>JANEYF010005497.1:1142500-1638916 GCA_029963845.1 Rhamnusium bicolor
TTAAAAATAAAGTTTGTGAGAGCCCATTAACAACTATTGAAGATTGTATGCAGAGAATAAGAAATGCATTTCAAAACTTATCACAGAATTCAATTAGATGAGCTACCCATGAAGAACTAATCCGAAGGTGCGAAAAATGTGTGGAGGTTCGAGGGCGGAATTTTGAACAATTATTAAATTAAAATGGAATCATGTTTTTAGTTGATTTTATCTTAGCTATTTTAGTTTATGCAAAGTATCTTCAATCCAATTAATAGGCATGTTACTGTGTTTAGCGTTATTTTCCGTTTTTGTGGATATCTAGTAACAAATGTACTACAAGTTCTTGATATTACTTTATGACATTCTCCATAAATAATAAACAAATTCAAAAAGTCTTCGTGTGTGTAATTTAAACGCGGTGGCATTTTTTGACATAAGAGAATGACTGACTACTGATTGTTTATAATCATGGCTAATTTTATAAAATTTTTACTAAAAATTCTTGAATTTCTAAGAAAATCGCAAATATTTCAAAAAGTTGTAACTTAAACCCCCCACAATGTTATATCAGAAAAAAAGGAATTTAATTATACATAACATGATTTAAAAAAATACAGGGTGTTCCATTTGACTTAAGCAAGTTTTCGCGGTTTGAAGTTTACAAAATGTAACGTCAAAAATGGAATACTTGGTATACTATTATTGAATTTCTTTAAACTGTAGAGCGTAGCTCACCTTATGGTATTCTGCATGCCAAGAAGGAAATGCGTATTTTTTACAGGGAGAAAGTTATAAAGGTTATTGTAAACCATTATACGTCAATATTTTTTTAAAATGTCAATTATCTGAAACGGTTGGGTTTAGGCATAGAGTATCCTACATGTTTTTGACTCAGAATTTTATGCTCTTTTCGAAAACCCTAAAATAGATAGGGTGTTCCATTTATAATAAGCAAGTTGGTATCGACTTCCGGTATAACCGGAAGTGTCAGATGCTTGTAATTATTTTAGTTGGATTGGGCACACTGCCGTTAGTAGCTCCCTAAATTTACAAAATTTTCTGGTGCGTACTTTTCCCTATATCCATCGATGCAGTTCCTGGTGAGACACCCATTAGACAAAATTTGTATTTTCTGCTTGCCGCACCGTGACACATTCAAATACTTAGAACAAGAATAGGGTTACTTTAGTTTACTGTGTTGAGAAAAATGTTTTTTCGTGGTGATTATTGACAACTTTACTTAGTTATAACATAGTTGTATACATAAAAGCTTTAAAGAGATAAGATAATATTACTAAGGACATAATATTGATTGTTAAATGGAACATTATATAAAAATGCAAACATGTTGGTTTTACAGTTATTGATATCCTGTTTCTAACTAATCAGACCTGGTTCTAGTGTCACAAACAAAAAAAGTAATACAAAGGACAGACGAATAATATTGTGATCCTAGATTTTAACGAAGTTAATTGTACAGTACATATCGAGGGGTGTGACAAATAACTGTACATCAAACTTCTACTTCGGAAGTATTTCCAAGGAATACCACTATGGCTAAGGATTCCAGGGAATTCCAAGGTAATTCTAGGAAATTCCAAGTGAATTGCAACGGTATGTGCAGTTTTCTTAGATGGAAATAAACAGTTAATTTTTATTATTTATTATAACAAAAACAGTTTATAAGAACATTTGTAATAACATTTGCATTATAGAGGGTGTCCCCCTAGTGCGTATTTGTTTCATAACTCTGTAACTATAATAGATAAAAAAACAGTTAACACAAAAGTTCCTCAATAATCATTACTGCATACTCTAAAAATAATTATTTTAGTCATACATTTTGTTTCGGCTCGGTAGTAATCAACTTTGTTAAGTTAAATAGAACACCCTATATATTATTGTATATTTGGTTAGCGGACGTCAAGAGCGTTCCAATGAACTACCATAACATGTACTTTTTTTGAGTAGTTCTGGAATTATTTAAAATTATATAGAAATTTTGACGTATGTACATCATTATAAGAGATAAGATATTTTCTTGTTCATTCGCTCAATATTTAAAAATTACAAGTTTAATTTCAAGTAAGCCATGGAAACAAAAGACAAGAGACTGCCAAATGTCATAATTGATTGTAACAGTTGTGACAATTAGTAGTTGTGGTTTTGTGCGTTTAATATAACAGGAATTATTATTAAAAAAAAAAAAAATAATTTTCACGATAATAAATTAGTTGAAATGTTTTATATGTTGGGAGAATGCAATAAAAATTCTTTATTAGCATCTAGAATGTACGATGCTACATATCCAGATAGAAGACACCCACAATTGAGTGCTTTTGAAAGGCTAAAAACAAGATTTCAAGCTACATTAAGTATTAAATATAAAAAGTATTCAAGAACTCATGAGGTTAGTAGAGAGGAATATCAATTTGCAATTTATACTTTCATTGTAGAAAATCCTAATGTAAGTGTGAGGCAGCTCATTGACCAACTAGATATTGCAAAGAGTGTGATAAATAGGGTAGTAAAGAAAAATAAGCTCCATCTCTGTCATATACAATGCCACCAGAAGTTATCAAACCTCGATTTTGAGAATAGACTAAAATTGGGCACGAATTAGAATTAATGAAGATCCTCTGTTTTTTAACTTTGTTTTATTTAGTGACGAATCTACATTTTATAACTGTGGCCCATTTAATAGTCACAATTTTCATTATTACGCGACAGAAAACCCAAGAATAATTCGGGAAGTTGATACACAAAATCGTTTCAGTGTGAATGTATGGGCTGGAATAGTGGGCCAACATATTGTTACGTGTTTGCTATCCACACAAACACCTCTACTCGTAGATTCGTTGATTGAAAGTCCAGGTAACACTTATTCACTACTTTATTCACTAATTAACAATTAACAACAATGGATTAATTACTGTCTTAATTATAATTACACTTGAACACTTATAAGTCTCTTTCTTATTACTTCTTTACTCGCTCACGTTCAACTTAAGATTAAATCTCAGCTCACCGTGCGTCTTATTTATACATGCATTCTCCCGGTCTAGAGCACTCCAGAATATTCCCGGCCGTTCGTGTACAATTCCAGCCTAATCTAACCAGTCTGCACAGTCCAGTGGCGTAACACTGCCCCCTCCTTAAGCCTGAACGTCCCGATCAGGCAATTCATTATTCCCTGCACACTTGGCTAGTCTCTCTATGTGCACCACCTTCATCTTGGATTTTGGACTTTGCTGAATTCTATATACAACGTCGTTTAGTCTAGTGACGACAGTGTAAGGTCCTTCCCAAGGGTGGTAAAGCTTCAGGGACCTGCCTTTCTTTCGTTGTGGGTTATATAGCCAAACCAACTCTCCCACCTGGTACCCTCCTGAATTAACCTTAAGATCATAACGAGCCTTCATACGGTCACTTGCTATGGTAATTCGCTCAAAAGGAGCCCTGGCGTTATATTGCTTATTTCTTATTTGTGGCCCCATTCTTGCCGCGCAAACTTCACATTGGCGGCACCAAGCCTCCACATCTTGACGACTGTTTACCCAGTAGAAACGTTCTCTTACTTTAGTCAAGGTTTTGTTGATGCTGAAATGTCCACCAGACGTTCCATTATGCACTTGCTGAAGTACATTTGCTACATGACACCTCGGGATTAACAATTTCAAAGTAACTTTCCTCCCATCTGGACTTTCCCAAGCTCTCTTCAGTAGTCCATCCTCTACTATAAGGGAGTCCCATTGTGCCCATAAAGCCTTCAGCCCCACTGATTTATTTGAAATGTCCTTCCAATCGGGTCGAGTTCCTCTTTCTTTACATTGCAGAATAGGACCAGTTTCCTTATCGTTTATCTGCGCTTCCCTTAACGACTCTTTTGTCCAATAATCCGGAACATCAATCTTAACGGTCTTCATTATTTGTACCTTTTGTTGTTCTTCCTTACGGTGGCAAGGCTTGCAGTCTTTCTGACACGGTCTTTTGGAAAGGCTATCTGCTATATTCCGCGAAGTATCAGCTCGCCAGTTTTCCTGCGGCTTCTCCATTACTGCGACCCTCTCAGGGATGCGCTGACGACAGTTACTCTGAATATGGCCCACTCTGCCACACTTATAACAGCGCATACGTCCTCCACTCTGTCTCCCACTACTTTGCTGTTGGGTTTGTCTCGGATCTTGAATGTTGAGCTCATCACAGTTCCTCTTAATATGGCCCAATTTACCACACATATAACAACGGATGCCTCCATTCGGCCTCCCACTACTTTGTTGCTGGTCTTGTCTCTGCTGGGAGTTAGATTTCGTCAGTAGTTGGGTCAACATCTTGTGTAGATCGGATATCAGGTTTTGTGTTGTGTTGTCTGGCTTGTCTTCCTCCACACTCACAGCTCGTACTCTCTGATTTGATTGTGTGGTATCCTTATAGACAGCCTCAATCTCCAGTGCATGTACTAAAGCCTCACTACTAAGCTTATGCCTGGCCAACTTAAGAATTCGCCTAACTTCCTGGTCCCTTACTCCGTCAATAAATGTACCAACTGCTAACTGTTGTTGAAATTCCATTGGTGCATCAGGATAGGCTAGATGGGCTAATCTTTCTACCGCAGCTTGGAACTCCTGAAGGCTTTCTCCACCTCGTTGTCTGCGTGACTTGAGCTGAGCCTGATATACTTGGGCGAGATGTTGGTCGCCATATCTTAGTTCTAACGCTGCCTCCAAAATGCTAAAGTTTTGTTGCTGTGCGGCAGGAATTGTTTGGAGCAGGTCCAATGCTTGGCCCCTTAGTGCTAATACCAATGCTGTTGCTTTTTCCTCATCGTTCCAGTTATTTGAACGGGCAGCTGCCTCAAATTGTCTCTTATATGTTGACCATGAACTTTGACCGTCGAAGGAAGGTGGTTGTAACCTAGTACCAGACGGCAGTACCAATTGGCCACTCCTCTCCCTTAATTGTTGCTTGAGCCGGGCTACTTCTCCTTCAACAACACTAACTTTTCCCTCAACTTGACCGACTTTTTCTTTAACTTCACTGACTTGTTCTTCCACTTCACCGACTTTTTCTATAACATCGACTTTAAATTTTTCAGTGAGAGAGAAAATGGCTGCCTGCTGTTCCTCTAGGCTTCTTTTTATATCTTCGTTTTCCTCCAATCGTCTTATTTCCAGGCCCTCCATCATTTTTTCTTAAGTCTTCTTTTTCTTCCTGGCGTCTTCTCTCTTGTTCTTCCTTTTCTTCCTGTCTTTTTCTTTCTTGAGCTTCCATAATTTTCCTTTGTTCTCCTTTTTCTTCTTGTCGTCTTCTCTCTTGTTCATCTTTTTCTTCCTGTCGTCTTCTCTCTTGATCTTCTTTTTCTTCCTGTCGTCTTCTTTCTTGATCTTCCATAATCTTCCTTTGTTCGTCTTTCTCTTCCTGTCTTTTCCTTTCTTGATCGTTCATTCGTTCCAACAACGCTGCTAGCAAGTCCTGTGTTTGTTTCTCCGCCATGCTTCTTGTTGTTGGCATTAACTCACGACACGTAAATTAGTTCAAAATAAAGTTTATTACACTATAAAATCCGTAAAATGTTGATATCACGTCTATTTTAATAATGGAATGTTCCAGAAAAATCTCGAAACAGCACTAGAAAGTCTTATTTAGAGTCTATACCTCTTTTGTGTTGACAAAATTCACTTATCTCCACTAATTGTCCAATGGAATGTTCGAGAATTTTCACGAAATATCACTAATAAGTCTTGTTTTGAGTCTATAACACGTTTCCGTTAACACAGTTTACGTATCTTCCGTGGTTTCCAAATCGAAGGTTCTAGAATTGTCACTAAAAGTCACTTATAGTCTTGTTTTTAAGTCTACAACACGTTTCCGTCGACACAATTCACGTATCTTCTGTAGTTTCCAAATAGAATGTTCTAGAATTTTCCCGAAATTGCACTAGTAGTCCTTTTTCTCAGTCTATAACACGTTTTTACTAGCGGCACTCGCGTATTTGCAGCTATTTCTAAATCGAATGTTGTAGAAACTTCTCGAAAATCCACTTTAAAGTCACTATTCAGTAAAGAAATAGTCCTCCAAACACTGTACAGTAGCTTAATTCTCCGTGTTACCACTAATTTCTGAGAATAACACTGTAGAACCTTTTCGAATATTCCAGAAATTTCTCTTCCAATCCACTTCCGACACCAAATTGTTACGTGTTTGCTATCCACACAAACACCTCTACTCGTAGATTCGTTGATTGAAAGTCCAGGTAACACTTATTCACTACTTTATTCACTAATTAACAATTAACAACAATGGATTAATTACTGTCTTAATTATAATTACACTTGAACACTTATAAGTCTCTTTCTTATTACTTCTTTACTCGCTCACGTTCAACTTAAGATTAAATCTCAGCTCACCGTGCGTCTTATTTATACATGCATTCTCCCGGTCTAGAGCACTCCAGAATATTCCCGGCCGTTCGTGTACAATTCCAGCCTAATCTAACCAGTCTGCACAGTCCAGTGGCGTAACAATATTATCGAACCATATTTCTTTGAAGGACATCTAACAGGTTGGAAGTACTTAAATTCCTTGTGAAGTGATTTAGATGACCTATTACAAAATATACCACTAAATATCATAGCTATGGTTTCAACACGATGGTGCACCAGCGCATTATAGCACTGAGATAAAAGAGTACATAAATGAAAGTTTCCCAGAGCGCTGGATTGGTCGAGGTGGTCCAGTGACTTGGCCTCCAAGATCGCCCGATCTTGCAAGTTTAGATTTTTTTCTGTGGAGTACTATTAAAAACATAGTTTATCAAGAAGAACCTAGAGACGTCAATGATTTGAAAAATAAAATAACATGCATTTAATACAATTACTTCCAAATGTTAATGAATGTCACTAGATCCTTTCACGATAGAGTTAATTTGTGCACAAATCAAAACGGTCAACCCATTGAACATTTGTTAGAATAATATTTTATGTTAATTTTGTTATTTGTTAATTAAAGTTAGTGCATTTTGTTTGAATTGCTCAAAGAAACAGATGAATATCGTAATCCTGTAATTTGGTCGGAATCAAGTGCCGACAAAAAATTTCTAATTTTTGAATAGATTGTTCATGGCTACTGACCACAAATTCTCTATCTTAACTGAATTAGAGGTGAGCAGTATGGACACTATTCATACAAAGACAGCCTCGATGCATATACACAATTTCTGAGGGTGGACTTATTAATGAAATGAAGCTCGTAGAAGAAAGAAATTACTCCTAAGAGATTTGGAGAAAAATTAGGCTTAACAGTTGAAAAATTGGACAATTTACGTGAAAAAATGAAGAGACCTGAACGGAATGAAAAAATTCCAAAGAAAAATGTCTTATACCAGTATATATCATCCTGATCTAAAAGAATCATTCTATTTAATTCTTTACTTACCCCCATTAAATTTTAATAGCGAACTTTGAAATGTTTCATTAAACTTTTTAAAAAATTAATTATTATGAGCGTTATTAGATACTGTCAATAATAATTCATATCATATATTTTAATAATTTCTTCTTATTGACATTGACATTTTTGTAACTAAATTAGACATTTCAAATGTCAAACTGCCAAGTTTATCTAATCCCATTCTATGAGGTCAAATGTGTAAAAAATTTCAGTTTACATCAGCTTTATTTAAGTACCTACTTGGAAAATATATTTTATTGGCTTGATATGGTAGACATGGTTTATAATCTTTTATCAAGAATATATATTTTTGTAAGGACAAATACAAAAAAAGTTTGGGTCCCGTGTATGTCCTTTCAGCTGGTAAATTTTGCTCATCATGGAATTTATTATTGTATTTGGCCTTTAGAACAAGTGTACCAAATTTGAAAGCTTTATCTCAAAAATTGTGGCTGTTATCGCGATACTACAGACATGTACACAGATTATTTTTCCATGAAGTTATGTTTTTTTCATTATAATTCGTCGAGATTCGTTCAGAATTGAAGTAAAATTTTTTAATTTTTTTTCTCGAAATTGTATCTTTTTTTCTTCTTTCATTCATTATGTCTCTTCTGGTGGTACCACATTCACCAAGTTTAATGTGTCACCTAAAATGTTGTTGAAAATCGTAAGTGCCAAATGTGGGAAATTTTCCATTAGTATTTTTTTGAGTTATCGTGGCCACACACATACACACACAGACGAACTGACAGACATCATTCGCAAAATAGACAGAATAGATTCAGAATGGTTCAAAACGTATATATCAATCAAAATCTCGAGATCCAAAAAAATCACGATTACTAGACTTCCTTATATTAGGTATAAGAAAGTAAAAATTAATATAAAACAACTTTATCCTTAAAACTAACGAGTTTCCTTTTTTTAGTTTCTTATACCTAATGTAAGGAAGTATAGTAATCATGATTTTTTTCGACCTCGAGATTTTGATTGACATATACGTTTTGAACCCTCCTGAATCCATTCTGACTATTTTCTGAATGATGTCTGCCGGAGCGCGCGTGCGTGTGTGTGTGTGTGTGTGTGTGCGTGTGTGTAGGTGTGTGTGTATGTGTGTATACTCAAAAAATGCTAACGGGAGACTTCTCAAATTTGGCAGTTAAAATTTTCAACAACATTTTAGGTGACAAATTAAATTTGATGGATGTGGTACCACCAGAAGACACATAATGAATGAAAGAAGAAAAAAAGGTACAATTTCGGAAAAAAAATTAAAAATTTATTGCATTTTTTGGACGATTCTCGACGAATTATAATGAAAAAAACATACTTTTATGGAAAACATCTATCTGCGTGTCTGTAGTATCGCGATAGCAGTCACAGTTTTTGAGACAAAGCTTTCAAATGTAAGAATAATTAATTAATTAAAAATTTTAATGAAACAATTCAAGGTACGCTATTAAAAGTTAATTGAGGTAAGTGAAGAATTAAATAGAATGATTTTTTAGATCAGGAAGATATATACTGGTAAGTGTTATGTGCTGGCCACATCAGATATTTAATATTAAAATAAAACATGTATGAAATCAGAACACCTTTTTCAGTCTTGCTAATTTCCCTGTATAAAAATGTCAAGTACATTTAATTATTATTTTTTTTGGAAATAATAATGTTGTAGAAATGTCTATAATGCTAATTAACAGTACAAAATTCAACTTACTGAAGTAGTTGTTTTTTGATAAAACATAATAAATAAAAAAAATCGAAAATAATATTTTTAATTAATAATGTAATAAAGTAACTACATGTTATTTCTGTTTAAAAATATACTACAAGGATGATGTAAAATAAATGATGCTATAATATAAATCATAATAAATAACTAATTTTTGACTACAATAATAATTGTAAAACTTCTGAGGAAAGCCAAGAATTTCCAAGGAATTATAAGGGAATTCCATGGAACTCCAAAGAATTCCATGGAATTCCATATGCTTGTACACCAAAATTCCAAACAGGTTTGCTCCTCGGTACACGTAATCCAGGAATCAATTAGTTTTACCTGGAAAGTTTTCCGGTAGTTTCAATATTTGACATTTTTATAGATTTGAAGTGCTCTTTTCGAATTCTTACTTTGCCACCTCGCATCCTTGCCGCTTGTGACGCAATGTTCGAAAAATGGAACCAAAAATGGGTTTTTCGACAATATCCCCTTTCCTTAACTTTACGATACAAATAGTTACGTAATAAATTAACTTGAGAAAATTTCCCATGTCCTTATCATTTTTTCTGTAGATAGTTTCGGCCTACAAACGCTAAAAAGTAAACGCAGTGGCGAAAAATACTCATTTCCACACCATTATGAGGTAATATGTGTCGTGTTTTTTTGTGGTATCCCTGGTAGGTCTAATCTACATGCACTAATTATGTAATTTAGTGCAATCTCCTTCACTTCGATGTCCCTGAAGGACCAGATTTTACGAGGTCAGAATCGAACAAAACTTCAGCAAAGATAGGAATAAACTCATTACGTCATAGAGCGGCTCAGGGACGGTTTCCATTTCTTTCTCCTTATCACTTATCTTATCACTGTCTTCTAGCAATCTTGTATGATATCACAGGTACTATTGCAATTTGTGCAAATAATGGAGTACTTTGATCCAGCCTTTCTACATTCTCATGCTCCTCGACATACATTTGCAAAAAATAAGCTTCAGTAGGTAGTGTTTCTGTAGCAGGAGGCTGGAATGTGGTGACAGGAATTAGTCCATTCTTTCTTTTTTTCCACCGCCTACTCCTCTGCATTTTTTTTAAATTCTACACAACTGCTGAACTTGATGATATGTCCAGAAGGAATGCTGTTTTGCTGCTACCTCTGTCGGTGGCAACGATGCAATATTAAAGTTATTTTCATATGCTGATTTTATAAAGAATTTATGTCTATAATTGTTCAATGACAAAATTTCCTGACCGCTGTAATTTGAACAATGTGAGAAGGAAGCGCTTCAGAAATGGTTTCTGATCAGCATTTTGGATTTTAAAAATCTGGACAAGCTCGTTTAAATACACGTGATGAAGTAGACCTTGAGGCGCTCGTCCCCCGAAACTTTATTTTATAAAAAAATAATAATAATGTCATAAATTACAGCAAATTTCTTCTACTTAATTTATTACGTAACCAATTTTATCGTATATCGAAAAATTCATTTTTTGGCTCCATTTTTTCCAATATGGTGGTGCAAGCGAGATGGCACAGTAAAAATTCGAATAAGAGTACCTTAAAATCAACAAAAATGTCACACATCGAAACTTCCAGAAAACATTCAGCTTACTGAGCTAACCCTCTTTTTGAGCACCTAATTCCTGGATTAATATTGAAAAAAAACTTTTGATGAATTTTAATGGGTGTAAATATTCTTTTTCAACGTTGTTTGTAATATTTTTTAAAATATTTACACTTAATTAAATATTTACAATAGTTACTTCCACTTAGCATACTTATGTGGACTTGTGAGTGGTAACAAAAATTGTATTACTATTGTATGCAATATTTCACAATACGCACCTGATGAAGATGATTTACTTCGGCCTCTAGAACTACTCCCCCTTTTGCACTCAACATCTATGAAATTAGTTAGAAAAATAAAAAGCGCACAGCACAATACTATCTTCATATTTCAAATATTTTCTGAGGTAATCTTTAGCACTAACTCGTGTGCCATACGACACACTGGACAAGAACTAAACTAAACACAAAGTACCAATATTTTCACATGTAGAAAGATAATATAACATTTCCGGACAACTGATTCCCCCGTGTTAGTTCGCACTTTAACGTTAGTGGCATTTAAATTAAAGCAAATATTGTGACCATTGTTGTATCCCAGTTCTCGTAAACAGCAATTTTTCAATTTAAGAGATAAAGAAATTAATCACTGAATAACCTTTAGAATAACCAGAACATTCCACACAATAAGGATGGTTGATTTATAAAAAATGCCTTTGAGTATTGTATTTTAAATAGTTTTACTTTAATAATTAGACTTGGGGAAGTTAGATCTCATCCCACAGACGGATTCTTTAATCTAATAGGACGGATTTTAAAACCTAATACTATATTCCGAAAAATGCGTGATATAATTAGCTTTTACACGTAAAATCGGCAACGATGAACGGTCGTCAACTGTCGAGTAATATATTGACACCTCTAAGTGGCCAAGAATTATATTATATATGTATATAGTGTCCAAGGGAAAATATCGTTTGCGTCCCTGGTCTGCTTATTGATCTTCTGTTTAGTTTGCATTCTTGCTCTATACAGTCTGTAATTTGTTCAGATCAAAAACACTCTGCTAGCAATCTATTTTTTATATATTCTATATTTTCTGTTTAGTGTAATGCGTTAGTGGATGTAAAAAAAATGGCGAAGAAATCCGCGTCGTCAGTAAGAGTGATGTACCTATTGTGTGTTGTTATGTATTCCAATCATTAGTAAATCCACTGTGACGAAACAAGTGTCGTCGAAAAAACACCAAACGTTTATTGGCTTCCACCAGCTGGTGATGATGCCGGGAATACGGAGCACTGATGATGGACGAGACAAAAAAAAATTGAGTTGTTGAATAATATCGGGCGTCACTTGTTGTTTAAAATGAGAAAATAGCTCGCAAACTGATAAAAGTCGTACAGGACGCTTGGTGTCAATTGCAGAATGTAATGCAGAGCGCTAGAGTGACTAGAGATGTGTGACAGCGATATTTGAAAAATTAGAAACTGCAATGAAATCAGAGGAGACCAATCAGCATGTGTGAGCGGAGTCTCGGGCGCGTAAAGCAGTCGGTAATGGGTCTAGTGAATGTAAAAGAACGGCAATGATTGAATGCCGAGCAGTTCGTCGATGGAAGGCAAGTAAGCCCTGAAGTTTTGAAGAGTCGCAAAGGAGAAATCAAAATTACCATGAAATTCGAATTCATCGCCTGTATCGTGACTCTCGGCCTAGTTAGGAATCGGTGATTTATGATTAGAGCTCGGAATTTACGTATTGATGACGTCAAAACCAGGATTAACTGTAGATCATATGTCAGCGCGTAATTATGTTAATGTATGTATGACAGAATATATGCTACCAAATTCCGTAATATCCAAAGATGGTAAAGTCAATTTAATATAAATACTAACTCGAAGACGACTTGAGGTGTTCTATCTGCAAGCAAAAATTTTAGGAACCAGAAGGACATTAGGTACGAGGTTGAAACCCCTACCGTCCTTAACAAAGAAACAATCATATGTCTTTATAGCAGGAGAGTAACTGGCAAATAAAGCGCCTGTAGACAGCCAACAAAAATCTATCGGATTTTTAAAAGAAATTTTTTCAAAACTTTATATTTAGTCCAAAGCGACTGAGACTTTTGCACAGGGTAGCATGCTGCCGAACTCGACATGCGGTGTCGGGGTGTTTTTTTCATTTATTTTTTTCGATATCCTTCACGAGTTGTCATTTTATGCTTTACATATTTAACATCTTGAAAAATGTTATTGACATTTTCAGGAACTACAACGAAATGTGGTGTGAGGCTTGACGGGCTGATGGAATGAAATACCACTTATAGGAAATGAGTTTAAGATCATCTGAAAGTTGGTAGAAGGGACACTGAAATACTCACTTAGAAAAAAGGGTACACATTGCACAATAATAAAATAAAAGAGAAAACCACCGTAAAAGGTAAGACAATCAAAGGCGGTGAAACATGGAGGAGCTGTTATATATAGGTAAAATACTGCTTACTGTACTGTCTGTTCTTGTTTTGCAGTTCGCCCCTGATATTACGTCATGACATCAAAATTTTCTAAGTATATTAATAAAATATTTGAAATACCTTTCTACATAATAATGCTAAGTGTCTATATCTTTACGGAAACTGTGAGTATTGTCATGTAATTTTAAAACCAGATTCAGTTTTAATAGTTGTTATTATTTACATTTTTTAAAAGTAATATTTTGATAGATAAAAAAAGTATGATGCATATTTTTTATGGTTTAAACAAGTCACAATTGTTTGAAAATTGATGAGATCGTAATACAAAAAATTTAAACTAAAAGTTAACTCATATACACGGTGGGCCATATTTTAATTGGGAAACTTAGAGGATCGATAGAATACGCTAAAATAATATGAATTTGTCATATCAACTTATAGCTAAAAATGCTTAGTTTTCGAGATAGAGGGCGCATTACTCCGGAAATAATTAAGACATTGTTATGAAATTTAGAAGGTGCAAGTTTCGTACACTTCGAACCTTAGTTTTCATGTTTCCATTTGCAAATATATTAATGTAAAAATGCAGAACTACATAATTTTTTTAAATGGTTCTCAATTAACAGCTAACTGATATGTAGGAGATGAATGTTTTTAAAATGAGTTCTTGTCAAAGACGTTGCACCTAGTAAAAAATTTGAAGAAACCTTTTTTTGCATTAATGATAGTATATGTCGAAATAAAAGAAAAAAATAGTTTAGGTCAGTGACGTCCCGTTTTTTTTTTGGGAAGAACACCCCCCTCCTTACGCCTCTGGTTAGAATGGGGAGATGAAAACTATGCACAGTGGTTCCCTCCATATGACAAAAATAAAAAAAGTCATGTCAATATTCTTCATATTTTCTTATCGTCATAACACCTACTTCACGGAACTATAAATTAATTATAATTTTAAAATTGCAATCGGTCCTCTTGAATCATTAGAAGTGAATGCATCGAACAGTGACCGCCTTATTAGTCACTCACGTCAGTGCAACCATCGACCGAATCAAATACTTAATGGTGCAACCTAATTGTTCGCTAAGTTTTTCTCAGAAATTGGGTGTTTGTGTCAAGTGTTTTACAAATGAAGATGGAGGAGATATGTGCAGGGTTATCCAACGAAAAGGCCCACCCCTATATGTTGTTTATTTTTTGACTTAGAAAAAAATGCTTTAAATAAAAGTTGTAATGAATCAAATGAATTCTTTTAGAATCAAAGAGTATACAGGTGGTCCCATAAAAGCGGGACAAACCGAAGGGTCCATTTTTTTTAAATGGAACACCCTATATTTTTGTACATTTTTTACATCTCTGTTTTTTTGTGATTTCAAATATATAAATATGTTGTATCTTATCTTTTACAGTTTTTTTATTTATTGCCAATTTTATACTACCAGCATCTGCATGGTCATCAGGTTCGCCATGGATTAAAAACAATTAATGTGCCTTACAAAATAATTTAATAAATTGAAAAAGCAAACTGTGTGGTTTTGTGTGTCATATTATGTGTGAAAACGTTTACTTTATCAGAGCGATACGATATTTTCACTATTTATAAAAAATAATAAGAACTCTTCAGCAGGTAACATATTATTTGGTATAGTATGTATAATAGTAATTATAATAATGATCATTACGCAGTTTTCTCTTTGAATTTATTAAATTATTCAGTAAGGCATGAGTGTCAAATTAAGTATGGAATGAAATGAAAATATGTTAAAAAATGTTTCGCTAATTATTGTTTTGTAACTTTTACAAAACCTTATCACAGATAAGTATAACATATATCTTTTTAAACAATAATTTTCCCGGTTATTTGCCAAAACGCTGACCCTTGGATTATAAAAAAGATAACACATTATGTATGTTCAGTATAACTGACTTAATAATGCTATTTTTACAAAATAACATTATTGAAGTTAGAAAATAATAATTGGCAACAAAATGTTTAGCGTTTATTCTATTTTCATTTTGTTTCATATTTTAATAGCACTGTTATCAAGAAAAGGATATCTAATTTTTTTAGTCAAATTAAGTGTTTCTCATCCATGGCTAACCTGATAACCTGGCAGATGCTGGTAGTGTAAAATTTGCAATAAATAAAAAACAGTGAAAGATAAGATACAACATATTACATATATTTGAAATAACAAAAGAATACAGATTTCAACAATGTAAAAAATATTGGGTGTTCTAATTAAAAAAATGTAAGTTTGTTGTGTCCCGTCTTTATGGGACCACCTGTATATTCTTTGAAGGGATTCTAAAAGAGTTCATTTGATTCACTAACATTTTTTTTGAAACACTCGAAAATTAAACAAAATATAGGGGTGAGTCTTTTTGTTGGATAACCCTGTCCAACATTTATTATAGTTGTATTGTGACTTCTACAACATACGTTTTTTTATGTATTTTATTTTTCAGATTTTTCACAATTTGTTTTAGTGTTTTAGTTACTTAGCGTTAATTGTTCTGAAACAAATTTTGCTCTATAGATAGCTTACACCTTATTTTTATTAAATTTTTTAACGATTTTTTCAGCTTTTTCCAACTTTTCGAGTAATTTAAGTGTTACGCAGGAGTAGAAGTCACATAGTAAATTCTTACGCGCGTGCTATATATGCTGTCTTTGCAAGTTATTGTATGTAGTTTGATTGTTGATTTACTTGTAGTAATTAGATTTTTTTGTTATAGGTATAAGTAGTGTTTCGCCGCATGTGTATTTTTGATACTTGGCTTAAACATTCTGAAAAAAAAAACTGATACTTACGGAGAGGATATGTGAATGTGATTGCTATTCCGCGCATCTTCACATATTTTTGATTTCTCACATTCTACCTTCCTATCATAATTATTGTGTTTAACGAGTCTTACATTGAAAGGTCTAGATGAATCATCGATATTAAATTTATCGCATAAGAATTATGCTAGGAAAGGAGAACTTGAAAAATCAAAAATATGTGAACACTCGTGTACAATAGCAATCACATTATTAAGTGAGATTTTTCAAAAGTTTTGGAAAAAGAAAGTACTAAATACAAGAAAAAACTTATTAAATTGTGATAAATATGTTTCCAATAAGTATTACTCTGTAAATTTTTTGTACGAACTGGTTGTCAATTCTTAGAGACGATGCGCGATGTAAGTAGACAAAATATCAATATAACATAATGTTTCACGTGTCTATGAATATATATAACCAGAAAACTGTCATGCTTGACTAAAAATAGTTATTTATGACGCAAGGATGAAAAATGCAGGCGAGTTCGGCAAACGTATGATTACGAAAAACATTTTCGTCCTTGTGTCAAACACTATTTTTTATTCGATTGTAAGAAGAAAATAATAAATTTTATTTATTTTAATTGAAAAATCTGATCGTAATCGACTTCATGTCACTTTGATATAATCTAATAGGAATAGCATGACAGTTTGTCTCATTTATTTATGGTATCCATTATTTTGTTCATAATTATTTACAGTCCGAAAAGTAGTTTTCGTCCGAAGACGAAAAGTACTTTTTGGCCGGGAATAGCAGTCGCCTAGCAACCACAACAAGAAGTATTACCTATTATAAAATATCTGAAGTGGCGAGTACATAACATTCTTATACCAGTATATATTATCCTGATCTAAAAAAAATCATTCTATTTAATTCTTCACTTACTTCAATTAAATTTTAATAGCGTACCTTGAAATGTTTCATTAAAATTTTTAAATAATTAATTATCAGCGTCATTCGATGCTGTCAATAATAATTCATGTCATATATTTTATTAATTTTTTGTTAATGACATTGATATTTTTGTAACTAAATCAGACATGTCAAACGTCAAACTGTTAAATTTATCCTAACCGCATTTTATGAGGCCAAATGTGTAAAATATTTCAGTTTACATCAGCTTTATTTAAGTACTTGGAAAATATATTTTATTCGCTTGATATAGTAGACATCATTTATAATCTTTCATCAAAAATATATTTTTTTGTAAAGTCAAATACAAAAAAGTTTTGGTCCCGTGGACGTGCTATTGAGAAGGCCAATTTTGCTCATCACCGAATTTTTCATTGTCTTTGGTCTTTAGAACAAGTGTACCAAATTTGAAAGCTTCATCTCAAAAACTGCGGCTGCTATCGCGATACTACAGACATGCGGAAAGATTTTTTACTTTCTTATACCTACAAATTCAAAAATCATAAAAACATAGGTACCTATGTTTTTATGATCCTTGTATTTTATACTTTTTTTATACTTTTTGTCGTACCTTACTATGGACGGGGAATCACTGTGCTTTGATGAGACATGTACGGATGTACACAATGTTCACTTTTCCAAATTCATAACCATATCTCAATTATTTCAGAAGAAATATGAGAAAAACTGAAAATAAATTAAAACTTCAAATAATTATATCGAAAATTAAGCATTTTTAGTTATAAGTTTATATGACAAATTCATATTATTTTGGTATGTTCTATCAATTTCCTAAGTTCCCCGATTAAAATCTGGCCCATCCTGAATATATAAATTATTTGTGCTACAACCGCTTCAAAAATACATGTAAATAAAAATTTTATTCTACTTGTGCAAGTTTAGTTAACTCACAATTGAAAAACTAGGCCAAATTAGTAGCTCATTCTTATGCTATTTAAGTAATAATTTTTTATAATATATTACAAAAATGTTGTGCGCATACATACGAATGATGAAGAGTAAGGATCTTTCCCCGTGTCAGACCATATGCTGTAGTGTAAATATCACGTTTGTTTGTTATTGTTGGAAGGAGACCCCCAATAAACATTTCGAGTTGTAATTTGGTCACAGGACCAAATTATAACCCGACATTTGGTCTCGTGACGAAGTTACAGCTCGAAATGTTTATTGTGCGTGGTGTTCTAGGTGTTGGAAGTCCCTTTTAATTTCAGTAGGGTTTAGCTTCTTTTAGATGTTGACGACGTTAGTTCAATGTCGTCCATGTGTCATTCTTTCTGTTCCTGCTTCATTTTTGTTTGCTTTTGGTCAAGTTTCTTTATTTCGTTCCTACAATTTCAATTTTTTCTATTATTAAGGTCTATAGTTATAAATTTAATCCGGATCGTCTAGTCTTAAGAGCCCCACTACACAATGAATGACTCATCATCGGCCATCTTGTCCATGGGTCGTTGTGCAGAGGGCGCAATGGTCTAGGATGGCGTACGATGGCAGATCATCGCCAACGATGGCCTCTGTGTCGGTTTTTGAACACACATTAAAGGAACGATACGTGGGAATAGTATCGGACGCGTATCCATACACAATGGTCCATCCGTGCGTTGTTGAAAGTTTAAGCTTGTCTAGAGAACGTCGACTCGAACAGTGGACGATTCATAGCGATGGCCGATGATGGGCCATCAGTGTAGGCCATCGTGATAGGCTATTGTGTAGAAAGCTGTTTCTATGTTTCCAAACATATTGCATATTCGCTAGTATGATGTTTTTGGGCTTTCTTTGGATGTGCCCAGTTTTTTAAAACTCTTAGCAATTCTCATATTATTTATAAACGTATTTTCATGGCTAACTCAAAATAACTTCTGCTCCAAAGTGAGTTTGCACGCTTTTTAAAAAATGCTAATAAAATATTACCTAAAACTAAAATCTGTAAAAGCGCATCTTATTCCAAATTGAATAAGGATTTTGAAAAATAAGAAAAAACTAGGGAAAACCTCAGATAACATGGTCACGTCATTTTGAAGTGAAATTTTCGTCAAATTTCGTCAGCCATTACGTTAATTTGCCCATTTACATGACGTAAAAATGACGTGAAGTATCATAGGTCTGTTACAAGCCGATGACGTCATATTGTTATGTGCAAATGACGTACCTATTTAAAAACGTCAGTAATACTAACATTTCAAGGTATTAATGACGTAAATGTGACGCGTCTAAATCGCAATATATACATCATATTATTACGTAAAAATTACGTAATTAGAGACGTCTTTACATGGTGTCTAGTTTCGACAATATTGAAGTGACCCGCCCACAATATCCTTGTGTACTAGATACAAATCGGCTGATTACATTACGGTCGTATTCAATTTTTAAGAGAAAACGAAAGTTACAAAAATTATTTCAAACTCTTCTCTCAATACAATGTAAATATTTTAAAAATATAACTAGTCAAAATTGTAAAATAAAATTCTACCTTATATACAAAACAATAAGAGATCAAAATAAATTTTGCACCTTTCGATTTATCCTGGAAATTGTCTTCCGAGAATATGCAATGAACCATTTTACATCTTTCACACAGATGAAACTTCCAGTATCGTTGAAAATGAACACTCTGTACATAAAGAAACATGACAATTCAATGGCTTCGACAATTGTAGGAGGGTTTGGAAATAGGAAGGTTGAAAATAAAATAAGCAATGAGAATAAATATTAAAAATATTTTAATAAAAACTTGAACAGTTTCTAAAACAAAAGATTAAACCTACAGAAGTATGAATACATATAGATATGTATAAGTGCATAAAAAATATTTGTACCAGAGAACAAATTGTGCAAATATTATGTTTGACATTTTGATAAAAACCTAATTTTAAACAGCTTTATAAACTAAAAAATACATATAACAAAAAACTTAATATGAAAACATAGAAATAAGTATGTGAAAAAATTATATAACCCTATATGAAAAATATATAGTCAATCACATACACATATTTAGGAGAATGTACACATTTTCTAATTATCTTTGGTGGTCGGTCATGCTCATTATCTTCGTTGCTGCTATAAAGTGTTCTGGGTCATTTTGATATTTATTTTCAAGAAGCCCCTCTTCTGACCGAGGTCACTTGTTAATTCCACTAATTTAATTTTTTTGAGCCATCTCCAAATAATCTACGAATAAATTATTAAATGTTATATAAGAACCTGCTCTAAGCTTTGCAGCGTTAACCAGGATAGGGAACAAAATGCGCGCTGATGATTGGTGCGTAGACAGGCAGATATACACAAGTGCAAAGTTCCGATAGCGGTTAAATCATATTTCATTATTTATTTTATTTCATAGGCATCGGTAGTAGTTGTACGTTTGTAGATTGTGTTTTAATATAAATTGAATTGTGTTTTCGACGACTAATATTAAAATATAAGTATTAAACCTAATTGTTAATGACCAATATATTTTGTGCATTTATAATGCACCGCGTGCCTATGCTAGACAACTACTCAAGACTGACGGTCGACAAAGGGTCGCTCTTGCGAGCCCACATAAATAGTTTTTTATGTGCTCATACGAATAAATGCAGTATAAAATGGTGATTTGAATCACTTTTTTTACACAGGTCAGTTCAAAATGCAGCATATTGCTTTATATTAAGATAGAGAGGAACATAAATTGTTTAAAGCAGAAGTATGAAAATTGTGCAGCAAAAAGCAGGTAGAATTTATAATTGTTTTATTTTCTGACATTATTTCTCATTGGTACACAAAATAAAACGTAACGGAAATTTTTAAGACGTTCGGATAGCTAAATCGAAATTTTGTATTAAATTAGGATGTTCTTATTTCGGCGTAACCAGCAGTGGCGGCTCGTGATACTGTCTACAGAGGAGGCTTGAAATTTAAAAGGGAACTAAATTTCAATATGATTACAATTTGCACATTGCCCCACCACCCTTGAGGTAGTACAACGGCGCGTTACATTTTTTTGTTGTGAGTTCATCACCAGGGTAGCCCTACTATCCCACTTATAATAAAATTATAACTTCTAATAAAAATCAAAATAGTTTTGGAAAAAAATTGATAAATAAAAGTGTTTTTCTACAAACAAAAAATTGTATTCATTATCACTGCCAGACTGTAAAATTATTACTTTTAATAAAAATTAAAATAGTTTTGAAAAAGAGTTACATAAAAAATATTATCTAAAAAATAAATAACGTAAATAAATATTTCTTCTAAAATAACAACTTTGGTGTAAAGTCTAAATATTTTTGTAAATCAGTGGTAACCTGCGATTTTCAGAACTAGCAAAATGGTTGAAATGAAAATAAATAATTTTTCTTCAACTCTGACAAAAAACGTTTTTCTATTGAAATAAGCGATATATTTGACAGGCGGTTGAGCTATTGTGTTTCTAGTAAATGTTTTTATGCATTTGAGTGCTGAAAACGATCGTTCTACAGAAGCTGAGGTTACCGGAATTGTTGACACTAAAGATAAAAATTTGTACAGTTCGGAGAGACAGCTTTTTAAATTATTATTGTATCTTGAAGCTATTTGAAATTTGCTAAAAGTTGTTGGTCAGAATACAACACACATAGTTCATTCCTTAACGAAATAGGGTTAAAAAAAGTAATACTCTATTAATTTGTCCATTAGACTGTTAGGAAATAATTTAGAAAACAATATAAAATTATTAGAATTTACTAAATCCAAACATTGCAATGTATTTAAATCGGAAAATATAATTTCAATTTGAACTACAATGCTGTCTAAAATTTCTCTAAAAATTTGTTTGTAATGTATGTCTGTCCTGTCAAAGCTATATGTTGTCTTTCTTTTTTTTTAACTGTAGCTGATCATCTAATTCTTCAATATTTTCTAAAAAAACATTATATAAAGTATTGAAATGTATTTCGTTATTGCGAAATTCTTTTAATTTAGATATAAGTAAATTAAGTCTATTTTTAGAATATGTTATATCAGTTAATTTATTCGGTAAAATTTGGAAAACAACATCAGTTTGCTCAAAAATCATTTTAAAAACCTTTAGAAAAAATATGAAGTTTTTATCCAACAATAACAATTTTAATCCGTAAGCTACTTTTAGTCTGATCGTCATTTAAAAAGGCTTCATTTTCCGAAATAAAATTAAAATTCCAACGAGTGGGAGCATTACTCGGAATTCTATGTTCCATAATTCTATTTAAAATATCAGATCTTTTACCAGATTTTGAAAAAAATTACGAAAAACCAGTAATATTTGAAAAAAAATATTCTAACTTCTTTAATTCCGCTACAGGCTTTACTCAAAACAAATTTAATTTGTGTGCGTAACAGTGAGTGAAGTAAGCTTGAGAAGCAGTATCTTTTATTTTAGTTTGAAATCCATTAAGCAGCGCCGTCATAGGTATGTGCAATTAATTTATTTTCAAATCAAATTTACCAAATTCGTCGATTAATAATTTAAATAAACTGTCCGCGTGTCTTCCACTACACACATAAAAAAAACCAACAAACCTTTCAACAACTTCACCGTACATTACGTATCTAAAAATTACGGAAAGTTGAGATTTACAAGTAATATCCGTCGTTTCATCAATGTGCCATGAGAAAAATTCGCAATTATGTAGTTCTTCATAAATTTTGCCTTTAATAATGAAGCTAACACTCAATTAGGTCATTTTGAATTAATTTAGACGTCCCGGAAAAAACAGTGGTGTTATTCAAAAAGTTCTCTAATTTTGGATCATACGTTTTTAAAAAATCTATTAGCTCCTTGAAATTTCCTTTATTATACGAATCGCGTTTTTCGTCATGTCCTCGAAAAGAATTTTCTTAAGATGATAAATATATAACGGCATTAATTATTAATCTCCTTAATATTTCTCTATTTTCACGGAATTTCTCATTAAAATGTTCTGTTTCTCTTTTATGCGCAGAATCCAAGAAATTTACAATATTTTGTTTACCCAACATTTCGAATTTAATGCAAGATGAAATATGCTCCTGAGATTTTTCATGCCTTTTTAAACCTCGTGACAAATTTTTAAAATTATTAAACCCGGCCCACCCCCAAATTGAGGATTGATCATTAGTAAATAACAACAAACATTTTCAACAATATATTTTGTTTCTAATTATTGATGCCGTTAACCACTCGATTTTTTGAAAATTGCTATTACTAAACCCTCTGTTTTGTTTACCACTTGTGAAAACTAATGACGGCATTGAAGGTGTAGGTCTGACAATTTTTTTAATTCTTAACTTTTGATCATAACGTCTGGACAACAAGACATGTCGTTGGGAATATTTTCACCTAGAGCACTCATTTTTCAACCACCTGTTAAATATTTTATGTATGTTTATGTTCTCCCACTAAACCACAAACTGCCGCTGTCCTTGTTCTATAAACTATCCATTCTCTTGTGGAAGAGGGGATCAACGCTGAACTGAAGTGTATGCATGCGCTAGAAAGAAATGGGGTGTTAGAGGCTAGCTGCCCTAACTAACTGATCCAGAATGTTTGTTGAGATAAGCGCCATAATTCAAAGTCACGAACAATGTATTGAAATGGGGGTTGGCTGGCCGCTAGCCTTAGTTCATCCAAGCAAGGGCGAAAGTGCGATGAGAGACCAGGAAATATGCATACGTGGAGTGGACTATCCGGACTACAAAGTTATATGTTTGTGAAAAGGAATTTTTTTTAAACTGAAAATTAATGAATGAATTATAAACCACATTGAGAATTGAGATATACCTATGTAGAAATTTCTACCTGTGAAAAATATTAGTTTGGAGATATTCTGCTTCTCACAAAATTGTAGAGGAGGCTCTGCCTCCCTTGCCTCCCCTGACCAGCCGCCACTGGTAACCAGTCATATTAGTTTCTTATTCAAAACTTTAAAGAAAACATCAATTTTATTTTTGTTATTTAGTTTCTTTCCACTGTTAACCAATAAAAGGTATTTCTTGTTATTGTAAATAAATTTACGTATGTACACTCTGTTGAAATATTTTTCCATTGATTCAATAAACCTAAAAGGCATTTATCTTAATTTTAATGCCTTGAAATATTTTTTACGCCTGGTAATAAATAATAACTCACAATGGCACGGCAAGCGGCAACATCAAACACCAAAAATGGCGCAGACCGAAACGTTTTATAGCTTTCGTTACCCTTCGTACGCAGGCTGGCATTTTCCATTGTTGTCAGAATGCCAAATAATAGTAAAGGTATCACACCTTTCATAAAAAAAAAGAAAATAATAATAATTATTTTCTCGTTTGTAAACTTTCATAGCGATAATGTGATGACGCAATACACTAAGAAAAATAATAAAAATTTGGTTGACGCATTGGCTTGACGATATATCTTCTCAACAATCGGAGTTGTACCATTCTATAAATAAATTTGAAAACATTTAACAGAAGGAATTTGATTTTTGCGGCATCTACATGTATTAGTCTACGGTGCCAATTTCAAAATATTGTAGTCTTCACATAGCTTTTATCACTTTTAAATATATGTATTTGATTTGTATGTGTTATTAAAATATCTCAATAAATTGATATACTTTAATTACGAATAATTTGCATTTCAACAATTTTATATCTCTTTTAATCAATAATATCACTGGTCATCAATCCCAAATGTATGTAAAACATTTACTTAAATTATATATTATCTCATGAGTCATCACTCAAACTTTCATCTTAGGCTGAAAACAGACGAGGCGTTTTGTGCCGAGTCGGCCGTCGATTCTGCAGACGAATCGTCGTTTGCTTCACTCATTATGAATGTATTCCCAAGCAACATTTTACCAACTACCGACTACTTTTTCACTAATTTCGACGTCAGAATTATTACAAATGGTAGTCGAGTAATAACTTAAATTTTGTAGTTGTAATATGACGTCGAACCAAATATTGCGCCGACCTCGCAAACCTACTGCTTAAGTCTGGACGATTTACCAACGTCGATTTGCCGTTGGAAAACGACTTAATAAGGTTTGATATGTTTTCAAGTCATTATCCAACGTTGATGAGACGTTGACAACTGACTAAAATAGGTATGGTTATATTTTGAATAACTTACCAACGTTGGTTAGACGTTGACAGCTGACTAAAATAGGTATGGTTAAATTTTGAGTAACCTACCAACGTTGGGGTAGACATTGGTGACTAACTGAATAGGTCAAGTTTGTTATGGAACACTTGCCAACGTTGGTTAAACGTTGGTTAGTGGCTTAATAGGTTTGGTTCTTTTTAGTTATTAACCAACGTTGGTTAGACGTTAATGACTAACTTAAGTAGATCCGATTAATTTTTCGGTAATACACCTACTTCTGTATAACGTTGGTAACTGACTTGATAGGTAGCTACATTCATCTCAAGTAACATTTTACCGACTACCGACTACCGACTACTTTTTTACTAATTATAAGGTCAGAATTATTACAAATATTAGTCAAGTAGCGTCTTAAATTTTATAGTTATGATACAACGTCGGAGCAACGTAGCTTGAACCTCTTAGATTATTATCCAACGTTGATTAGACGTTGGTAACTGATTAATTAGAATTAGGTAATTTTTGGGTAACATTCCAACGTTGGTTAGACGTTGCTGACTGACGTAGTCGTCTAGCAACGTCGGTTGGACGTTGGTGTTAGGCTTTTGGTCCTTGGTCTAACATAACCTCAAAATTAATGTCGATAATTCAGATATTGATAGATATTTAGTAAAGATTTATACACCAACTGCAAGAGACTGTCGATATTATCGTGATTGTTTGGAATGAACGTTAGTCTTAGTGCAGATTTCTGCACCAAAGCCTACTAAAAGTTGGTGCAGGTAAAATTATTTAACCGTGAAGTCGCTATTAGTAAAAATAGTTGCACTTATTCCCGCCTTCGCCATATTTTCTGGTTCCACAGAAGGAAATAATAGGCGGCCACGTTGATTATGTGTACAATTATTTTAAATACACAAAATTTGCCTCTTTTTTCAAATAAAGAAGCAAATAAGTTTTTATTTACTCGTAAAATTAATTAAACAATATTTCAATTGCGCTTTCTTTGGAAAGGGAATATATTTTTTGAAAGTAAAAAAATAAAAATAGTACTTTCGTTCTTAAAATAAACATTATTCTTATGGGTTCACTATATTTTTCGACCTACTTTATATATATGTATCAATAAAATTTCTTTCGTTTCAGTTTTTACCCCACCAGATTTATTAAAATTTTATTCGAAGTATTTTGTATATAATAAGTACTCAATGATAAACACGCCTTATCCATTTTATATAAATAGATGGGTACGACAAATAGAATAATATACAAAATTGCTTAGTTTCACTACCTACAGCCGACTTTTTGTAGGTCAGATTAACGGCAAATTTTAAATAAGGTTGGTAATAGGCTGACAACCAACTTAAGCCGACGTAAAATTTGGTGAACATTTGGTCGGTAATCACAACGACTAAAGTCGGTCCTCTACGTCGAATCGACCCATATTTTATTGACCAGATTAGTACAAATATGGGTCATCCCGACGTTTTGTGTACGTCGCACACCGACTTTTAGTTGCGAACAGCAACGTCGGTTCGTCGTCAGAATGTTGCTTGGGTTAAAACAGACAATACGTCGGTGACGAATGTCACCGCCTACGCGACGATCGTACGGTGTTCCCAACCATGTGCCGAAAGCGTTTTTATGACTTTAAGCGGCCCTTCATAAATGTACTAACTCTTGTGCAACACAGACACCGGCGGTTTTTGATCGGTACGTATACTGCATGGTTGCCATTTGACGTGATTTTAAAATTTTTTAATTATTTTAGTGACAGATATGGAAATAAATATCGAACAATTAATACATGAAATTTAATAGTTCATTAAAAGATGTCATAGACATTCTGACGAAATTAAAAAACTTCTCATCGACTTGTTTGATTTCATTGTACAAAGTGTAAAAGTATCCTTTATTTTTTCTTTCACTAATAATTGGGTGTGTCCACATTTTACGATTCTTTTTTCTTTTTAATCTGCAGTATAATACACCTAGAAGTATCACAAACTTTTCATCGGAATCCATTATTTCAAAACGGGTGTCTGAATGAACTGACAACAACGTCCTGAGGAAATTTACTAATGCTTATAAAACGCTCGGTATGTTTTGATCATACGGAAAACGTCGCGGTGTCCAGCCGCCTCGTTTGTTTTGACGTTTCGTCTGCAGAATCGGCGGCCGACTCGGCAAAAAACGCCTTGTCTGTTTTCAGCCTTGAAGATCCTAAGGTATGTAACTTGTTCTGTACTTATAACGATTTGTATTTAATAAAAAAAAAGAGAATGTCGAAATTCATATTCGTTCTTCATGTGACAAAGGGGTCATGTCATTTTCTCAACTATTATTTAACGTATTAATGACGTTAATTAATCCAAGTGCATAATTTGGTGTCTGAACTGGCCAAAATATGACGTCATTTTTACGACTATTATTAAACGTCTTAATGCCGTTATTTAAGTTACGTCTTAATTACGTGATTTTTTTCGTCATATGACAGTATGACTAAAAATCACTTAAAACTGACGTGAAAAATACGTTAGCATGATATCTGGGACTGGTAATGGCGTATTTTTTTAAAATAATTCCGATGTAACCTCATTGCACGCCGCTGCTGTGTCACATTTGGATGAACATAACTTTAAAAAACAAACCTACACAATGAATACATGCACATACAATTTTATTTGATTTGCTCCTTTTTTTTCTAGAAGATATGTTGAAATAATGATATATTTTCGTAAACTTTTACACCCTGTATCTTTCTTATGAAGCGAGTGAGAGGCACAATATGTAATATTTTTTTAGAATCTTAATAACCAGGAGAGTATTCTCCTAAATTATTCGATATTAAAACTGAATCACCCTGTTTTTAATTTTTTTCTCTTTAACTCATAAGTTGTGTTATGCTGTATTTTACATCTGCCTCTCAAGGTTACTTTTTTTACCCTCATTATTACACATGTACTTAGATTAGTACCACGTCATTTTTATATACAATTTATTCAACTATCTTCCCGTAGGTTAATCGTAGTCACCAACGCTCTAGTGCAATTATTGCAACTATTTATTAGTAACGGAATGTTATTAGGTAAGGGCACTTCAAGTTACACCCTGTATATGTCTCTTTAACTCTTTAAAGTTGGTAACTTCATATCGAATGATATTTTTTCAAATAATGTTAAACATACGAAACCCATGAATTAACCATAGTACTGTGGTGATTGCACAGCATGTAAGTCATGTATATTTATATTTTAAGACAGCAGACCACAACTAGTTTTTGTCTCGAGTTAGGTGAGTGACTTGCATTGGCGTAGGAAATACTGGGGCGAGAGACTCATTATTATAGTTATATATGTGGAAAAAATTATTAGTAGTTTATACCACTTACAAATTTAAATTGCTGCAAAACAAATTTTACGATATAACTCGCTAACGCAATAAATCATGCATTGCACGCCAACACATTTCGGTAGGTAATAGCCAGTCGAATTCTGCTTTTTAATTCATTGAAATAATATAAAGGACTAATAAACATCTTTGACTGCAGAATCCCTAGATTCTGGCCATAGGTAGGTATGTCATCTTTTTCAATGGCTCGGACAGTCACATGGTACGCGACGCGACGTCCATGTTTCTCGAATTCATGGTTTGTTTAGATTCAGTTTCTGTGTATTTTAATTTGGAGGGTTGTTGCTTATTTTGAACAAGTAGTTTGATGATATGGGATATTGTTAACATTAACAATTAGTGTTTAAAAGTTGTTCAGTGTAGATTTTAATAGATAACAGTAGAATTGCATAGTTTTAGTTGTATAATATTGTTAGTGCGCGGTGATACTCAGTAAAAATGCCTGATGTAGTGTTGTGTATTGTACCAAGAGTGACAAAGAAAAGTTTTAAAATGAAAGCTTTCCCACGAGATCTTCAGAGGAGAAAATAATGGGCCGTCAAAATAAGAATGGAAAATTGGAATCCTACAAATACTTCGTGTTTATGTGAGGTTAGTAACTACACACTTAAATATTGTTTTTTTTAAATACACTTAATTATTTCTTAATTTACGACGGTGCACCCTGGACGGGCAGAGGTAACTCTGCCTGACTAATTTCGGCCGGGGGTACCACCTGGTACTCCGTCTATTTCTGGTTCCTTACGATCTAAGAAGAAGGGCCCTCACAATCGACCCCCAAGCGGATGGGGGGTCAGAGACAGGCGGGAGGGGCCTCACCGGATGGTCTCAACAACGACGAAAATGGCAATGCACATGGACGCTTTAAGTGGACGAGGGAACTTCGGAATGACTTGCTGACCTGCCGCGAGAGTAGCGAACTTGAGCGAAGGGGATACATTGCGCGATTGCATGTACTTTGGTGTGAAATGCATCCAGAGCATCGCGCCTTCTCTCAACAACACCTGAGAGATCAAGTATCCTTCTTGCGCAGGACAGGTTACATAAGGGCACCTCGTCAGATGGAAGAACTACCAGTCGCAGTCTCACCGCGGCAAATACCAGCTCATGGGGAACATCCTATAGAGTTCACCGATGTAGACTTAAGGACGAGGGTTAGCCTTAACCAGGGCAAACCTAAAGCCACAAGACCTGGCTAGACTGGACGCAGTCATCGATGAGGAACTTCCAGAAGATGCAGACATCTGGCAAATTAACTGTGCCGTGTACAACGCCGCGAAGCAACTCGTCCCCGTGAGAGGTCAACCAATCACGGGATCGAAAAAAGCCAAGCGGCGTGTACAAAAAAATCGAGGGCAAGATACAGTCGGCCAGACAATACGATTCTCGGATCCAGAGTGTGGTGGAATACAACACGAATGGTAGAGTTTTTACTCCCAGAATCCGGCGCATAGCAGCCGGATTAAGACGTCAACACCATACTCTAAATCAGACAGTGATGCTTACCATCAAGCAGCACTGTCTAGATAGGATCCGAGCGCTTACGGCGATAAAGAAAACATGAGGAGGCGGGTGAGGAGTATGGAGCAAAACAATTTGTTCTACAAGATATTTACACGTATTTTGTATGCAAGGACACTGAGGTCTGTTGATCCGGTCTTCCAGCAGATACACGAAAAGCGTGGTGCCAAGAAGGGCATGGCAAGTTGCAAGGACAGCCTGCTGATAGACCGCTGTATTACACAGGATTCTGTGCAATATAAGCGGAATCTATTGATGGCCTGGATTGATTACCGCAAGGCATTTGATAGAACATCGCATGAGCTATTGTTGTACTTAGTCGAATGTCTTGCGGTACCAGCGCCATTAGTGAGATGCATAGAATAGCTGCTGTCGCTCTGGAAGACTTGCTTTACCATAACATCAGGTGCACAGCGGGTCACGACAGAGCAGGTGGCATTTAGGAGAGGAGTTTTCCAGGGTGACTCCCTGAGTCCCTTCCTCTTCTGCATCTCACTGCTGTCATATGAACCACCCAGCGACCGGAGGCATAAGGCCACCCATCTATTTTATATGGATGACCTCAAACTTTATGCCTGCGGAGAGCGCGAACTACAAAACGCTCTTAGGGTGGTCGAAGAATATACGTGGGCCATTGGTATGGAGTTCGGGTTGGACAAATGTGCAGTCGTCCACCTCAAGAGAGGACGATGCGGGAAATTCTCTAAAGATGCGCAGCTCGCAGAGGGAAGCATCCTAAGACATCTGGAAGCAGGAGAGACCTATACATATCTGGATGTGCAACAAAGGCACATCCCGGATGTAAAACAAATAAAGGATACTCTCCACGGCAAGTACAGACACCGTCTCCGAAAGATTTGGTCTTCCGAACTTTCGGGGGAAGAACAAGGTGTCTGCAACTAAAATGCTTGCCGTTCGGGTTCTGCTCTACTCCTTCGAAGTAGTAAAGTGGACGGTAGATGAGCTGCGCCTATTAGAGAGAGATACCCGCAAGATGATGAATATTCACAGAACTATTCATCCTAGAACGTCCGTTCCTCGTGTGTACCTCCCACGTCAACGGGAGGGCGAGGACTTTTGAGCCTGGAGTGTACGCATGGAAGAGTAGTACTGAGTATGGCATGTAACATCCTCAAGAGCTTTGATCCCCTCTTACGATTTGTAAAACACCACGAAACTGTAGGAGCAGGATTGTTCAAGGCAGCAAAAAGAGGCGGGCGAGGTGCTGATGTAGAGTCAGTCACGGAACTTCAGCCAAATCGTCTGAAAGCCCAAATCAGAGCTGCTGAACAGGAAATACTATTTCGGCAGCATGTCGATAAACCTCAGCATGGTATCTTCTATAAGAACATAGAAATGCTGGGTTTATCGACCAGGCTAACATTCGCCTTTTTAAGGTCAGCCGGGTTTAAGTCAGAGACCGAGGGATTTATTGTGGCCTGCCAGGATGGTATAATCAACACCTTGGTCTATCGTAGCCGCGTGTAACGTGTAGAGGTTCCTGATATCAACTGCAGGGCCTGCCATCAGGCGCCGGAATCGCTCATGCACTTACTTTCTGCATGTCCCATATATGCGATTTCGGCTTACATCCACCGACATAACGCGGCGTTACGAATGCTATACTACCATCTGAGGCACTCGTACGGGGTGGACCAGACACCAGTGCTCACTTACGTCCCCGGAGATATTAAGTCCGTTGTCGAGCACTAGAAATGCCGGATTTACTTAAACTACTCGTTCCCGACGGTCAGGCTAATCCAAGCCAACAAGCCTGAAATAGTCCTCCTAGGCCATCAACTCAAGGTGATGTATGTCATCGAGATCTCGGCACCTGCGGAGAAAAATATCACCTTGAAGGGGGGAGGAGAAACGGACCAAATATCGCGATCTCCGGTACGAGCTCCAAGTGCTGTACCCTGACTATTCGGTAGAAATGGTCGTTCTAATAATCGGTGTACTCAGAGGAATAAAGTTTACGCTGCTCTCAAAACTGAAGATCATACCGGCCTACCAAAAATCAGCTAAGTGGCTGGTATGCCAAATGCAGAAGGCGGTCATTCTGGGTTCTCTCCGTCTGCTTAGGGCACATGATTCTGGTATCTACAGTCACTAACCCTGCGAGATGTGGGGAGTGGCTGTAGTTAATGCGCCGGCGCGACTCCCGTGAGGCGTCGGAGGCCACGGGAGAACTCTCCGGCATCGGATAATCCGAAAATAATAATAATAATAATAACGTTTATTTACTATATACAAGATAAAAATATAGCTTTCTTACATTTAGTACAATATTGTAAATAAACATAATGGCTCACAAAGGCAGAACCTTGTCTGTGAGTAACAAAACATACAAATATACCACAATGGCAAAGCCTAGTGTGAGAAATATGCTAATTAAAAATAGCAAACAAAAAAAAACAATATGATAACAAACAAAAAAACGTCCGTACAAATATAACAATACACAAAATTTCAGAGAGAAAATTTCTCTGTCTGTGTGTCTGTCTGTCTGTCTGGTTCGCTATAGCAGCTACAGTTTTTGAGATAAAGCTTTAAAATTTGGCACACACATTCTAAAGGCCAAGGAAGAGATTGAGTTCGTTGATGAGTAAAATTGGTCCCAATTTTTGAAATGTCAAAACATGTGACTTTTTTGAAACGTCAAAAATTACTTTTATTATAAACTCCACCACACATCGAGTTTTATTACAGTGAGGAAGTTCCCCAAGTAATTAGCAGCGGTTTTTTTAATATAATTGATATGAGTATCCCATTTCAGATGTGATTTTATCATTACTCCCAAATATTTTACTTCCGCAGTAGCTTGTATGTTGAAATCTCGGTCGATGTTAAGATTTTCAAAGTGTGGCAATGTCGTTTAATTGCATGTCATAAGGTAAGTAAACTATTTTGCTAAAATTTATTGTAAGCAATTTATGGTTAAACCAGTCCTTGATATTTGTCATGTCCAATTCTACTTTGCTTTTTAATAACTCCCAGTTGTCGCTGCTGTAAAATATTGCCGCATTATCAGCATAAGTGATTATTGTACCAGTACTCTGGATAGAGAACAGACCATTTAAGTATATGTTGAATAATATAGGCCCTAACAGGTATATTTCATAGTTTATTTTTTTATTTTTACTGAAAATATCTTTAGTTTTAACACATTGATATCTATTAGTGATGTAACTTTTAAAAAAGTGTAAGGCTTAAGGCTTTATCTCTAATTCCTATTTCTTCCAACGATTCCACAAGTAAAGTGTGACTAACTATGTCAAAGGCTTTTGACAAGTCTATGAACACACACACACACAAAGATGGCTGACCCCTATCCGAAGCAGAATATATTGATGATGTAAAATGTAATATGGCATCTTGGGTTGATATACCTTCGCTAAAACCATACTGTTTGTCGGATAGTAGATTATATTTTTCAATGTACTCATAAAGTCTTTTTGTAATAATCTTTTAAACAATTTTGGAATAACTGGTTATTAAAGATATAGGTCGATAATTATTTACAATCATTCGATCTCTGCTTTTATAAACTGGGGGAACAATTGATATTTTAAATGGATAAGGACAATACCCCCGTTACCATACATTTATTTTTTATATACACCAATGGTTCTAAGATTGTCGTCGATATATTTTTTAGGGTTTCTGCATTCAAACCATCTATTCCTGGCGCCTAATTATTTTTTAGGGAGTGAATTATTTCACTCACATCTACGGCATTGTTAGCAGATACAAATATAGAGTTCAGGGCATTTGTCTTTTTCGGTTTGTAATTAGGATATTTTTTTATTTTATTAGCTAAATCAGCGCCTAAACTAATGTACTTGTTATTAAATATGTTAGTTATAATTTTAATATCTTCTATTTTTTCACTACTGTCGTTCTTTATAGAACTGACATTATTAGTCTTTTGCACACCTGAACATATTTCATAAACGGTAGACCATAAATTGTTTATTATTTTTTCTTCAGATCAATTTTATATTTATAATAATTAATTTTTACTTATTTTATTAATGAGGTTACCAAGTTCCTACATTTTTTATAATTTTGTTTAAGAATTTCGTTATTATGTTCTTTTAACACTTGTTGATATATTGTGTCTCTTTTATGAATAGAGTTAATTATACCGTTCGTTATCCAACTTTTTCTTTTCTTATTTTTGATTATAGATATTGTGGTACAAGCAATAATATTGTTATCAATAATGTCTATAAATCTATTTGTTGCAGATTCCAGATCTTCTATTTGGTATAATATAATCCCAGTCAATTTAAGCCATTATTTAGTTTATTATGATTAATTTTTTAATTGTATTATAGTTTCCAGTACAGGGTGATGTGTTTTTACTTTGAATTATTATTTGTAGTAAAACGGTGTAATGATCAGTTAATGTGGTTTTAATTATAAGCGGTAACAATAATTCAAGATCAGTAGCTGTTTTTACGAATATGTGATCTATACAAGATTTACTTAGATCTTTACATCTTGTATAATCATTGATTGTTGATATGTAACCATACTTATACATCGTATTCAAATAATCTAGTGATATATAGGTGTTTTTGAGGATATCTATGTTAATGTCTCCCAAACATATTGAGTATTGAGTAATCATTGTTTTTACAATTTCCAATATGGCGTTTTATATTATTAATAAATTTAAAGGGACAGGAGGATTGAGATCTATACGCAGCAGTTATTGTAATTTTCTTGTTATTATAGTTAAATTTAATTTGGATAATTTTATTGTTATTAGTAAGTTGGATGATTTCGTAAGTGTACACTAGTTCTGATTTAATATATATATATATATATATATATATATATATATATATATATATATATATATATATATATATATATATATATATATATATATATATATATATATATATATATATATATATATATATATAAATATATATATATATATATATATATATATATATATATATATATATATATATATATATATATATATATATATATATATATATATATATATATATATATATATATATATATATATATATATATATATATATATATATATAATTATACTGTCATTTCAGTTAAATGTGCCACTATTGTAAATAATATCATACCCATATATTTTATATATATCTAAATTTTGAATTCTTCTAAGTTTTTACTAATGCTACGAATATTATTGTGCAATATTTTTATATTATAGTTACTTTGATTAATGTTTACTACCTGATTACATTCCTCACAGTCTGTCACGGTGTTAGTTTTACAGTATTTATTTCGAAATCTCTAATATATGGGTACATATTACATTAGTCTTAATATTAAAAAATATATATATACATACAGAAAAAACTTAAAAACATATTAAAATACTAACAAACAAATAAAATACAGTACAAGATTAGTAATAAGAAAAAAAATAGCAGTTACAGATTTTTTTTATTTATGCTTGATTATTACTTCTTATTCTGCTTGATGACCTTTGGTGAATGGTAGAGTATTTTTTTGGTTGAGTTCCAGTTTGCTTTCCAGGGCTCTCTTCTCTGTTCGTTCTTTTTCTTTCTTCTAGATTTTCATACGATATAGTCAGTTGTGGGTTTTCAATAGGAACAAATGGATATTTTTTTAAATCATTATAGGTAAGGATTTTGTCATTGACATAGACGGCATTATTTTTTATTACAGCTTTTGTATGTTGTTTCTTAGCAATTTTTAATTGCTGATTTTCTTTTTTCTCAATCCTCTGGAATATAATTCAAGGCAACAAAAGTATCTGAACCTTTTAAGTTTTTGGCCTTAGCTAATCTGTCTTAATCTGATGTGTGGTAAATTCTACAGAAATTGGGCGTATATTATTCTCCTTTCTTTCTCCAGTTTTGTACGAGCCTCTTATATCACCCTGTGTGTATTTAATATTCAATTATATTTTTTTTAGTTTCCTTTCTACAGTTTGTATTCTCTTTTTCAGTTGATTATTTTATTCCCGAAGTATTTGATTTTTCTTTTCTAATTCATTTATTTTAGTATTGAACTCTTCTTTTAAGGATTAAACATTTATTGTATTTCAATATTTTGAATGCTTATCTTATCATTTTGAGCCTTTATTTCCTTATTTTGTTTTGTTAAATTGTTAAGAATTTTAAATATATCCTTATTAGAAATTTTTACCTCGTTCCTAGATTTATTTTCCTCATCAATCATAGTTGCATATATACTCTAGTGTTCCTCAAGATGCGTAACGGTGTACTGAGAGTTCTGTATTAGTCTTGAGAGATATGTGTGATTTAGTGCTACACTCAATGTCCTCCATTAATGTACATGCAAAACTAATTTTTATTTACCTACAGTTTTTTTGACAGCAATTGTAAACACTTAATTATTTCACTTATTTGCAGTTTGATTTTTACTTTTTTATTTTATGATGCTGGTCGAGAGTTTTTCACATTACTATTCACTCCTTTTTTTATTTTGATTATGATCACACCGTATGGAGCTCAAAATATAAGAGTTCATTGTACGTACGGTGCTGACTACAATTTAACGTTTTATCTTTGAATGAATTCTCAAAAACCTAGGCTCCCAATTAGATAAACTTTATAAAGCATTGCACAAATAGATGATCATGGCCACCGCATGTTGTATGACTAGACTCTTACTTGAGGGACTCTAGATATCTCCATGAAAAGTAATCTGGAATGTTAAAATCTGGGGTGCGCGTTGTATAATCCATGTCTCCGTTTTACAATATTAGACGATTTTAAAATATTCCTCTCAGTACGTCATGCTTACGTTGGCCATATGTATGTGGTTGTACTCCATCCTGTTGGAACCACGCATCATCAGGAAGCTGTGGCTGATTCATAACGGACAATAAAAATGTTTGTAGCATTTCTGCATATCATTCTCATTAACGTTAGCAGTGTTTTCATTGTTGTCTTCGAAGAAATAATGGCCTTGAATGCCAGCAAAACATATACCGCAACAAACGGTAACCTTTTGTGAGTAGTGGTTTTTTACAAATAATTTTGAGGATTTTGTACAGCCCAAAAACGTTGTTTTATTCCATCCTCCACTTAATTGAAAATAATCTTCAATTATTGCTACCATTGAAGTATGATTCACAAAATTGCAATCTGCGTCAACTGGTTGAAGTTGTTGAGACTTTTGTTATTTGTATAGGGATATTAATGAAAATCTTTTTTAAATTTTGGTGAACAGTTTGACGAGAGTTGTAGCTGTTCTATACATTAAGTCGCGTAGAATAACCTTGATTTTCATATTAATATTTCTAATTTGAAGGATTCTAGCAGGAGTTCATACTAGTCCGGTCCTTAGTCTATGTTTAGCATTTTCTACAGGACCGTTTCTATTAAACGGCCTTACCCATTCTAAATCTTGTTAAACCCATCGTTCATGGAGCTACTGGTTTGTGACTCTTTGGAAACTAAAATCATTTAGCAGTTATTTGAGCGGCACTGCACATGTAATTCAAGCGATCCCATACACGAGTCTACTGGTTACCCACCGGTACGGTACTGGTTAGTGTTAATTGATAAATCACTGGGGCTCTCAGTCGTCCGGGAATATTTACGGGAAACTGTTATGTCATTGCACCTACTTGACAATAAAAAAATTAACGAATAAATTTTTAACATAATTTTTTTTAGGAAATAGACAAATACCCATATTTATACAATTATTAATTGTCCCAGTATTCCAGAAAGAACATTACACTCGACATATTGTAGAATACTGAACAGTCGCAGTGATCTCTAGTTACTTTTGCGCTCTTCGTGTACGAGAATAGAGTAGCGAACCATTTTGAGATTTTAGTCTCTCAACAGTTTCATCACAAACCAGTAACTCCGTGAATGACGGGCTTTAAGTTTGAATTACAGAGCCACTTCTTAAAACCTGCTTTATTATTTTTATACAATCGGTAATCGGCCAGCGCTTCATACTGAACAAAACTTATGATTTAAGATTATCAAAAGATGTGTCACATGAAGTTCTTTGACATTCCAGATTATCATAAGAAAGGAGAAAACCGCTCATCCGCTCAATTTTATAAATTACACCCATTGTAGGTATTAAAATATATTTCTTCTTAAATTATAAGATGTAAAATTCGATGCATTGTAACTCATCGCTTAACTAGTCAGATGTTAGAAAAAAAAAAAGGGATTAGGTGTTTTACCGTGTTTTCATATTTACACACTACGTAATATGGAATATGGAAGCAGCGTCGTTCGAACTTGTGCATTTCGAATAGAGCGGAAAACACGAAGAGAGCATGGACTACATTGCCGCCACTGTGACAAATTCACGACAGTCAATCACATTTTGTATCTAGGGGAGTACACGAGACCGAATTCCCTATGTAGTGTTTTGAAATGAACGCATATAGAATAACCTCTCAACAAAACAAAGAAATTAGTAAGCAATAACTAGCCTACCGAAGTCAGTATTTCAATAAAATCATGTTGCATATAGTATAAAAGTGTATGTTAAAATATGCCATAATTCTGTAAAACTGATATGTTTTACATATTTAGGTCTAATAAGTACCATTAACATAGGCACAGCTAGAATATTTTCTAGGGGAGAGGCAGAAATAATACACGTTTTTATTAAATTTTTTATTGAAAAGCATTAAAAATAAAAAGTCAATTCTAAAAAATAATGTAAACATTAATCCTTGTTAATAACAACTAAAATAAATTTAAAAAAAAGATAACTTACTTTTTATTTACACTACATTGTGGCATAATATATAACAATGAAAATAAACTAAAAAAATTTAAAAGAGCCGTACTCATTACTAAAGCTGCAAATCGTTTCTGTGTATCATGGTTGTAGAGTAAAGATGCACTTACTGTCGCCGGCATTCACCTTGACCGCGAAACTCTTTCTTCAGTCCAGTCTATATTAGCTTTCGTGTTGTGTACACGTTAAGTCACTTGGGCGTATTGCATATTGTTTTTGTGTTTTTATTTTATCTGTTGTACTGTATTGTTGATATTAATTTAATAATAAAACTTGGTAGACGTACGCAGGGGTAGAAAACGGCCATTTGCTAACAAAGTGAATAAATTCATAGGTGAATTCCCGGATTTAATTTATGATACTGCTAAAATAATTTGTAAAGTGTGCGAGAAAGATTTGATATGCTGGGATAAGCGTGATTGTGGACTTCACGTAAATAGTGTACACCATAAAAATAAAAAAATGGCATGCCTTCGACCACACAGTTTATGTTTGATTTACTATTAATGCTGATTGCCTGTGATGTTTCGCTGCACATACTCGATAAACAACCATTTCGAGACTCCTGGAATAAATACAATGCCCATGTGAAGTTACCAAGTCGCACAACGTTATGTTACTATCTACCAACTGTATACGTAGACATGGTAAATAAGATGAAATGTAAATTAAAAAATACAAGGCTGTGGTTATCTGTTGATGAGACAACATATTGTAAAAAAAATTCTATTTTAAATGTTATAGTACGAGTACTGGACCCTCTTAAACCGACAGTTCCACTGTTACTAGCTAGCAAAATACTAAATCAGTGTACCAGCGAAACAATTACTAGGGTGGTACTGGAGACGTTAGAAAAATTTGAACTCAAGCGTTGATGTTTGTGACTGATGGCGCCGTGACAATGCTATCGGTAGGCCGTTCTTTGCAAGAACAAGGTTGTACGTTTATACATGTTACGTGTAAAATGCATGCTTTACATCTTGTGGCAGAAACTATTCGAAAAGGTTTTTCAGAGGTGGATGCATTAATAGCAAGTACAAAAAAATTGTTTCTTAAATCTCCTAAACATCTCCGTGCATTTCATAGCAAGCGTCCCAGTATTCCTGAACCACCACAAACGATTCTTACACGTTGGGGAACATGGTTGTAGGCAGCTTTTTATTATGCTGAATATTTCCAACAAATAAAAGCTGTGATACTACAATTCAATCCAGATGAGGCTGCAGCTATTAAGGAAAGCCAGACAAAATTCGAAGATATTTCCGTTGAAATGGCTTTAAAAAATATTGTGAAGAACTATAAACCATTACATGAAAGCATAAAATATTATAAAACAGTTCGTTGTCGTTAGCGGAGTCACTGCAAATAGTGGACGAAGTAAATCTACTGCTACACGTTATAGGTGATGCAACAAATGAGCGCGTTAAAGAAAAGTTCGCAAGTGTGTTAAATAAAGACACCGGTTTTACCAAATTAAGACAAATATGTGATGGTGCAGCCCCAGATCCGTTAAGTGCGTTCAAAGACTATTTTACGTATGCGTGTATTACATCAGTAGATGTCGAACGATCAAAATAGAAGAATATATTTTCATCAAAGCGAACATCACTCATGGAGACAACCATAGAAACATACCTGATGCTGCAAAATGGTTACACATCTTCTCCAGTTTGTGATAAGCAAGCTAGTTCATCAGGCTAGTTAAGAGGGTAAGATTTACATACATTGTTATAAATTGTAACAGTTTATTGTTTCTCGTATTAGTTAATTTCACATACGCCACTGTCCCACGGAAGATTTTTGACAGCCCTACTCATTACTTACACCAAATTTTTGGTGTTAAAATAAAAAAAAAACAAAAACACTAGCTTTGGTAACACAAAATATCAAATAATCTTATTCTAAAATTCATATATACACTTTTGCTGCAAAAAAATATAAATAAAAAAAAGACGGAACATATCGCTATCCTTGCATAGCTGCTTTAACGGGTCCATTAGACCACGCAGTCTATCTGTCTAAGTCTAGGCGAGAGTTTGAAAAACATGGCTGCCAAATGTTATCAAATTTACCGTTTTTGCTATACAACTTGGGAAAAGAAATAAAAATATGTATTGGTTTAAGTGAAAGCATATCACATATATTTCAAGAAATTTATCTGGATACTTATACCCTTTGTCATTCTCCAGGAGGGTAGGGCAAATGGCCTGTTTTGCCGCCCGCGGTAGCGCCCATGGCCAGTAAGTGTGGGTTTATTGATTTTATTTAATTTTCAGGTTTGTATTTTATTTAATAATATACTTACATATTTTGTACAACGGTGTAAATTATCATAAATAAATAATTATAGATTATACAGCGAGAGTTGATTCAATTCAAACAGACGCGGCGTTAGAGAGAATTAAATGATGTACGTGTAGATTTCTCACCGTCGAATGTTGATGACAGTTTCCATTACATATGGAGCTGGAATAATCTATACACGTCATTATTTGCTTTCCTTTTAACGCCTGTTCGACTTGCAACAGCGCTCGCTGGATATAATTTCATAGTTACGTTTTGCATTTTCAGATTGGAACATAGTTATTGCGAGTATACCGTTACATCAGACTACACTTTATCACACCACGTAAGTTAGACAACCCCCAAATTCTAAGCAAAAGAGATCCACTCTAGCGCATTGAGCTCTCATGGTCGTTTATATTTAGATGAAACTTATTAAATAAACATCAAGTGCAATTTTTTTTACTCAAGTAGAACACCTAGTTGTAATTTGGGCGCTCTAACGTTTTGACAGCTATAGCAAAAGTTGGTTATAATAACCATACACGAAGATATTTTAAGAATCTGCTTAAAACGTTGGCGCAACCAAAATTGGGAATGATTTTTAGATCACGGAAACATCATCATGGCTAAAGAGTTATAAATATGGTTAACTATGCCTGCGCTGACCAAAATATAGCTACGAACGATTGTGTTATGGTTACAATGAAGTCATATAAGTACTGATACTTACTAAAATATGTCCAAATGCCTAATATGTCTAAAGGGGCATATTATGGATGTTATTTGGCCATCATAACGAAAAATAATTCTCTTTAGGCATGGAAATGATAAAGAGATGTATGTTGCAGCCATTGGCTTTTTTGTTAAGAATTTCTAGCCACTTGATTTTAAAACTGTTATATTGCTTTTCTATTTATAAAGTGCATATTTATTTTTCTTTTCTTACAGTTTCACCACAGATTGATTTGATGATCTGTACTTTCACAATGATGAAATTAACAACACACGAGAAAGCCAATATATTATTTATCAGCTTGAGTATCCTGTACTCAAACCTTATTGGCAATATAGCATTCTTATTGGAAATGGAAATGAGATACTTCGAAAAAAACCAACGCGCCCAATTATTTAATATTAAAAAAAAAACCAACGCGCCCAATTATTTAATATTTATTGCATTTAATATTATGGTTTGTAATTTTCGTTTTATACATTTCAGTACTTACTTTTTTTGCATTTTTACATATCAAACTTAATACTTTTTTAACGGTAGAATTGACAAAAAATAGAAATTGAGATCAATTATGTCACGTGGTTAATCTAATTGCAAGATGGATGACTCGTTTTGCATAAAGCAATATGGCGATCTGCGAGAAAATGCGTAATAGACATTATGACCATTTAATGGTTCAAAGATAACCGACTAATAACCAAAAAGATGTGTTAAATATATTAGTGATAATTTAATAATTTGCCACGTATGCCAACATATCAATCACAAGAAAACCAAAACGTGATGAAATCTTGTTTGCCACTTTTCGACTGTTTTTTTTTTAGATTTCTGGGCAAAACAATTATAAAATTGTAAGAAATAACCAAAACCTACAGGACATACTTGTTATTCTTTAGCATCATGGTGGCTTTTATGACGAAATAGTAACTAAAGTTTTGTTTTCTGCGTTTACCCAACTTGTTAATGAATTTCGCACAGAGTAATTACACCATCAATACTGTGGAATAGTGTGGTATTATACTGAATATTTTACTATGTCTATGTTATACTACACAAACCATGGAAGACGGAGATACATTTATAATCACAGTAGGTGCCATATCAGTTTGAAGCAAATGGCATTTTGTTTCGGCATTTAACAACAAATTTAAAAAAGTATGTTTCCAACGTGAATAGCCGTCCAGACAAAAAATGTTGAAGCTAAAGGTTAGAAAATTCAATAGCAACATTTTCAGATGCCACACGCCACACTTGTTTTGGACAGCGTACCAGATTTTAACTAGCTTAAAAAAGTTATCGTGACTTAATGAATTATGACTGCACTTTCCTATGATTATTATACTTTTTCAAAAATGTTGTCTCTTTTGTAAGACATTTGGCTAGAAGAAATTGATACTGCTTCTACCTTTGTACAGTAAACAAAACACATTGATTGGATGACAAAGTAATAAAGAAAGATAGGTGGTAATTCTAACCGAATTTATAATAGTATGAAACAATTGGCTGTAAAAACGTTTTGCTGACTAGAAAACTGATTACCAAATAACTTTATCGTAATAATTTGCTTTTCAGAAAGCTGCGTATTTTTTAGAAATTATAACCGAAAAAAACTTGACGGCTAAAATATTTCGAGTATTTTTTAACAATGATTTAATCAACTCTTGGTTCCACGTCCAACAAAATGATTAAAATGAAATAGTATTTGTTTCGTCATATTAATAACTGTGAAAACAATTTCACAACTTTCCAACATTGACTAACATCAATTTGGTAGTCATTAAAACGCCTCTATGACATCGTATAATGGTAATGCGATATATAACGCCTTTAAAACGTTTCGCCAACCAAAACCAAAACTAATATTTAAAACAAGGAAGGTGTAGTACCATATCCCAAAAAAAAAGAATTATGCAACTACGGACACGTGTTTCGGAGTTATTGCCTCTCATCAGAAACAATGTATATTTATTATGAAATAAAGCCCTCCTAAAATGGACGGCACTGTTAAAAAGTACTTTGTTTATAATTTTTAAACCTCTCTACACTCCGTATATGTCTTGTTAGCGCCATCTCAGTACCAAAAATAGCTCATATGTATTTAGATAGGAACACCGGATCTAGCATAAAGTTTTATGGTCGAAGAAATCAACTATAGAAAAGTGAAAACTAAAACACATAAGAAATGGTTTGTCAGTTCTGAAAAATGCATTAAATTTTAATTTCTTAACCGATTAATTTGATATTTCACATAATATAAGTATTTTTTGATCCAGTGTGAATTTTAACTAACACAGTAGTAGGTACGCAATTTTATAATTAACAAAATATCCCCATGAATGTTTTTCCTGCGCCCATGGCAGGCTTTCACGGTGCAGGTTTCTGTTATACAGCTTAGTTCTTAGTTTTAGACCGCTTTGCGAAAGTTCAATCCGTGTTTCTGTCAGCGAGTAGCATCTGCAATAATTTCGATCATATTTTTCATTTTGTAGTGATTACATAGCAGCGATTGCTTTGCATTCATTACGGTTTCGCCAAAACAAATAAATATCCAGGTGTAAATGTGGATAAAAATTATTTTAACATTCTATTGAAAAGTGAACTGTTTGGATTCATGATATTTTTTTTGTAGGCAGCAAACAGCTGGTGATTTTGCCGGTTTGTGCAGGTGAGTACCTTTTAAAGCTACTTATATTTAAGTATTTTTACACCACCTGCCAGTTTAAAGATAAGATATTCAGTGATCGATCATGTTATAGTAATATTAATATAAAAATTAATCAAAATATATTGCACCTACCGGTATGCCTAATAAGGAATACTTATTTTTTCGTATGTTAACAATAAAAAAATAAACGTTATTGACAATGTATAGGGTGTTTCAAGTAAAATTTGCTAGGTCGATTATTGAATTGTTATAAACGCCAGTGAACAAATACTCCTAGCGACTATATTTTTATGTCCAAACGACGTCGTTGACAACTGGGTTCTGGGGTATAAACTTTTATACTCCTTATCTGTTCATGACACTTTTTTTACGAATCGGCGCCCGTCATAATCAATATACTTGGGGAATTTGGATGTTATGGCGTAAATAACAGAAGCAGATTGCAAAACAGGGATAGGGACAACTTCTTTACATAACAGCTATTCCCTGTTTCACCGCCTTTGTTTGTCTCAGCCAATCAATGTTTGGTGTTTTTTCGACGACACGCGTTTCGTTACAGCGGATTTACTAATAATTGGACGGGATTTATATATGATAATCCCATACTTTACATAACAACACACAACACACCATTTTCTGAAGACGCGGACTGCCTCGTCATTTTTAACGTCCACTAACGTACTAAACTAAGCAGAAAATATCAAAAAAATAAAAAAATGTTTTTATATTCGCCGTACAAACAACAGATCGCTGTGTTTTCGAACTGAACGAATTACAAACTGCATAGAACAAGGATGTAAACCTAAATAGAAGGTCATACCGCAGATAGTCGCCTAGGGATGCAAACGATATTTGCGCTTCGACACTACATACAAATAATGTAATTCTCGACCACTCATCAGTGCCAATATAATTCTCGGCGGTTGACAACCGCTCATCGGTGCCGATTTTACATGCAAGAGATTAATTAATCTGTCAAAAATTACAATATAATTTATATCACGCGTTTTTCGGAATATAGATATTAGGTATAAAAATCTGTCTCTGAGATGACATCCAAACTCTTTAAGTCTATCACTTCTAATTTCTCATTAAATACTGTCGGGAGAGTAAAAATTTTTCTTATTTATATGAAGTCGGCTCAATGGCTTAGTGATTATACGTTAGGCTTGAGACCAATGGGTCCCAGATTTGAATCCTGGCTAGGGCATGGATGTATAGTGGCGTTTTTAAATATCGAACGCTCTAGCCAACTGTGCTAGAGCGTTTTTGTATGGCAGAACACGGCTAGTCACTGTTTGTCTCTGCTGAGTTCGAGTTTCAGCTGCGGCATCTGACAAATGTTGGAGGGAAAGGTTGTTGTTTGTGTATGTCTTTGTGGAATAGTAGGCCAAACTCAGCCAGGATGTTAATATAAATGAGACGTTAAAATAAAAAGAATAATAATATAAAAAAGAAAATATGTTTTTAAATATATAAAATATAACAAACAATACGTTGCAAAATTCATTAAAAGTAATGGAGATAGAAATGAAAAAGAAAACGAAAATATAGTCTATAAACTTATGTGTGATATATTGGACAAACGGGATAAACATTTAGAAAAAGAATTGGAGACCATAAAAGAAGTTATATTAACAAAATACGGGATTCAACATATGCCAGTCATTTCATTCAAGAAAACCATTCTTTTAAAATAGAAAATAAAGGGTTGAAATTATCATTATAGTTAAAAAATGTTTACCTATTCATTGTTTACGAAAAAAAATATTAACTAACAATTATATTTGTGGATCCCCTAGATTATAGCGAGCACCTCCTAGATATTTAACCTGGCCACAGCCCAATACTATACAAATCAAGTGATTTATGTTCATATTCCTTTCTAGTTAACACAAAAAATAATTATGTGAAGGTATGTGGAACATGTAAAATTTTTTTATTTACATTTAGAAGGATTAAAATCATAAGCTTCATTATGTCATGTCCTTTTAATTCTTTTTTCTTTGGCATACTTTTGCTTTTAAGCATATTCAGAAAGCCAAATATTGTTAAGTACTCTCTGATGTGTACTGCGTAAGTGTCATGGAATCTTAAATGTCACTGTGTGTTATTTATGGAGGTCAGAGTTTTTTTTAAATCTGCAATTCTAATATTTTACTATTACATAATCCGATTGACAGAATGTTCCATCAATCTAATTTGACACAATCATTAAATTACTTGAGGTAATTATTGCACTTAATTTGCTACAACAGGTAAGCATCAGTTGATTTTTGTAATACAATAGAATAGCAAACAAAATTGTCAAAAAATGCATTGTATGTGATGAGGAAATGCAACATAAAAATTTCTAAATTTTAATTTTATATCCTGTAAACCAAGAAATTTTAAAGTAATTGATTTCAAGGTATATTTGTAATACCTTCACAGTGAGAAGATGAATTATAAATCCTCTCTACAAGGCAATCTGGTAAATATGGTGGTCTTTTCTAAGAAATTGGCTACGAACAATCCAAATCTTATCATTGAATGACGTGATCAACGAATGCTTTTTCAAATTTATTGTTGGCATCAAATTACTAAAAGAGTAGCTCCTATTATTAAATAGTGAGCCAAGAAATTTTTTATCAATAAACTTATGAGTTATGAGCCATTATTTTTTCTTGGAGATGGCGTGCCTTGCTATTGTATAACAAGTGAATAATTCCTTTAAGGGCTCTCCAAGGAAACGGATATGAACATTTTTTACCATTTGTATCTTCTAAATGAAACGTGATAGTCTTACCACTATGGACTTAAAATTAAATTCTAATATCGTAAATCGATAAAAAATCAACGGGTAAGATACTGTACCGATTTCTGAATAATTGCCAATATAATTCGTGGTGTTACCAACTTACCCAGTGGCATCCAAAATAAAATTTAACAAATCCGTAAAAAATAAGGCTTCCTCAAGATTTTGTGTAGCTTGTTTCAAATATGATGACTAAAATTAAAAATTCAAAATGACGGATCCAATATGGCTGACACAAGAATATAAATTTTAAACCCATAGTGGTAAATTTATTATGTTCCGTTCAGAAGATACAAATTAAAAAAAAAGTTCAAAATAGTATTTACAATACAGTATTTACAATATAGTATTTACAATATGATATTTACAATATTCAATTGAGAGGCGAGCGTGAATATACTCGTGTTTAGATATGAAAAGTTAAGCAATGTTAGTCGCCGTCAGTAATTTGACGGTAATTCAAGTGATTTCTAACAGTTTGTATATCAGCGTATCCGTAGATAGATCTTAGGCGAGGGTTGTGTAGGTGATATACCGTCTTCGAAGGAATGTAAAGCAGTTGGTCCCTTGTCTGTTAGATGTCAGACTAGTAAGAAATATCTACTCGTCGATATAGAAGAGCTTCGGCAAAATTTCCAGGTTAAGAGTAGCTCGTTTCCTGGCCCTGGTATCGGAAATATGCGGTCGTTAAATAAATGACTTAAAAAAAGTATATTCAATTGCGATTCACAAAATATTGGCGAAATGCCGTTTGTATAAAAGATACTATAGAAATCAGTTACCTGAAATCTTGTGACAGCTAACACGTGTTTTTTTGCTGAACAGTGTATTTTTTTAAAATATGTAATAAACCATTGTAGATAGACCTTTCCTTTTAAACATTTTAAAAAAGAAAAATACTTTACCCTTCTGTTCCAAATATAGAAGAAAATTTTTTTAAGAGCAAAGTTTTTTGAGAAATTAATAACTTTTTTATTTAGTGCACATTTTGTGACACATAGTACATGCAAACAATTAAGTTTCTAATGTGAAAAATGGACAGTTAGTCAAATACAAACATATTAGCGACACCATTAGGTAAGAACACACTTTGCTTGTCGTGTCTATGTAAATATAGGTTTTTTTACAGTGCCGTAGTTGTTTCTGGTATTACTGATCGTAATAAATTTATAGTGAATGTATTCATCAAGGAAAAACTTTGACAACAAATTTGATGTTGTACGTATATTGCTGATTATTGTACATTGTTGATTATGCGGCTTTGAGTGTTATTGTCGTATTTGACCTAAGACGGATATCACGTCATTCATTCACTTATTGTACTATTAGTAGGTATACAATATACGATATTGCCTTCATAAATGTTGTTGGACATTCTGTAGCAATTCTAGAGTAATTTGACGGCATTCGTGTTTGATACGTTGCCATAAATCCTCTAAAGAATTTACTCTTTAAATGACCTCATAAAAAGAAATTTAAGGGAGATAAGTCTGGCGATCTCGCAGGCTACTCAATAGGGCCTCTCCTTCTAATCCAATGACCAGGAACTTGCTTGATCCAAAAATGCCTCAAAGGCAATGCATGGTGAGGAGGACCATCATCTTGTTGGAATGTTAAATTATCTTCAAGGTAATGCTCGTCGTTCTGGATAATATCGGTCAATATTGGGTCAATATTGTTTTCTAACAAATCTAGGTATATCTCTCCAGTCAAATCACTAGACAAGAAAAAAGGTCTGACAACACGATCACCAAAAATACTTGCCCAGATATTTAATTTCTCTGAATGTTAATTATGTACTTTGTGAAATATCCTTGGATTGAAATCTGCCTCATAACGACAATTATGGCGATTGACTGTACCGTTTACGAAAAATGAGCATTCGTCGGAAAAACAAATGTTAAAAAGAAAGTTGGGATTAATTATCCGTTCGTTTATCAGCTCACAAAATGTATAGCAACACTGACGTAGTTTTCCACGAAACATCGAAACAGCATATATTGCACTCGACGCGCATTTCGCCAACCAAGTTGACATTATCTGGAGATGATTAAATTAACCTTATGCTGACAATGTATCCTATTTATACCTAAACTATTGTCACAGTTCGGTGAACCGTGACAAGGCTCGATTAGAAAGTCTGCTCCTCATTTTAAATGAGCCATGCTCTTTGAATCTAGTTTGAATTGATCGTCTAGTTTGTCCAACATACTTTTGATTGCAGTCCTTACAGCTAATTTTATAAATCTTCCACTTTTAGTTTGTTTCAATTGTTGTCTTTTGGATTGCCTAAAAGTTGTTGTAGTTTATTTCTCGATGAATTAACCTTTGTCTACCTATATCTTTAAAAATCAGGGATCAAATACAAATTTCGGATTTTCTTTTTCATTTTGAAAGGTCGAGAAATTTCTAAGTGACTTTAAATTCTCGTTTCCTAATTATTTATGAATTAAACTTACAGAATATCCATTACTCGCAAATGCATCCTTAATCAATTCCTTTTCTTTTTCAAACCTCTCCTTATTGAGGGGGAAGCTTAATAGACGATGGATTAGAAAATTAAAACTCGCCATTTTGTATTGGGCACAATGGTGAGAGTCCTTAGGGATATATCTTAGAGTACCGGTATCTTTTCTGTATATGTCAAATTCTAACTCATTTTCACTATTTCTAATAATTAATACATCTAAAAATGGTAGTTGTCCAGAGTTTTCAATTTCATATGTGAATTTAACTGACGCGAAACGACTATTTAATTTAGAAATAAAGTTGTTAATATTAGCGACCTTTGTTACAAACACTGCAAAAATATCATCCACATACCTGGGGAAATACTCGAATTCTTGTTTTGCCTCCATCTCGAATCTGTTCATGAAGAGATCGGCTATGAATGGTGACAAAGAGTTACCCACTGCTGTTCCTTCATGTTGTTCGGAGAAATTATCGTTGAATCCACTGCTTCCTTTCTTATCGGATTTTCGGCATTTGTTCTTTTATTTGCTGCAGACCTGGTGTATCGAAATTTTGTCACTAATTCCAAAATGTAAGGATGATGTACATATTTTTCTATATGTATCGTTGAATAAATTTGTGGCCGTTGTTGCACATTCATTGTTTTTAAAATAAAGTGAGATTATTTCCATTCTTTCTGCAATGGTATAAACCACTTTTGAGTTTATCAAAAAACAAAGCGAATAAAAACGTATTAATAACTGGGCAGTCACAATTCACAATGAATGCTGAAATAATCAGTGTTACCTTGTAAACATCATTCAAATATTCTTGCCATTTTTTGCACCGAAGCGTTTTTCTAACATGTTTATATTTTAAAACGTAAAATACTATTGTAAATAATTTACAACTCTTTGGAAGATTTACGGCAAGGTATTAAGCACGACCTCCGTCAAATTACTCTAAAAATAGTACTGCAGAATGTCCGACAGCATTTTGAAGAAAGACTAGAATCCGAATTTGCACTCCATTTTACAGTATGCCTATATCATTGTATTCGTGAGAAAGCGTTCTATTCAAATATGTAAAAATTTACAGGATGTTCAATTTAAAAAAAATAAAATTAATAACTGTAATCAACTTGTGTGGGCTTCCATTGTTTTCTGATATGAATTTCAAGATCTACATAAAAGTCCCACAACCTTTGTATTTACCGTCTTTTCGTAATAATAAAAATAATGAAATTAGGGGGGGGGGGGTCCTCACAAAATCACCGTATACATATGTTGACTTTTTGACATGCGATTAAGGAACGTGTAATAAAGTTGTCTAATTTAAAGAGTACATTATCAAAAAAAAAAGATATATCTGCTATACAAATATTTTCGGAATAATAAATAGCTTGTGCTAAAAATGTTCTTCGGTCTCTTCGTCTTCTTCCATCGAACAAGAATTCATACAACTGATGCCATAATATTTGCCACATTTCGAAGAACACTTCAATCACATTTTTCTGCATGAGTAATTTTTGTCACAGTGACTTTGTTTGCGTTAATTCTGATATGTCTGAAGATGGCGCTTCTTGAGTAAATTGAATAGGAACAAGATGACCATTTTCATATTTTTCCACCCATACATAATAGGGATCGAGATGGTTGTCAATTCATTCCTGAACATAAAAAGTTGTTAATGATAACATATTCGTTGTGAGAAAATCATACATCTACCATTATCATACTTAAAAATATGCCCTTTTCTAAAATACTTTTAAAACTGTACCTAAGTTAGATAGATAAATAGATAAATAGATAGATATATAGATATTTGGTGTCAAACATACAAAGTATATATACGCAAGTTATATTGTCAAAATTGTAACAATCAAAAGACATTAATATACTGTACAAATAACATAAACATATAAACTCATCACATTATTACAGTATTACAGAGTTACAATTGGTTACAGTTAGAGTAAACCGCAAAATTTATCGTAAGAGAGAGAAAAATTACGATATATATTTTTTAATTTTTCCCGGACAAAAAATTTAAACAACATAGATTTGTTTTTTCATTTATCACAAAAAAGGTCTCTTGCATTTTTCATAAAACGCATAATAGTTACTAGGATATCAAATAAAAAAAAAACAAAAATCCAAGATGGCGGCCATTTTCTTTGAACTTCCTACAGTGGGAGTGAATGGGAGTTTTGGCAAGTTAAAAAGGACGTTTTTGTCTAAATGTTCCCGCTCCTACTAGTTTTTCTACCTCACCTCCTCTATATTCAGCTAGATTTACTACGCTAAAGCTCAATTTTAAAAAGTAAAATACCATTGTAAAGAGAATTTAACAGGCTTAAAATGATGTAACTTCACACTTCTTGCCATTTGAAATTTTGGGAGTAACTATCTTCTCTCATTTGGGAGTTGAGGTGATATAAATAACAATATTGAATTTAAGTGTCCTGTTGGAAATAAAATCAACCTGTTGAAGCGTTTTATCTAAAGTTCAGTCAAAATGACATAAACTCAGGTGGACGGTTTTCGATGGGCCACACTGTATAATGGATATCTAGTGATTTAGCAGATGGATAAAAATCGTTCCATACATTTCAAGAATATATTTTCCTTATTAATAAACAAAATTCCATTATTGTTATTACGTCATTTTAAAACTTGGGACAAATAGTTTTGTGACTTTCGTTTGTACTTACAAAGGTACTATTAAGTTATTTATTTATTAGACATAGACAACTATGAAAAATAAAATGCACACGTATTACATGTCCGTGTCGATATTCAGTCACTTTCGTTTAGTAAATCCGTGGTCGTTTAGAGTGGGTAGGTTTAAGTGAATTGGCCCAAGGTCGGAGTACAGGGGGCAACGGCTCAGGCCTACGCTCATGAATGTACAAGGTGGACAAGAAATAAACACTCATATCAACAATGTGCCCTTGTAATCCCCATAGTATTACAATCCTTAAAAAACTAGTCTTAGTTTGCACCATTTTGAGATAGGGCATGTGTTTTCTTTCTCAGAAATAAAAATTATAGACCCCAAAATAAACTACCAAAAGTGGCTTTTTCCAGAAATGGTTTGTATAATCAATACTGACACAGTTAATGCTAAATCAGGTACTAAAAATTGTATCAAATTATATTATAACGTAATTGAAAATTATAGTTAAATTATAAATTGTCGCTGTAATATTCATTACGTAAATTATCTTCTATTTATTTTTATTATTATTATTTTAAGTCATAGATCCATCCATACACTATGTGTCTTAAAGTAATAGACACAGTATAAGAATCGGCAAACGTTACAGTAGAGTGACTAAGCGAGGCGAGACGCGCGGCCATCTAGGGTCCCGTCGCCGATCTAAACGAGGAAGATGATTAGTCCAGTAAAATCGCTCCACTATCTCTCGCTTATTTCGGGTAGTTTTTTATTTAAAGGTATAATTAAATGAGACCTTCGCAATATTGTAGAGCATCATTTTGGCAATCCGAAACGAACTTGTATAAATTTTTTAATAGGGTCGAATTTTACAAAATCAAATTTTTTATGAATGAGAAGTAATTCGAAATATGTGCTTTTCAAAACATACATCGCGTTATTAAATCAAGGAATTAAGATACGATTATGAGTTTTTGAAAACTCACTCAAAAAAGTAGCGCGCTTCTAACTATACTCACCAAATTTTCACATAAAATATTTTGGAAACAAATAAGCCCTAAATTCGCCACTAGCAAATCCTTGCATTGAAAACTTTACCATGCGAGGAACTATGTTAAATTATTGAAAATTTATGTATATGTGTATCGAGTCAAAACTACAAAAAAAGTTTTTAAATAAAGATTTAGCTCGCTAGGTCTCATAGTTTTCGAGAAATCGAATTTTCAATGCACCTTATTCACATAGGTACGCGCTCGGACTCTCGGAGTCGCGTTTTTATTTGGAATAACGTCTCATTCGTGTATTCAAAGAGAATTTAAATGTATTCTCTTTGGTGTATTATTATTTTTTAATCTTGGAATTTGGAAATACAGTTTGGTAAGTAGGTTCTTATGTGAAAACTAGAAGAGGATAAATAGTTTTACCATTGAAATTAATTAGTTTCTTATTCTCGTGAATTAACTGAAAATGGAGGAGAATTTGTTATGTCTAATTTGTGGGAAACTTTGTGACTCTTCTAAAGACATCGTTGTCAACAATTCAAGTAAGATAGGATTATTGAACTTAATAAAAGCACCTCATTCCAGACAAAATGATTTGCCAAAAATATTCTTGTTCATAAAAATGCAATATTATCTGGTATGAAAAGTTTTAAATTTCGTACATATTGTAGAAGTTCGTATATTAGTCGAAAAAATATTACAGCGAAATTAATGCCTTCACACCCTTCTACTTTGCCGAGCACTAGTTTAAATGAACAGCTTCGGACTCGAAGTACTGATACTTTTGATATACGTAAAATGTAGGTATTTACTTTGTATGAGCACGGGAAAGAAGAAATAAGAAAAATTTATGTTCATACAAACAGGTACTTCTTATACAGGATGTTTCAGAGACTGACAAAAAAAATGTAGGAGATCTCGATGACATAAGCACAAATTCTAACAATTTTTTATTTCTCTGTTTTTGAGATAAAAGGGGTTGAAAATACTCGTCAAATCGCAAACCAGTAAATAAAAGAATTAATAAAATTGATGTAATCAAAAAATTTGTTGTCACAGAAATGTATTGATTTTTAAAACCCCCAAACAAAACATAAAAATAATTATTTTTTATAATTGTATTTTTGGGCGAGAAAAAAGTTCGTCAAATTTTCAAAAAAAGAAAAACTTGTAGATGTCTTTAAGAAGGTCTACTTAACCTTCATTTTTCTTTTCGTCAGAGTCTCTGAAACATTCTGTATTATGCGTGTTTTTTTAACCGTGTTTCTAATTGAATTAATATTTTCGATCGATTAGGTACTGAGTAATCATGTGGTGATACAGAAATAATTTTAAGGTTTGCAAATTGTAATGATCTTTTTGCTTATGACGCGAAATATGATAGAACATGTTACAGCAAATAAGTTTCATATAAAAATGTAGCAGTAAAAATTAGACAGAAGTCCGATATAATTTGTGCTTCAGATAAAGTTGCTGATATTGTTATGCCTAGTCATTTGCCGGTCCGTTCCTAGCCGGGGATGCAAGGGGTGACTCGCACATCGGCGGCAACATAGCCGGCAAATATTCACAGTTTAAAAAATTAATAAAGTAAGTAAAGTAATATGACTATTGTATCGCGCCGCCTGCTGCGGCATGGTCCTGTGAAAATTTACAGAAATTATGTAAATGTTGTCTACTTTGACAGAGCCAAAGGTTACTGACAACGCCAAATGTCACTGACAACGTCCAAGATTGATGCGACGTTGGCCGCATCAGAGGATGTGCCGCTCAAAGTGTCAAAGGTGTCGCTTGTCGCGAGCACGTATTTTTACATCAACTAACAACTAGATGATGGAACTTTTCTTCTAGTATATTCTAGTGATGTGTCGAACCCGCTATTTTTGTATAGCAGCTACTTCTGCTACTGCTATTTTACTTTTATTTAGCAATTAAGAATAGGTGCTTTTTTAATAGACAGATGATAGGTGCAATATGTTATGATTTGAAGATGTGTCTTGGTTGAATTAACTGACAGATTCTTACGTATACCATAAAACTAATATGTTTTATTTTGCGTTTTGGACAAAAATGTGAATTGTTGCCTCATCGGTTCCTTGAGATGTTACTTGCAGTGCTTTTGTCAATGTCAATGATGTCATATACCGTGTTACGGTCGCGGTCGGCTGGCAATATTTTGTAATTCTGTATTGTTTACCTACCACTGCCAGTGCTCACCACTGCCTGCTTGTGTTGCTAGTCGTAATCTATTGGCGCGTTGGCATTCAGCGGACGAATTCAAGCAGTTATTTTTTAGAGTTCGTAACCATATAGCAGTTAAAAAAATAGTAGGGTGTAACCGTTTTAAATACAAAAAATTTAATAGTCGACAGATTTTTGTAAAATAAGTGTTTTTTGTGCTATGAAAATTTTCTCATAAGCGCTTAGTTGCAGATGAAAATCACATTATAAATAGTGTTTTTATTGATTTGACAATTTTAACAACTATGATTACAAATCTTATCAAAGCCACCTATATAAAAATGTGGACCAGAGGTATGCAACGAAATACTTGGACTCAATTTACCGGAAGACTATCGAGAATATCAAAAACTTGCAAGAGGGTTTTTTTTTCAAAAGAAATTTGGAATAATTTAAAAATGGTTTATTTTTTGAACATCCATAGGCGTAGAAGTTTTAAAGACAAAAGGGATTCATGTGTCCCCTCTATCTACGCCAGTGATCAAATTTTTAGGTCAATTTTTTTGTCATTATTTCAGATTCCATTTAACATAAATCACCGCCAAATTCGGAATAAATATAAATATAATAAACATTTATCAAATAATAATGTCAACGCCCCTGTATATCAGAAACTAAGCGCTTATGAGAAAAGGTTCATAGCAGAAAAAACACTTATTTCTTTAAAATCTATCGACTATTTAATTTTCTATATTTAAAACGGTTACACTGATAAATACATTACAGGACTAACGCACATAGTGCAGTAGTAGGACTTTGATAAATAAATTTAAAAGATTACCTAAAAGTAACTTTTAATTTGCATTTGCGGAAACAGTAATTTAGACATACACATCGAATTTTTAAATATACAATTATGTCCGCGGATGGGATTTGCAAGAAGTGAAATTGCTAAAAGTTTTCTTAAAATGTTTTAACTTTCCTAAAAAATACAAATCACATTGGTAAATTTTTTGTTTTTTATATACGGTGTCCAAAAATTGCAAAAACTTGAAATTCGCTTAAGAATAGATTGGCCTTATCTTTAACTTTGGAACTAAATGTTAAATAAGAAAGTTGTGTCAAATGTTATACCTATTCAATCAAAATCCAAGATTTTGGTTGATTATTATTATTTTTTATAAATTACGAATTATATCACATCCTTTTGAAACATACCTTCATATAAAGTACCATTTCATTGTTATGCATTTTATTAATTCAGAAGTGTTTATATCTGACACTTCTTATATGCAATTATCTACATAGAAAAAGTGACAAAAACTGACTAACGGTATTTACTAAAACTTCTTTTACCTCATAATCATTCCAATATTCAATTGAAATTTAGGATTATGACTGACTATAAAATTTTAAACAACTTTTTAATTGAACATTTTGTTTTAAAATTAAAGAAAATGGCAATTTACCCTTGAGCTGATTTCGAGTTTTTGAGCATACTACAAGAGCAAACTACAGGACTGTATATCAGTAAAACCATTAATAACATCCAGACTATTTTGAACTTGAACTCGATTTATCACAGTATATTTGTTGTAATTAGTCCGAGATTGATTTAACGCGAATAAACCTAAGTCGGTTTCCTTTATTGTGACTCGTTTTAACCTTGAAATTAAAATGAGACAAAATTTCAGGACTATCCAAGATATTATTTATAATTTTCTTTCCAAATTTGCATTGTGACTTAAAACTCCAAGCCAAGAAAAACCAATACAGCCCAAGACCGCTCCATTTGTCAGACTGCCAATAAAGAGAGAAGAAGAAACATAACAGATCTACTAGCCGTTTGAGTGATCGAGCTTTTATGAAATGTCTGAGAAGGTTCCTCTGACCGTACAATAAACGAGCGAGATTGGAATGGGTGCGTGAAAATCCACATTGGTGAGATTAATGAGACTTGAGAGCGATTATTCCAGAAATTTGGGTCAATATCTCTCAAGATTACATCAATAGTATCACTGGCACTATGCCTAGACGATGCCAAGCTGTTATTGATGCAAATGCGGGACATACATATTGTTTAAATTGAAGAACTGATTTGCAGCTTCAAATGAAATTTGTATTTTTTTATGTTTATTTTCGTGATTAAAATTGAAAAATGGAATTATTTGTGCTCGATTTAATGAAAAATTAATGGAAATTTACATGTTGATAAAATGTACTATAGTTCCCAAACGAAATGCTTTTTCTCGCAGTATCCGTTTCCTAACTAGGTACTGCTCACAACAATATAAATTTTGAGGTCCATGTTTTTGAGCGATAACTGATAAGTAGAGTTGGCAAGCGGTGCAGCTATTCAGTGGTGCAACAGCAGGTAGATAGATATCTGGTGAGGCAATGACCGGCTGGCGGACAAATCAAAGCAAGCCACGAGACTAATCCATTGTTATATGTCGTAGTGTTTACATGCTAATTTATTTCTCTCCGTTGTATTTTATGTTGTTGTATTGTTGATAATTTTATTTGTTGTATTTTATTGGTGATTCGATTAATACAGATTAAATTAAAAAAAAAATTTAATCAATTTCTTTAAATTAAAAATGACCTTTGGGTGGCTCTTGGAAGCGGAAGGTTCCTGATCTTGAGTTAGGTCCCACTTCAGCATTGAAAAAATTCAGCCTTGGTGACCATGTAGATTGTTTCATATAAGAATGAATTACTTGATATAATTGTGAAATTTGGAGAACATTTTTGAAGATTTCGTTGAATATTTATTTATTTATAGTTACAACTACCCAAAGACGAATCCAATTACAGGGCAGGAAATTACTCAACATAATCGATACTAATTAACAAAATAACTTACATATTAACATAGTCCACAGAAAGAACATGATTTTTTATAACCCTAATATTACAATTAAAAATATCAGTGTTTTCTTGAAACGACGTATAGTTTCAACACATGGTGTATATAGGTGAAAATTTTAATAGATTTGTTCTGGGACCTGGCAAATAAAATAAACTACTAGAACGAGTTTGAAAAGTTGGAACATGGAGAAAGAAATACCTAAGTAATTCTGGATAATCAATTTGGTTATTTAAAATTTTATATAAGGTTACTATTGAATAATATTTCCGTCGAGTCATTCATGTGAAATCTTTGTAATAAAAAATTTGTTAAAAATGTCTTGTGAGGGATAAACACCATCCGACTTATACCATAGAAATTTTACAAATTTCCTCTGTACTTTCTCAATATGAAATTTATGAATTTCGTATCCCGAATTCTAGACTAGGCAAGCATATTCCAATTTAGATCTAACGAAAGCATTAAAGAGTAACTCCAGTGTAGCAGTTTCCACAAGCAACTTGCTGTTTCATAATATAAAACCAAGATTTCTATAAGTATGCTACCATAACATTGATGTAGTCAGTAAAAGAATCTGCAGTCAAAGATTACTCCCAAATCTTTAAACTTATACCATCTAGTTACATAAGCCTCGTTAATTGAATATGCGAATTCAATTAGCTGCAGTTTTCTCGTAAAACGCATGCAATTGCACTTACTAATATTGAGGGGTAATAAATTTCTTTCGCACCAAAAATTCAATTTATTTAAATCTTCCTGTAGACTAATACAGTCCTCATAGTTGAAAATCGACGAGTATAGTTTTATAAGTCACAGACGATATCATTTATGAAAATATGGAACAAAAGAGATCCTTGCGGAACTCCTGAAGTTGCTGTCATTTCAACAGACTTAAAACACTGGTACTGCCCTTATAGGCTTGTGTTGTTTAAATAGGAATAAAAAAACTTGAGGAATCCATCACATTGCCTAGTTTATGCAGCAATAATCCATAGTAAAGTATGTCGAATGCCTTTGAAAAGTCCGTATAAATTACCCTGCCCTCTCATATCTAAAGTCTCAGCGAGAAATTGTGTGACACTTGTTAAATTTGTGGTTGTAGATCTATCCTGTAGAAGCCCGTACTTCTTTCAATGTTTTATGTCACTAGAACATGTTACTTCTGTAGTAACATTCCTATTTTATACTTATGTGCAAAATAATAAACATGTTCTAGCATTGTAAGTTTTCTCATCCCATGTAAATATTTCTTCTTGTTATTTTCGCCTGAAGTAAAGTTTTTCGTGTTTTTTGTTATATCTACATTCTCCGATTTTAAGGTTTGTAGTAGTTCACGAATGTGTTTAACTATATGTTCTTGTGACGGTTGACGAATGAAGTTGCAAATCAATGTGGCTGTGTTGCTTTCTTGTAACTTTTACAATAAGGACCCACTTTCTGTCTTATACATATTTTATTGGGATTAAGTAGTACAGATTACTAGAGCAGAATTTTAGATATTACCTTTAATAAGTAACCAATTTACTTTTAAAATAACATTTTACTAACAAAATTGTAAATGTTTTTATAAATAGGTACTTGATTATAAATAAATTAATTTATTTTACATTTGGGTGCAATTTATATTTATGTATTTACTAAATCATTTATAGAGATTGGAGTTTATTATAAATATTTAAAAAATCAAACATGGTATGATGTTTAAAATGATTTTGGAAGTTTGCCATTTTTCAACCGAATTATTATAAAACTTTAGCTGTTATATTTGTAATTAAATCGTTGGACATAATCATAGAGAAACTAGGTGGCGCAATAGGTAAATTTTCGAACTCTTCTGTTAACCATTTTGATAGGTGGTAAGTCGGCAATCCGATTGCTGAAACAATAGGACGTACCAACTTTCCTGGTTGCTGTATCTTAGGCAAGCAGTACAGTCTAGGTACACTTGGGTTAGATACAAGTAACCTCCTATTTAAAGCTGGAGTAATGGGTTGTGCAGGATTTAAGTACATTTCTTACTTCAGTAACCATTTTTGGTAATGGATTTCTAGAAAGTTTTTTATAAGGACCATTACTAATCAGATTGTCTACCCTTTCATAATAGTCCTCTTTATTTAAAATAACAACCTTATTGCCCTTATCAGCCTTTAAATAAAAACAATCTTTTTCACGCAACCGTTTGATAATTTTTCTGTCTTTTGTAGATTTTGACTTTTTATTTACTTTAGTGACAATATTTGTCGAGATTTGATTTTTGCAAGCTTCTCTGACAAATCCTTTAGAGGAATCAGAAAGTTATTGGATTGAACTTTCAACACTTGCAACAATCTCATCTAAAATGCCTTCAGAGGCAGGTAAAGCAAAATTGAATCCCTTATTAAGGAGATTAATTTCTTCTTTATCAAACGACTGTGAGGAATGATTTTCTACAATGCTGAGAACTTTTTGAGGAACACTTTTTTTGACGTACTACCGATTAATCTTTTGAGTTTTTTAGTTTGTGACGACATTTTCTTAATAAATTTCGCGTTAATTGATATAAACATGTTCCTCTGAAAGTCGCACCATTGCTCATGTTCTAAATTATTTAACTTACAGGTAAGCTTTTTGTACAGTCCATATGCTTGTAATTCAAGCGTACTTCGTTTACTGTACAGATACTTAATTTCTAAATCCAGCCATTTCTGCTTTGCAAACATTGTAACTTAATTTGAAATGTGTGGAGAATTTGGAATTTTAACTTGAACAAAATTTGGAAATACTGAACGACGTTTGCAAATTTTTAGAAACCAAATATCTGATCCTATTAATCTAATTTTAGCACTAACCTTATGATAGAAACAGTTCTGTTGACCGTGAAGCCGTTGCACCACCTAGTTTGTCTGTGATTAATTCCAACGATTTCATTAAGAAGGTGAAACATATTCAGTTGCAAGAAGGTGAAATTTTGATCTCCTTTGACGTTTGTTCATTGTTTCCAAGTGTTCCGATACCACAGACCTTGGACTACCTTAAGGATCTACTCGAATTAAACAATCTCAGTCAAGATGTAGTAAAGGAATATCTTAAACTCACTAAACTTGACATGAAACAAAATTGTTTTCGATTCAGCGATAATTTCTTCGAACAACATGAAGGAACAGCAATGGGTAACTCTTTGTCACCATTCATTGCCAGTCTCTTCATGAACAGATTCGAGACGGAAGCAAAAGAAGAATTCGAGTATTTCCCCAGGGTTTGGCTTAGGTATGTGGATAATATTTTTGCAGTGTTCGATACAAAAGTCGCTGATATTGGTAACTTTGTATCTAAGTTAAACAGTCGTTTCGCGTCAGTTAAATTCACATATGAAACTGAAAACTCTGGCCAACTACCATTTTTAGATGTATTAATACTTAGAAATAATGAAAATAAGTTAGAATTTTACATATTACAGAAAAGATACCAGTACTCTAAGATATATCCCTAAGGACTCTTACCATTGTGCTCAACACAAAATGGCTAGTTTTAATTTTCTAGTCTATCGTCTTTTAAGCTGCCTCCTCAATAAGGAGAGGTTTGAAAAAGAAAATAATAATAATAATAAACACCACATGAAATTACACCCCCTTTATCCCTGAAGGTCTGGAATGACCTTGTGTGGGAGAGGGCTAAACATTTAGAGACAATGGACACACACCCAATATCCGAGTATACTACGATTAATCTCTCTCACAGAAAAATCCCAGTTCCTCGACCGGGAATGGAACCCGGGACCCCGAAGTTTCGAGGCAAGTATGTTACCTCTAGACCACGGAGCCATACAAATGCATTAATTAAGGATGTAGCTGTGAATAATGGATATTCTGTAAGTTTAATTGATAAATAATTAGGAAACGAAAGTTTCGACCATTCAAAATGAAAGAGAAAATCCGAAATTCGTATCGATTCCATTCGATCTTCGATTCACCCGTGGTATTGGTAAGATTTTTAAAGATGTAGGTATGACAGTGGTTCATTTATCGTGAAACAAACTGCAACAACTTCTAGTCAATCCAAAAGGCAAAATTGAAACACACGATAAGTCGGGGATCTACGAAATTAGTTGGAAGGACTGTAATCAGACATATGTTGGACAGGCTAGACGATCAATTCAAACTAGATTCAAAGAGCATATGGCCCATCGCAAATATGGTAGAGCAGATAAGTCTAGTGTAGGCCAACATGCGTTTGAGAACAACCATAAAATAGATATTAGCAATTTAAGATTAATTAGGAATGTAACGAATACTAGACAGCTGCATGCATTTGAATGCAACCGTGACGGTTCGGTGAACCGTGACAATAGTTTACGTATAAATATGGTAGATTGTTAGCATAAGTTTAGTTTTAATCATCTCCAGATGAGGCCAACTTGGTTGGCGAAACACGCGTCGAGTGCAGTATATAGTGTTTTGGTGTTTCGTGGAAAACTACGTCAGTGTTACAAAAATCACTGATATTGACAACTATATTCCTAAATTAAAAAGTCGCTTCCCGACTCCCGTCAGGTAAATTTATGTACAGTGTGTCCGTAAAGTATGGAATAAATTAATTTTTCCTTAAACCAAAAATATTTTGAAAAAAATACTCAGACGTCGATTTTTAATTTCAATTGCGCACTTCTTTTATTTATTTATTTATTTTTTTTTTGGTTATGACATTTTCACTGTTTCCGTTATGCCGTCATCGATATTTTTTTAAATAGAACATAAAAATACACCACATAAATTAAACAACCCTCAAATCAAAGCCGAAGCTGCACGGACAGGGGTTACACAATTGAAAAAAATGCGGACACACACAATCAAACCCTTCGACTTTGCCAGAATCGAAACCGGGATTTGAACCCGGGAGTCGATAGGCAATAAACCAGCTACGTTTGTCACTTAACGCTCTGGCCCACTGCGCTACCGAGCTCAGTACATCCTGTATATTTCTTCATTTTAGATTCTGCTTCAACAGCTGATTCCAAATATGTCCGGTCTACAATTGATAAGTTGGATGATACGGCCATTTAAAAAAAAAACAAGTAAAAGAGTAAAATAAACACAATTTTTATTAATTTTTGAAGTAGGCTAGTTTTTGTTTCTTTTTTTGTTTTATAATTATTGTCTTTAACAGTGAATCACTTAATAATATTTTACCCCGGGTCGTTTCTCAATAATTGTTATCGATTTATTTTAATTTATAGCATGAATATAATATCTGTAAAGCAGAGAATTGAAATTCTTGCGATGATTGCGTATGGTGATAGGGTGCGAACTCAACAAGAAGTATGCAATTTATTTAATACTAAATATCCAGAACGACCTATAACTCAATCGACAGTGGGTAAAATTTAAAAAAAATTTAGAGAGACTGATACGGTGGAAGATTTACCCAAAAGATGTCGCCCAGGTGTTGACGAGGATACAAAATTAAATATTTTACTGGCTATTGAAAAAAATCCACATATCAGCGTTCGCCAGGTTAGTCGTGATTATGATGTTACTAAAATGTCAGTACATACAGTATCAAAATTAGAAAAATGGTATCCCTTTAAGATTCAACTTGTGCAAGAACAAAGTGGTGATGATCCAGATCGGAGGATACAATTTTATGAAACAATGATGAATATGTGCACTTGTGATCCTATTCTGATAAAAAATATTATTTTCTCCGATGAATGAATGCACTTTCAAATTAAATGGTGAAGTGAAGCGTCAGAATTGTACATACTGGGCAAGGGAAAACCCTCTATAGATGCGGTAGCAGCACACACAGTATCCAGAAAAGGTAAATGTGTGGGCGGGAATTGTAAGAAATAGAATCATTGGACCCTATTTTTTCGATGTAACTGTAAACGGACTGGCATATCTCCAATTTTTAATGTGCTATCTTATCTCAACGTTATTAAATTTATTCCTCAGTAAAATTAATCCTGAAAATGTTGACGAAAGCCTGTGGTATCAACAGGATGGTGCGCTTCCCCCTTATGCAGCAGGTGTTCGAAGGTATCTTGACCAAATACTTCTGAACAGGTGGATTGGTAGACGTGGACCCATCGAATGGCCACCTAGGTCACCGGACCTTTTTCCATCAGATTATTTTCTGTGGGGCCATCTAAAAAATTTAGTTCATAAAACCAAACCGGAAAACATTGAATTAAAAGATAGAATTAGAACAGAAATAAACAACACTTCTAAGGAAACTATAAACATGGTTCAGCAACACTTTAACCATCGTTTGGGGTACTGTCAGCTATAGCAAGGAGTACCGTTCGAATATTTACTATAAATTTTATTATTAACTAGTTCTAGTGACTATTATTTGTTCAAACAAAACATGAAAAATTAGTAAATTCTTATATTCAAAATGGCTCTATCTTTCAATTTATCAATTTTAGACCCTAAATGTGATACATTTTTCAAATCAGCTGTTGATTCAGAAATCAACAATGGAGGAAAACAGTGTCCCATTAAAAAATATCGATGACGTCATAACGGAAACAGTGATGATATCATAACCAAAAAAATCAAATAAAATAAAGGATAAGGTGCGCAATCAAAATTAAAAATTGACGTGTCCGAGGATTTTTTCCAAATATTTTTAGTTTAAGAAATAATAAATTTATTCCATACTTTACGGACACACTGTATAAAGTTAAAAACGGTGGACAACTGCCATTTTTAGATGTATTGATAATTAAAAATAGTGATAATAAGTTAGAATTTGACATATACAGAAAATATACCAGTACGTGAAGATAATTCTCACCATTGTGTTCAACACAAAATGGCGAGTTTATTTTTCTAGTCCATCGCCTATTAAGTTTTCCCCTTAATAAAGAGATGTTTGAAAAAGAGAAGTGATATAGCTCTGAGTAATGAAGTGTTATTGGTAAGATTTCTAAAGATATAGATATGACAGTGGTTCATTCATCGGGAAATAAACTAGCACAACATTTAGGCAATCCAAAAGACAAAATTGAAACAAATAAAAAATCGGGGATATACGAAATTAGCTGTAAGAACTGTAATCAAAAGTATGTTGGACAAACTAGAAAATCAAATCAAACTAGATTCATGGAGCACATGACTCATCTCAAATATGGTAGAACAGATAAGTCTAGTGTTGCTGAACATGCGTTTGAGAACAACCAAAACATAGATAGTAGCAATTTAAGATTAATTAGGAATGTAACAAATATTAGATAACTGAATGCATTTGAAAGCTTGGAAATTTCAATGCTACATCGGATTTATTGTCAGCATAAGGTTCGTTTTAGTCATTTCCAGATGATGCTAATTTAGTTGCCGAAGCGCGCATTGGGTGCAGTTTTTTGGGGTTTTGTGGAAAACCACGTCAGAGTCTGTTTGTTCTACTAGGCCAAAACCTAACTGAATATTAAAAAAATGGAGACGAAACTAGAAAATAAGTTTTTTCTAAAGTTGCGTCTGTCTAATTGGGTGAAATACCAATGTTAGCTTTCGAATTGAAAACAATCTATTTAGTCCAAACTGTGGATAATCTGACAGAAAGGTGCCCGTATAAATGTCAGTTAGTTAGAATTGTATCAAAATAATTTATCATCGTTAATTTTATTCATCCGCCTTGTAAAGTGATTTAACAACTCACGGATTGGCCCCCAATCAATCAAGTATCATTACATTTTTGCCAGGTGTTCAATAAGATCACTGGGTTATGCAAAATGGTTTTAATTACCGTAGTATTTCGCAAGAAAAAAATTTAGAAGTGTTAGTGTAGTATTTGCAATAGGATTTAATTGTCTCATGAATGATAGTTAAATTAAAATTATTTCTCTCATGTAATGATTATTAATTTTGGTAATGTGAAATTCATGATACAATAAAAGAGAACTAACATAACCGTAATTACTAGTTATTAAAACTGTTTTAAATAACTTAACTAGTTTAATATTTAATACTTTAAAAACAGAATACCTTGTTTACATCAAAATATAGAATAATCTAACAAGGGGAGGGTTAGACCTTCACATCTCGTTCAAGATTCGAACGAAACTTCGTGAGCTTACAGTCTTCAATAAGAACAATTGTTTATCCGAATACTAGGGCGTGCCTTTCAAGCTTCTTCGAAAAACAGCAAATTTTAGCGTTCAGCTTATAAGGCCTTGAAAATTTCAGTATTGCACAAGCCGTATGTGGCTCGTGGCAGAATGAATATTCCAAGGCCTTATGTTGTGTTTTTTTGAAACTGTTGTATTTATGGTGCAATTTTGCAGAAACTTTTTTTGTTTAGAATATAATTTCCAGTATTTTTATCCTATAAATTATAACAGTAAATGTAAAGCATTTTGGGTAATCGGATATCAGCGACCATCTATCAACATGATTTAGGAAACTCTGTTTCAATCAATATTGGTCAGGTAAAACGTTTGTACTAATTTGATTTTTGACCCAATTAAAATAAAACTTTCTATATGAAACTTACATACTATTATAAGTTGCGTATAGAAGCAGAAAATTATATTCATCGAAAAATCAGTGTAAGAATAATGAGGAACTCGGTTTATTGCATTTGGTTGCAATCTCCAGATAATTGATACATGTATTGTCGAAGATCAAACACTACATTCATCACATCGGTTATGGTAAATTCTCTTATTTTTGGTCGACGTTGTTCTATAACGAGAGAGACTTGAGAAAAGCTTGAATGTATAAAATCTAAATCTATTCGGACACTGAGATCGACAATAGTGGCTTAAACATTTGTAATAGCAACAGCTCCTTTGGCATCCAATTGTATAGTAGGAGAAATCGCTAATGTGATGTTTGGCGATGCAGGCCTGCTTTGTTAAAAAATAATTTGTAACTTATTTTTCTTTTTAAAAGGTCAAGTGGGTCACGACAGGATCCAAAAATGTTTTTTCTGTGCATTAAAGTGTCTTTTCCTTAAGTGATATCGATATAAATGTTATACTTGAAGAAGTCGCTTAGATTTTAAAATTGTGACAGTATGACAAATTTCAACAAGCCTACTTTGATACTGATTCTTTTTTGGTGTACCTTTTTCGTAAGATATAGCCAATTTGATAAAAATTTAACACATTGTTAATTCTGAACAACTTTGAAATAAATAAAGTTTTTCGTTATCTCTTACGGAGGTACTTTACCGACATAGAAAGGGAAAGAGATCTGATTTGAAATTTGTTATACTATCATAATTTTAAATTCCAAAGGAATTCTTTAAATAAAATTTTTCGATACCTTTTAAGAGAAAGGCACGTTACCTACAAAGAAAATACATTTTCGGATCCTGTCGAGGTCTACTTGATTCTTCAAAAATAAAGACAAATCACAATTTACTTTCTAAGAAAATAGGCCTGCATCCCCAAACATCATATTTCGACTCGAAAATATTTGTCATTCACATCTACCTATATTGCAGTCAATTCAGGGACACTGTACATTTAATACTTCAAAAAATAGCTGAGTATATTTCAAGGCAAAAATGATGATGATTAACTTAACAAACATGTCTAAAAATACGGTTCATTATTGAGATTCAGAATTCTTTTACATACTTCGAAAGAAACATTTTTTCGGAATATATTGTTGTCATACGTGACACGAAGAATAGTTTTGTCTTTTCATTCCCAACTGTCTTTGAAGTATGCCAACGATGGCAACTGGAAATAATCACACAAATAAATGATATGCAAATTGTAAGAAAAAAATCTTCAATAATAATTATTGTAAAAAAAAAGTTACAATGAATAATTTTCTCCGACACTGAAAATCACCATTATTTTTTTTATTTTAGATTTTATTGTACAATAAAAGCTGCCAAATTAAATAATGGATTTTTGGAATGTATTAGAAGCTGATTTTGGAAAAGAATAGTTTTTGTGAGAAATACAAATCGGCACTACAAACAGTAGTTATTTCGAAAATATAAACATTCACTCTAAAGAAAAACATAAATAACCTTTTATAAGAACAAATACCTACAAATACCAACAAATCAAAAAATAATACCTACTTAAATCTGTCTGAAATGATGGTTATAAACATTCCCAAGTCCCAAGCAAAAATATAGATATTTTTCACTTTCACATACACAGATCAATCACATCACGCATAATTGCAGTCTAATGCATTTACACAATTAGAAGATTAGTACTGAATATATTCCGATCGTAAATAATTCCCAGATAGCCAGAAAACAGTGAAAACAAAACATTTTAATAATGCTAATTCTACTAAAAACACAGCGCATTAAAGGTAAATATTACACCTTATTACTATTAGTGAGGCGACTATTGAGAGTATTTTAATATGCCGCGTTATTAACGATTGTTAGATGGGTAATAAGGATTATTATGAGAGCAAAACACCAGCAGCAATTTGTTTTTTTTTTTAATATGGACTTATTCTAATAAGATATGTTAGTTATAGTAGCTGGGGAACCGATGGTAATAATAAAACTGTTTTAGGAAAATGATTTTAATTAATCTTAGTACTGCGATATGTTGTAAATATTAGATTTTCAATAATGGTTACAACTTTTTTAATGATAATAATTAGGATGGTTTTAGCAAGATACTTTAATAGGTCGAATTTTCTCAGTGTACGAAAGCACAAAATCGGAAATAAATAATACAGTTGATATTACAAAATTCAATTCGTTACGTCACATCACTTCACTTTACCTCACCTTACGTCGCATCTTACTCTGAATCGTCGGCGTCGCCTTTCTCACCCTTTTCTTCATTTTCAGATGAACTACTATCCTCGTTCATTTATAATAAATTTATTTCCACCATTAATATGACATTCAGCAATTTTTAAATAATCATCCTCAATTATATTTACTTTCCTAATTCTTTTTTTCCCAATCTTCCTTGTTAATTTTCGACACTTCATTTTAAATTAACTCTACGACTTTTTTATCGAATTTCGGAGAAGTATTTCCATTTCTGACATTTTTCTTCAATTTGCACCAATAGGATTGAAAATACAGAAATATGGCAGTAATGTCAATACTTTGTGGCCATATCTCTCCGCTACAATATCTATAATATATTTCTCATAATTTTTCGTTTGCAGGACTTCCAAAAGTTGTGCTTTATTATAATTTTCCTCATAATAGAGATCACGTTCTATTAAAAAAAAATTGTAACTCCAGCTTAGTAGATCTTGTTAGGAATTTTATAATATTTCTCACTCCATGTTTTTATGGTAATCCACGTCACAGTCTTCCGTGTTTTTTCCGCATAGTTTCAATGCATTTTCAACCCATCCATCAACTGATCCACAGTGTAATATAATCAACCAAGTCCTTTTTATTAGGGGGCAATGAGATTGGTTGCATTTCCTAGATCCATCAGTCCATCCTTTTTTTACGGTGTCATGAGTATCATACCACGTTTCATCTAAATAGTAAATTGGTCTATTTTCCCTTTTGAGTTTTTTTATCTCGTCTAGATATGAATCTCGCCAATCCATTATTCGTCTGCTATCCATAATCGCCATGCATTTATTAATAGTTTGATATTTAAATCCAAATTTTCTTGGCCAAGTTCCTAAAGTTGTTTTGGTATATTTTAGATGATAATCCATTTCTTTTAGTTTTCTGTCTACCACGTCAATAGTTGGAATTTCATTTTTCTGATATGCGCCATAAACTAAAGTTCTTAAAAGTTTTGCTAACGATGGGTCCAAAGTTTTCGATTGACTGGTGTCGGATCGTTGTTTTCTTAGAAGGGCACCAGTTTGTGTATTGTGAGACGAGGAACATTAGTCAGAGATGCTGTTTCACCTTGTACATCTAAATCATACAAATTAGGATCCTTAGCACGTCGCCTCAAAAGATTATGCTAAACAAATCGGAAACAAAATTAAGTGCTGCACTGAATTATCACAGAATATAAGTGAAACTGCGCCTCGGTCGCGTGCCAACAAAAACAACAGTCATCTTTCTCGCTTTAATGTAAGCGGTGTAAAAGACGGAAGATGTCATGTGTTAGACATTTCTCGCCCTCATGTAGCGTCTTACCTCGCACGTCCCGTCACGATACCGATTTCCCTTACTATAGTACGACTAATTTCATATCGACAAAGTTCCTGCAGTAAAACAGTCTTGCGTTCAACCAAGTGCACCTTCTTGCCAGTATAGGCTCTGGAGTTAGTGGCGTATTGGGTAAAAATTCGTGAAAAAAGTCACAGACATATGCACGCAGCGCAGCACCTCTGCGGGGAAATATTGCATAACATTCTAGCTGAGCTACGAATATAATGCAAATCATAACTGACAGTTTGTATTAAATAGGTAGCTATATGATTTCTAAAGGATATTCGAATGTCTATGCAACTACATAACTCGCAAACAGTTTTATGTTATTAAACGAAATTTGTTTTATTATTGAACTAATTCTATTAGATACTTACATAGAAGGAGTTTTAAAGTACATGATCAATAAAAATGCATAAACTAATTAGTTTTTATATGATTATATAAAAATGTATACTGCAGACGATACTGGAATGACTCGCCGATATCCGAACTCTAGTTATATAACTCACGATATAATGATGTACTCCTTCAATTATGATAGATAGGTAACCTCATCATTTGTGTTTCTCTTGAATTTAATCAATTTGTAAATATAACGGTTTCTTACATAGTTCTCGTAATTTCTGCATCCTGTTACTTGTAAGTACAAATTGGTTGAATAACAACTAAATATATATATTTTTTTACAGTTATTTTATTGTATAATAATATACCTAAGACATTATATAGGAGTAATAAATATTTGATGTTATTGTATTAGTGACAAAACATCTACATTAATTAAATCATTTCTGTAAAGAGAATGTTAAAAATGAGACCATCTTTCTGCAGTTTACATCAAAAATAGAACAATGGCGGTTTTTGGAAAAAGTATATCCGAAATTTAACATTTAATTCTGGAATTCAAATAAGCGCTATTTAACTTCAAAATTAATCAGTAGGATAAAACCTCATTTTAGCTTTTCGTCTCAAAATTGGTGCAGGAATCATTTCCTAAATTTTGTAGTATGTATTTTCCTATATTTATTGTTTTCCGGTGCTGTAAAATGTATGAATGTTAATATGTTATGATTTAAACTACAACTAAAATTTGTTTTTGTGTTTCAAACTACTGTGTTTTCTAATTAAATGCAGATATTTTCTTTGGCGCGTACAATCAAAATAGGGATATTATCTAGCAGTTGTGCTATGAACAATATACATTTTATCTTTTTTCTTATAATGCATAATTTATAGCAGCAACTGGTCGAAAAAGTAGAATGTGTTTCATACGTATCTGTGATAATAGAGGAAAAATATCTAGTATTTTATTGGTATATGTAAAAATTCTCTCTTAATTGTAGACACAAGAAATTCTCGAGATGCCGAAGCAGCCACTGATCACTAGAGCTGTCCGAGGTCACCTGGCCGTCAGAGCCGTCATATGACTCATATGTTTACATCATATCATTATACTTGAATAAGTATATTAAATGGAAATAAATTTTAACAATAATGTTACATTTTATAAAAATTTGTATAAAACTCACCCTTTTAAACAGATTTATGAAGTAGTTTGGTTGTCGTCATCACAAAGTGGGGAAGATCTATAGTATAATAAGGATCAGGTATGTTTCTACAGCTGTCTCTGTCAGCGATGTTCGCTTTGGTGAAAAAATATGTTTGTATTTTGAAAATGACCGTTCCACATCTACGGATGTAATACAGGCATAAGTAAAACAATCTGTGAACTCACTTAACGAAGTTGTAGATGCACCATCACAAATTTGTCTTAATTTGCTAAAATCAGGATCTTCCTGTAATACACTCTCGAATTTTTCACTAACGCGATTATTTTTTGCGTCATTTATAGCCTGTAGCTGTGTTTTTACGTCGTCCACTATTTGTAGCGATCTACTAACGACAACGAACTATTTTGCAATTTTTCTATTGCCTCGTGTAGTCCCCTATAATTGTTATTAATACTTTTTAAATCTGTTTTAAGGGAAACGCCTTGAAAGCTTGTCTGGCTTTCCCTAATAGCTGCAGCCTCGTTAGGGTTGAACTGTAGTATCACAGCTTTTATTTGTTGAAAATATTCAGCATAATAAAAAGCCGTGGAAATGTTGGTTTAAGAGGGTCTAGTACACGTACTATAATATTTAAAATAGAATTTTTTTTACAATCTGTCGTCTCGTCAATACATAACCAGAGCCGTATATTTTTTAATCCACATTTAATCCTATTTACAATGTCTTCACGAACAGCTAGAATATATCTACATAACGATGTACGACTTGGTAAGTTCACCTGGGGATTGCATTTATTCCAAAACTCCCGAAATGGTTGTTTATCCAGTATGTGTAGCGGAATATTACAGGCTATTAACATTAACAATAAATCACACATAAACTGAGTTGTCAAAGGCATGCCATTTTTTTTTTTGATGTTGCACTTCTAAATCGGCACGTGTGACGACAGCGCAAGACTGTGGCTATACTCCAGGCACATCGGACAGCTCTACTGATCACCACCTAATAATTGGGTAAATACTACTACTAAAAAACTCACAATAGAGGTACGATGAAAAAATTCAACATTAAACGCTTGAAAGATAGAATAACTGAACAACACGAAGATAATTTAAGCAAACAGTTACCTGGGAAATAACAGATGAATTAATGGACAACCACAACTAGATACGTACTGAAAGATCTTTTTAGAGGCAGACCAGAATATTCTGAGTCTCAAGAGGCAAATAAAAGAAAAATTAATCGGTTCAGCAAGTGAGGATGAGAAACAAAGGCAAAAAAAGAATACATAATAGCTAATAATAATGAAAAAAGGAGGAATAAATGGCAATGGGTTGACAGCTTCGCACAAGCAACAGAAGATGTCGCGGAAATAAGTGCCCTACATCACGTACTCTGTACCAGATAACTAGACGACTTGCCAAACAAGATAATTTCCGATTCTCTACCAAAATAAGAGTCAACAACGGTGAAATGTTAGCATCACGTGAAGGGCAGTTATTACGATGGACCAAATATTTTAGTGAAAGCTAAGTTGTACAGTAGAACCGCCAGAAAAACAACTAGAAGCAGCTCATTGACACAAAGGTGCTTTCAGTCGCTAAGATAACTGCTGACATTAAGCACCTTAAATCATGTAAAGCAGCTGAACCACATAATATTCCTCTAGATTTCTTTAACTTTTTGTCCTCAAATCACAGTTAATATTTTGCATTTGGTTATCGAATCGTTATAACGAAACCATCCCAAAAGATTGGAGAAAAGGCCTCATAATAAAGCTCCAAAGAAAGATGATCTTAGCAACTAGTGAAACTGACGTGTAATTACATTACTAAATATAGCTAGTAAAATAAAGAACAATACTTATAGAATTACAGAAGTAATAGAACCCACCCTTAGGAAGAAACAGGCAGGAGTTAGAAGAAATTGATCTTGTATAGATCATATTAACACCTTGCGTATTATAACTAGGATCTCCAACGAATTCCGATCACCACTCTATCTGGTATTTATAGACTTCGAACGCGCCTTCGATACCCTAAATCATTCAGCAATCTGGAGTATCCTTAGAGAAAAAGCAGTACCGGACAAAATTATCAAAGACCATTACGTGAACTCTACTTGCAATCTTACAAGATGGGATAGAAATCGCGGATATACCAGTAAACAATGGAATTCACCAATATAGAAGGAGAATAATTGAATAGAAACAGGTTGAAAAAGAAATCCAGGAAAGAAAATGGGGATGGTTAAGCTATACTCTCAGAAAACTAGCAAATAACATCGTACAGCAAGCCGTTGAGTGAAACACCTAAGGCTCACGTTTTGGAAACCAATTGAAAATCATCTGGAGAAGAACTTATTCTTGAAGATACAAAAACTTTGGGCAAATCTGGAGAGAAATCAAAATAATTGCCAATAATCAGGTTAGATGGAGACGGCTTGTGGACTCCTTATGTTCCATTGCGGAATAATATTGTTCTATTATATACTCTAGAGTGATTTATCTTTGGACTGAATGGGAATATCGTTTTAAAATTTTGATCGAATGGGTTTTCGGAAATGATCTAACATTCTAAAATATTTTCGAACTTTTATCACTTACGGTTATACCAAAAGTTAACATCAACTTTGTTATTTTAAATAGAACCCCTCCTATTTTTCTTACATTTTTGGATTCCTTATTACAAAACCGCTGCCAATTACTTGGGGATCAGAACTTCACTCACTACTCACCGTAGTAAAACTCGACGTGTGGTGGAATTTATAATAAAAGTAATTTTTGACGTTTCAAAAAAGTCACAATTTTGACGTTTCAAAAAAGTCACATTTTGACGTTTCAAAAAAAGACACTTTAACGTTTCAAAAAAAGGCACATTTCTTGACGTTTCAAAAAAAGTCACATTTTTTGACGTTTCAAAAATTGGGACCGATTTTTCTCATCAACGAACTCAATCTCTTCCTTGACCTCTAGAATGTGTGTACCAAATTTGAAAGCTTTATCTCAAAAACTGTAGCTGCTATCGCAAACCAGACACATAGACAAAAAGTTTATTCTGTCTGAAATTTTGTGTATCGTCATAATTCGTGGAGATTCGTCCAGAAATGTAATAAAAATTTTCAATTTTTTTTTCACGAATACATAACTTCCACACTGAGGGGTGAGGAAGTAATTAAGAGTAAGTTTAATAATACAACTCTACCTTGATTCTCAACTGTTTTCGAGTTAAAACAATTTTTTTAAAAATTTTGCAATTGCAGCATCTCCCTTTATTATGGTTATCCTCAAAATTAATTGAAAATGATAATTAATGATTTTTTGACATGTCCTTAATGTTTTAATAAGTTATCAAACCGCCACAAGAATTAAAAAATTTTTTTAAATGGAGTTAAATTACATGTCATGAATGTCATAAATTTAAAATTTAAAAAATTTAATTTTTTTAAATAGCAACCCATATACTTTTTATACCATTACATTAATCGCTCAATTCATAGTAAAAAAGTATAGGGCAATATACGGCTAAAATTGATAAAATGATATTATGATTGTGATTGTGATAAAATAAAAAAGAAAACTAGCGGATAGGTTGAAAACGAACCTATACCTATGTAAAAATACATATATTTTTTTTACTCTATTTTATTTTTTAATTGAATTATCTAACACATTTTTGTAAATATAGATTTCATAATTACATATACTTATAAAGAAATGAATAATTTTTAATTTTTATACAAAAAGGAATGAGGGTTTATTAATATATTTATGATTTATACCTACCTAAACAATTTTCTTTCATTTATATTAAAATGTCTCAAAGAGTTGAAAATAAATTTGTCTTCATTTTATCTTTTTTTTTATATGTATGTATATAGGGAAGTCTGTTGAATTCAACATTATCTGCATGCTAGCTAACTAACCCGTTAAATATCTGACATGCCTTTTGACAAACTCCCTGTAAATAAATCGCCTACTATACAGCTTTTTGAGAAAAAAATATAATGGGTGCTGAGTAGAAAGTTACCAGGTGTGATCCTCACAGTGACAGAACAATACCTACAATTAGGTATGTAAATTCTGCTACATTACATCCTGTTGTCTTTTTATTATTTCTTTTTCTGTAAATATTTTCAGTGATTTATTTGTGCTTACAGCAATACGTATTATTATATAATACAGTGTGGAAACAACTTACAGAATACAAATTGTAATTCAAAGAGTATAATAATAATTGCATCAAACGCCTGGGTATGTAGCCTCTAGTCATCTGTTCCGATTTTTTGTCCAAAATACTAATTTTCCCCCAACATCTTACGAATTATGACATCATCGAACATTTTTGTGGTAAACCTGTTTTACGAATAATTGATTATACTGCTTTTTCTGAGGTCGGCAATACTGCGCAAGTGGGTCTGAAGTGATTAGCTTCCAAGATACATGGTGTTGAAGTTGAAATTATTATTATTTTATTACTTGAAGCAAAGTTTCCCAAGCAGATGGATTGGCCCGAAAAGTTGATTCGAATGGTCAGCTAGGTCACCAAACCTAACACCATTGGATTTTTTCTATGGTGCTATATAAAATTTAAAGTGTATGTCACAGATTTGCAGGATAGAATAAGAACTGAAATTAGGAATATTTCACCAGACTTTAAATAACGTTTAGCGGGAATTTTATAAAAGACTTGTCCATTGTGGGCAAGTGAATGGTGAACATTTTAAGCATTTACCTCATTGAATAATTTGTATGACATAACTTCAACACCATGTATCTTGGAAGCTATTTATTTCAGACCCCACCTGCCTGGTATTGCAGATCTCAGAAATAGCAATATTATCCATTACTCGTGAAAAAAATAGGGTTACCACAAAAAAAGGTCGATGACGTCAGAACTTGTAAGGTGATGGAGAAAATTGGTGTTATGGACAAAAAAATCAGAACAGATGACTAGCGGCTACATACGTTTGATACAATTATTTTTATTTATCGAATTATGAATTTTATTCCGTAAGTGGTTTCCACACTGTTATATAAACTACGAAAATTCGGTCAATTTCAAAGTAAAAGGTATCATTTATAAAATTGAGCGGTTTTTATTCATTACTATGACAACCCGGAATGTCAAACAACTTCATGTGATACATCAGTTTGTAGAAAATTCTAAAAAAGAGACCAAGAACCCGACTAATTATCCTGCTACAATCTTTCAAGTTAGGAATACGATAGACGATAATCAAAGTTATTATATCAGACGTATTATCGCACAACTGCAAATCTATCGCCACTATGTTCAACAAATTTTAACAAAGAATTTGCGTTTATATCCCTACAAATCGCAAAAGTCTCAACAGCTTCATTCAGACAACGAGTTTCCCAGATTGCAATTTTGTGAATAGGTCTTGAATGAGGGCAATAATTTAATTGATAATTTGATTACCTAGTAAACACACATACGTTTTTAAAACGTATTCTCAATGTGTCATTGGTTGATAATTCATGTTACGTTAGAAAATCAACCGTTCATTTATTGTTGGAAAAATAACGGTCTTTAGTAACGTTAAAAGTACATGCTTTTTCACGAAAAATGTTGGCAGTCCTTTTGACAACGTTAAATTAACGTTATTTAAAGCGTTTAAATAAAACTGTTCTCTTAAACGTTCATGAAACGTCCATATCAACTGAATAGTCTATTGAGGTCGAACAGAAACGGTTTTAAAAGGTTTTGGAATTAGGTATATTAGTAATACGTTTTAAAATATCTGACATATTCGTGTCACATATGTTAATATTTAACGTTTATAATTTCGTTATCTGAAACGTGTAAAATCGCAACATTTTTAATTTGTTTGTATGTAAGAAAGACACGTTTTTCAAATGGTGTTCGGACATTACAAACGTCTTTCTAATTTATGTGTGTATACTGGGTATGAGCGATGAAACTCATTTTCAATAAAGTGGAGAACGGAATAAGCAAAATCAACGATTTTGTGCTGCATAAAATCCGCGAATTGTTTATGAAAAATCACTGCACTCGCAAAAGATTACAGTTTGGTGCGGTATATGTACTGTTAGCCTTCTAGGCCCTTATTTCTTGACAACAATAGAAACAGTTAGTGTCAATTTAGAACGATATGCAGAAATGCTACAAATTATTTTAGTGACGTAATGAATCAGCTACAGCTTCCTAATGATGTGTGGTTCTAACGCCTGTATAATCCAACGTAAGCGTGGTTATGCTAAGATAAAGTTCCAAAATCGTCTAATATCGCAAAACGGGGAAGTCGATTATGACATGGTGGCCATTTATTGGATATAATTTTTAAAACAAATATATTAGAATAAAGGGTCTAGCCGGATAAGCATGTTAAAAATACCCTTAAAGGAAATTACACGAAATGAGCGTTAAAGTATTTTATTAGTTATAAAAAAATATTTGCTAGAGTATTATTCCAAAAATCCAAGGGGGGGGGCTGAACTTTTGCAAAAAAAGGTACTTATTTTTTAAAAATATGTTGCAACTTACATAATGGGTGAAAAATTTTGAAAAAATTCTTGAACATAGAGATCTACCAAACGAACTCAGTAAAAATTATTATGCCGTATTTGGCGCGAAATTCAAATTTTAAAAAATTAACAAAAATTAAAAACGCCCTTTTCACCTTTTTTTTGAAAAGGTGCTACCATGATTTTTTTTCTAACAGATGTGCCTTTGCATTACTAATACCCCTAATTTTTTTCAGAATTTTTGATTTGGTGGCACATGCTGAAAACAAATAAAAACTTCACCTAAAATTATCAGAGCCCCACAAAAAAAAAATTTCAGACCTAGCAACGAGACGAGTATATCCTTATGTATTTTTGATCGCTGATTCTGAATCCGGGGTCAAAATAGTCGTACACCCCCAAAAAAAAATTTTGGAGCCAAAAAACACTCTGAATATGAGATAACGCTCTGAAAATGATGTTATCATTTTAATCAATCGTTTTGTTTAATATTTTCGGGAAAAATTGAATTTATTACGATAAAAATAAAGGTAAATTACAGCGTTCACCCTATCGGTATGAAACGCACCCCCATAGAGGGTGAGAACCACCCTCATCTGCCACCAAACCTATTGATAACGACAATGACTGAAAAACATTTAAAAATGTTTAAGTTTCGTTAGGTTTGCAATAAACTGACGTAGAATTCACGTAATATGCCAAAACTACTCCTATAGCGTTTCATACCGATAGGGTGAACGCTGTAATTTACTTTTATTGTTGTTATCATGTTATCATTTTAATCAATCATTTTGTTTAATATTTTCGGGAAAAATTGAATGTATTACGATAAAAAATAAAGATAAATTACAGCGTTCACCCTATCGGTATGAAACGCACCCCCATAGAGGGTGAGAACCACCCTCATCTGCCACCAAACCAATTGATAACGACAATGACTGAAAAACATTTAAAAATGTTTAAGTTTCGTTAGGTTTGCAATAAACTGACGTAGAATTCACGTAATACCCCAAAACTATAGCGTTTCATACCGATAGGGTGAACGCTGTAATTTACCTTTATTTTTATCGTAATACATTCAATTTTTCCCGAAAATATTAAACAAAATGATTGATTAAAATGATAACATGATAACAACAATAAAGGTAAATTACAGCGTTCACCCTATCGGTATGAAACGCTATAGGAGTAGTTTTGGCATATTACGTGAATTCTACGTCAGTTTATTGCAAACCTAACGAAACTTAAACATTTTTAAATGTTTTTCAGTCATTGTCGTTATCAATAGGTTTGGTGGCAGATGAGGGTGGTTCTCACCCTCTATGGGGGTGCGTTTCATACCGATAGGGTGAACGCTGTAATTTACCTTTATTTTTATCGTAATAAATTCAATTTTTCCCGAAAATATTAAACAAAACGATTGATTAAAATGATAACATCATTTTCAGAGCGTTATCTCATATTCAGAGAGTGTTTTTTGGCTCCAAAATTTTTTTTGGGGGTGTACGACTATTTTGACCCCGGATTCAGAATCAGCGATCAAAAATACATAAGGATATACTCGTCTCGTTGCTAGGTCAGAAATTTTTTTTTTGTGGGGCTCTGATAATTTTAGGTGAAGTTTTTATTTGTTTTCAGCATGTGCCACCAAATCAAAAATTCTGAAAAAATTAGGGGTATTAGTAATGCAAAGGCACATCTGTTAGAAAAAAATCATGGTAGCACCTTTTCAAAAAAAAGGTGAAAAGGGCGTTTTTAATTTTTGTTAATTTTTTTAAATTTGAATTTCGCGCCAAATACGGCATAATAATTTTTACTGAGTTCGTTTGGTAGATTTCTATGTTCAAGAATTTTTTCAAAATTTTTCACCCATTATGTAAGTTGCAACATATTTTTAAAAAAATAAGTACCTTTTTTGCAAAAGTTCAGCCCCCCCTTGGATTTTTGGAATAATACTCTAGCAAATATTTTTTTTATAACTAATAAAATACTTTAACGCTCATTTCGTGTAATTTCCTTTAAGGGCATTTTTAACATGCTTATCCGGCTAGACCCTTTCAAAATAAAATATTGAATGTTTGCCCTTTGTATACTAATATGTTGAATAGAGTCCTTTGGTTAGTTTAATTTTTATTGATGTGACAAATAGCTCAACTTTATAAATAACACCCGTGTATTAATATTTTCATTTTCGTTGGGGATATTTTAGAGTTAGTGAGCAGTTTATAATATATACTACTATACTCTTTTCTTACAAAATAATAGTTTTAAAGATGCAAAAGTTATTAATTTATTCAGTGGTCTTATATATTTTTTCTCAAGAATTTTCAGTACCCCACCGCTAGGCCTCTGCATGAAGTAGGGAAATGAAAATTATCAAGAACATAGTTATTATGAAACATTCACCAAGTTTCGTTAAATATCTCTGTTTGTTACGGAAATACTTGAGTAAAACAAAAAAAAAGCACCCTGTATTTCGGAAAAAATTGGCTTTTCGATATAGCAAACTCCTACTTTTTTCACGCATTCTATCGATTTGCACAGAGAAAGGTAAACTTGTACACCCTGTATATGTGATATGTAACCTTAACATATTTAAAAACTATCAGTTTCACGCCTCGTCTTACTAAGAAAATGAACCCAGTGTATTTTATGAGTACAAGCCGCTTTAATAAATTGAAACCATAAAATTCGAACTTTCCATATGCTATGCAAATATTTTTAGAACCGAGTAATTAAGGTAAGGTGCAACCACAGATACCGCGATTTTGAAGAAACATTACCATTTAGGGAAATAAATAAAAGTTTAATTACCCACTTAGATACGTAATACATACCAAGTTGTATTTCCTTTACATTAAATTTAAGGTTTAGAACATAGTCGCTCCTGAAAGACTATGTATTATATGTATATTGCTCAGTTCTACTTTTGCTCTTAGTAAAGTCATGTTGGGTCGACGACAATATGTTGTTTTGATATAAAAATAATGTTAGCTGTTCTTTAAAAAATGTTTAAATAATTTGGAACGCTTCGCTTCGTAAGAGTTATTTATGCCTCACCAAAAATGGAGTCTAAAATAAGGTTTTTAATTTTTTTTTTCTCAAATTTGGAAAAAGATAAAGAAATTAATTTTGGTAGAGATATTCCTTATAAAGGATATTTTTTTCAGTCATCCCTTATCGGTAAAATGGATAAAATCACCAATTTATTTTTTTTTCGAACTTTTTAACGGACTCGATTTTATCATATAAAAATGTGGCTTGGAAAGCTTGATTCGTTTAAAAACTCTGTTGTCTCTTTTATTTTCTCACAAACTACAAATTCTCGAAAATGTACAGCGTGCACAAAAAAAGGAGGTCTAACTTTGACAACTTCGACCTCCATTATGTCACTTATTTCAAATTGAACATACTATATTTTATAATCCCATTCGCTTCCGTTTTTGATTACCTTTCCAGCTAATGGGCATTCACCTTCCCTATAGCTAACATGTACGGTTTTTGAGTTATTTTAAGTTATTTTAGAAAAATGGTTAAATTAACATCAATACACAAACAAATAAATGTTAGTCCTGTCATTCGAAATTATTATGTAATAGTGTCAAAGTATTTTTTGTAAATAAATATGCAAAATAATTACTCCAATGCAGATTAACTGAATTTATTTTATGTCCATGGAGATTGCAACATAATTGTTAGTAGAATGTGCAGAAGATTCAACGAATTAAATCCTAATCTGTCTCCTATGAATGAAAAGAAATTCAAAAGAATTGAAGCTAATTTCCAGAGTTCGGCGCTTTTATAGCCACAAAAATGAGTTCCAGTCCAGTTCCTGAAAATGGAGATAGTGAAATAACTATCCTGGCATATTTCGAAGCATAGTTTCTATTTACACTGCAGCGTATGACATAGGTATTTCTTATTTCTCTATAGAAAGAGGTTTGTGGAAGCATAAAATAAACAATTATAAATTTACTAAAGTGCAAGATCTGCATGCAGGAGATGATTGTAATAGAGTTCAGTTTTGTGAAATTGTTTTATTTCGCATTCAAGAACATAATGAAGATAATTTCGGAAAAAATTATCTGGACAGATGAGTTGAGGTTTTCCCGCGAAGGAATATTTAACAGACGTAACTGCATTTGGGCAAATGAAAATCTATACACAATAAAGGAAAGAGGATTCCAGAATAAAATTTAGTTTTAATGTGTTTTGTTTACTAAAAGACAATAACTTTTAATACCATATTTACGATGGAATCTCAACTTCTCGGCGTTATATGGGGATATTATAGACAATAGTGACCGATTTTTTGGATGCTTCACCACAACTAGCAAGTCTGGAAAGTATGTTGATATTAACTAGACGGAGCCTTACCCATTGTACACGAGAGGTCTCAAATATACCACGAGTAGACGATATGTTTGAAGATAGTTGAATGAGACAACGCATCCCCTGGACATAGCCCGCTAGAAGTTCGGATCTTACCCCATTTGATTTCTATCTTCGGGGAAAGATGAAAAGCAAAGTGTATGAGACGCCTGCCTGTAAATACACGACAAGAATTAGAAATCAGAGTAAGAGGAACTAGATGTGAATGAAGATCGGCAAGAAACTATTAGTGGTGTTATGACCCGAATATTAAAATGTTTACATGTTATTGAGGAGCATTTCGAGTAGTTAATAATTTAAAGTATGTGTTTGTTATCAGTTTCTTTAATACTTTTAACAGTTTTTCTTGTTATTTAAAATATTAAACAAAAACAATTTTCTTATTTTTATAAGTCGAAAGGTAACCAAAAAAAGGGAGCGAATAGGATTATAAAATACAGTATGTTCCATTTGAAATAAGCAACTTAATGGAGGTCGAAGTTGTCGAAAATCATGGTCCTTTTGCGGGCACCCTGTACATTTTGTAACATTTGTACACATAAGTTTCATCTCTCAAACAAATGGGAGACTCATTTCTTTTTTGCCTTCACGCATACATTTAATTATATATATAATATCTCAAAAAACCATTGATTTTTTTGACAGGGAATGATATTGAAAGTTACCTTAAAATAATGAATATGATTTGAATCTGGTATAAAAAACATGGTCTGCGATTTAAGATAAGGAAGTTTTACAGTTAGTCCAGTTATCCTCTTTGTAAAATATAGCTGTGTCGTCTGCATATATAAAGATGGTACCACTGCTTTGTGTTGAGAATAAACCGTTTAAGAATATCATAAATAATATGGGGCCCAGAACTGATTTTTTGAAAATCACTTATAGTGTTTGTAATTTTTACACACTGATATCTATCAGTAATATAGCTAGTAAATAAATCCTGGGCAGAGGTTCTTATGCTGTTTTGTTCTAAAGTGTCCACAAGGATGGCATGACTCACAGTGTCGAAGGCTTTCGGTTTATGAATACTCCAAATGAAGGTTTACTTTCATCAAAAGAGCAGTGTACACTTTCGAAGTTAATGCAAGTATTGCGTCTTGGGTAGACCTTCCTTCATGAAAACCATATTGCATCTGGGAGAGTATTTTATATTTTGTGAGGAATTAATTTATTCTTATTTTAATAATGTTCCCAAAAATCTTTAGCGAAATTTGTGATCAAAGATATGGATCTATAATTAGAGGCTTCCATTCGATCATCATTGAAAACTATAACGATTGATGTCTTAAAGGCAGATGGAAAGTAGCCATTTTCCAGGCAAATATTTATTATGTATGTTAATGGTTCACATATATTGTGCGAAATGTGTTTTAATGTTTCTGCCTTTAGGTCATCAATACCTACGCTTTTATTATTTTTTAATTTATTTATAGTTGCATGTACTTCGTCTTTGTCTGTGTTGTATTGTTAATAATTTTATTTGCTGTATTTTATTATTGATATTAATTTAATAATAAAATGTCAAACGTGCGCAAGGGTAAAAAAGCGGTCATACGCTGAGAAAGTGAATAAATTTATCAGTGAATTTCCGGATTTATCCTGTAATGGTGCTACAAAAATTTGTAAGATGTGGGAGACAGACCTGATGTGCTGGTATAAATATGATTGTGGACGTCACGTAAATACTGTGCAGTATAAAACTAAAAAAAGTGCCTTCGAAAACACAGTTCATGTTCGATTTACCGTTAATGCTTATTGCCTGTGATGTTCCGCTGCACATACTCGATAAACAACCATTTCGGGAGTTCTGGAATAAATACAATCCCGAAGTGACGTTGCCAAGTCGCGCAACGTTGCGTAACTATGTGCCAACTATACGCGAAGACATTGTAAATAAGATCAAATGCATATTAAAAAAATACACGGCTGTAGTTATGTCTTGACGAGACGACAGATCGTAAAAAAAATTCAATTTTAAATGTTATAGTACATGTACTGGACCCTCCTAATCCGACATGTCCACTATTACTTGCTAGCAAAAGACTGAGTGTATTTGCAAAACAATTATGCAGGTGCTGGACACGTTAGAAAAATTTGATCTGTTAACAAGTCAAGTGTTGATGTTTGTGACCGATGGTGCCGCGACAATGCGTTTGGTAGGCCATTCTCTTCACGGTTGTAGGTTTGTTACGTTAAAAGTGCATGTTTTACATCTTGTGGCAGAAACTATTCGACAAGGTTTTCCAGAGGTAGATGCATTAATAGCAAGTAGAAAAAAGTGTTCCTCTTTCGCTGGCTGGACTGTAACATCGATTGTATGGAGTACACAGAATATGTGTTTTAAAGAATATGACGTTTTATTTGCTTCGTATTTATGCATTTCTAAAAACACTAATAAAATAATTATTGGATATTACATAAGCATGCTTTCAAAACTAACATGATAACAATTATGAATATACTGTTATTTTTATCTGAATGCGCTGGTATAAAAGTTTTAGGTAGATAATAAATCAAACAGTTCCAATACAGGTTAGGTTTGAAGGGATGCTTATGTAATACGCAATAATTATTTTATTATTATTTTTTCTAGAAATCTCTGTTCTTATCATTGTAGTTTTCAATCATTTTTTGTAGTTTATTCACAAATGGTAATGACGGCGCCATTGCTAAGGACGTTGTATGCGACAAGGATCATCACGCACTCACTCGTATAGTTTCAGATTGCTACGATTAATAAACTACTATTAGGGACATCAACATCACCAGCGGACAAACTGACAAATTTTATATATAGTGTGTGAAACCAATATAGTGACGGGATGTGCGGGGTAAAACGCTACGAAACGCAGAACCGGATTTAACTGTATTGTTCGCTCGTTTACTTTTTCAGTGTAGGTTTTTATGCTCAGTTTGGCTAGCAAAAATGTAACAATTGTACAAATAAGTATTAACTTGAAATAAAATTATTGAATGTAAAGTATTGACCACACATACAGCAGTTACAGTATTCAACTTCGCTTAATATAAATTGTTACTACCCAGCAAGAACAGTGAGGAGGTATGATCATTTCTTATCAGGAAAGGATGGGTATGGAATATTAGTATGGAATAAAGAAATTATTTAGAAAGTAACAAGAAACCTTTAAAAACAAAATAAAAACAAAAAATATGCTCTCAAAATAGTAACAGAAACAAATTTTTCTCGATAAATAAACTAAAAATAATTCTAACTGTAAAGTTATTACTATAATAAAAACAGAAAGATATATTTTTGCCAAAATGAAATAAATAATAACATCCTGAAAAAGAATGTTTCTCAAGCACTGAACTACAAAAGCACAAAAAAAGGAATTAAATAATGCAGTTGATGTCACAACATTCACTTCTTTTAATGCATTATTATCAACCCATCCATCAACTGATCCACAGTGTAATATAATCAACCGAGTCCCTTTATTAAGGGGCAATGAGATTGGTTGACATTTCCTAGATTCATCAGTCCATTCTTTTTTTTACGGTGTCATGAGTATCATACTAAATTTCATCTAGATAATAAATTGATCTATTTTCTCTTCTGATTTCTTTTATCCCTTCTAGATATGAATTTCGCCAATCCACTATTCGTCTACTTTCCATAGTCGCCATGCATTTATTAATAGTTTGATATTTAAATCCAATTTTTCTCAGCCAAGTTCCTAAAGTTAATTTGCTGTCTACCACGTCAATAATTGGGATTTCATTTTTCTGATACGCGTCGTAAACTAAAATTCTTAAAAGTTTTGCTAACGAAAGGTCCAGAGTTTTCGATTGACCGGCGGATCGTTGTTTTCTTGAGAGGGCACCTTCTTTTACCAGATTGTGTATTATGGGATAGGGAACGTTAGTCAGAGATGCTGTTTCATCTAGTACATCTAACTCATACAAATTAGGGTCATTAGCTCGTCGCTTCAAAAGCTTATTGTAAACATTAAGGCAAATTTGTCTCGCTTGCTCTTTCAAATGTAGCCGATTTTTTCTTCTCTGAAAAGACTAACGAATTTTGATTTTCTTAACACTGTACTCACTATCACTTTCATTTTCACAAATACAATAAGATGTAGATATAGAGACCTCCCACGGTCGAAACATTTTTACATCAAATACCTTCTTAAATTATTTTCAAGAACACACCAGCAAATAAACAGTTATAAAATAATTATTATTTATATTACACTATTACACAACTCTGCAATACGATAACCTTCTTAAATTATTTTCAAAAACACGCCAGCATACAAACAGATATTAAATAATTATTATTTATCTTTTAATATTATACTTACAATATATCATATAACGCACTGCTAGAATGAGTCGGTAACAAAATTAAGTGCGGCCCTGAAGTATCTCAGCATGTAGGCTAAACTCCGCCTCGGTCGCGTGCCAATAAAAACAACAATCATCGTTCTCGCTTAAATGTAAGCGGTGTAAGAGATGGAAGATGTCATGCGTTAGACATTTCCCGCCCTCATGTCGCGTCTTACTCCGCACGTGCCGTCACTATATCGGTTTCGCACACTATAATTGTATTCGATAAAGTCCTTCATTCCCTCACAGTAGAGCCTTTCTGCCTCTATCCTGGTTGTATATGTGTTACAGTTGTATAAATAATAACACCAGATGAATTTGTATGTGGCTTATTGGTATCTTTATGTGTTTTGTAAGTGCTCTGAAAAATAGAATACAAATTCGGATCTTGGACATGACAGACTGCAATTGGTTCCACCAATTAACCTTCAGCACTTATGACAAGAGGTTTAGATAGCTTGATAGACAATATCTCAAAAGGACATCGACCTTCTAATTCGAAGCATGTCACGCAGAATTGAGTGTGTAAGAGTGCACGTTGTAGGTATATTTAATCTATAGATTGAGAAATCAAGTTTCAGTATGGGTATCGTAATAATATCTTGGTGTCGGTTATCAATCAAATATATTATGTTCTGGCCCTGTAAACTACCTCGATAAAAGTTAAAATTTAATTGTCTTCCGATTACATCAATATTACTTGAAAATAATGTCTCTTAAACTTAAAGGAATGATGTACGCATTATGAATTGTATTTAGTATGTAGTCCGGAAACAAAGATGAATTAATTCAAATGTTGTGAGATTTTTTAAGTCTTCAATGTTATAACAGTCATTTATAATTTCCTGTTTCAGTAATAATTACCTTTCTATATAAAAACATTACCTAATTTTCTGTACATATTTGCAATCTAAATAAATACTGTATAAGTAAAGAAGATAAGTTAAAAAGTTGAGATACATCGATAACCTTGCGGACTAATAATAATTGTGTCGGTAAGTATGTAAATTTGAGGATTGCAAAATAAATGTAAGTATTTATTTATACTAGTAAAAGATGAATAATGTTCATTACAAAATAGTTAGATAAAAGTGGCATTGACAAAAACATATTTAAAAATAATAAAAAAAATTTAGATAGGTAATATAGAAAACATATTTTTATGTTTTAATATACAGGGTTGCATAATTTCACGAGTTGACATCATTATCATCTTGAAAGTTAAAGGCTTGGTTCCAATTGTGCGACCGCTGCGTACAGCGGATGCATGCAGCGACTGCTGCAGCCTCGCAGTGCCTGTTATAATGAATTTGCTTGGGAGTGATTCCAATAAAGCGTCAGCCGCAAGTTGTCGCTACCGTCGGCTGCATTCAACAGCTATTAGACCAGTCGAGCTGTAGCCGTCGTTGCGAAAAGCACATGTTTTTGTATATATGCTTCTGTTTTTCAACAAAATTAGCGGTGATAAGTTTACGTGTAACAAAGAAATGGCCTTGTTTTGTTCGTTATTGATCGTTCTGTTCAGTCTGCAAACGACTGCGGTTGTGAACTGTTTCATATGCAGCAAGTATAAATTCGATAGTTCCCGGGAAAAAAGAGTTAAGTTTAATTTTGGGTAAAATGAGTTACGCATATTTAGATAACAAGATATTTGTTATATACAGTATAAACAGTCAAGTCCTCCGTCGCTTCAAACACAAATTATACAAGTGTCTAAAACAAGTAAACTCATTTTTAGCAATAAATCTGTACAAAAGAAGTTGTGCAACATTACTCCATTGGAATATAAAATATGGAAGAAATTAATTTGTGTGCATACGTGCATTTGTGCGTGCGTGCGCGCATGTATGCGTGTAGAAAAATAAAAGTATTTAAAAAAACAATTATTATCTAAATTTAATCTTAAACTCAGGGGCGGACGGGGAAGGGAAAAGCCTGATGGGACTTGGCTGGTAGGGGCTCGGATATTTCTTTCCTTAAATTGTTATATTAAAAAAATAAATGAAAAATAAGTACATCAAGAAATTTTAAGACAACATTTTTGAAAGTAAATTTGACGATTTTTTCAGTTTGTCTAAAATGCAATCAAAATCGATTGATTCTAACAGCTGTTCTCAACGCCCATGACCATAAAAGCTTCCAATAACTGCTGAAAAAGAGCCGACCTTAATCTGCTTTTGATTATTTTTGATTTAGAAAGGCTCTCTCATAGGAAACTTCGATGCAACAAAGAGTTATTATGTATTCATAAGTTATAAGCAAATTTATAAATGCTGCTGACTGCATATAAACCTTAAATAATTTTTGTTTCGTGAATCGTATCGGGGTTATAGATTTTATTTTTTTCTGAGTTAAGGGAGGCCCATATTCTGGAGGCTCAGTGGGACCTTGCTCAATTCTGCCACTGGCCAGTCTGCACCTAGTTACACTAGTAAACTGTGAATTGGTAAAAAGAGTTAAATACTAAAATATTTATTCAAGAGGAGTTAAGTTCAGCTTTTCTTTACAACTTATTTTAAAATAATATTTTATTGTTTTCCTACCAATAGAACGCAAAAAATTATAGTTATTCCCTCAATTTAAAAATATTATGGTTTAACCCTGATTCGTCAATAATCCCCAAACTATAATTAATTCCACAGACCTGAAGTGGGTTGAAACCTTTGATGTGAAGATAACACTGACGTAGTTTTCCACAAAACACCATACACTACACTCGACGATGGTTTTTCTCAAGCGCATGTTGGGCTAGACTAGACTTGGATAATACTATATTTGAGATGGGCTCTTTGAATCTAGTTTGAATTATTCATCTAGTTTGTCCAACATACTTTTGAATACAGTCTTTAGAGCTAATTTCGTAAATCCCCGATTTGTCGTTTGTTTCAGTTTTATCTTTTGTATTACCTAAAAGCTATTGTAGTTTATTTCCCGATGAATGAACCCTGTCATATCTATATCTTAAAAAATCTTACCAATATCATGGGTGAATCGAAGATCGAATGGAATCGATACAAATTTTGGATTTTCTCTTTCATTGAAAGGTCGAGGAATTTCGAAGTGTCTCTTTAAATTTTTGTTTCCTAATTATTTTATCAATTAAACTTACAGAATATCCATTACTCGCAGCTATATTCTTAATCAATGCCTTTCCTTTTTCAAACCTCTCCTTATTGAGGGAGAAGCTTAATAGACGATAGACTAACTACTTTGTGTTGAGCATAATGGTGAGAGTCTTTAGGGATATGTCATAGAGTACTGGTATCATTTCTGTATATGTCAAATTCTAACTTATTTTCACTATTTCTAATTATTAATACATCTAAAAATGGTAATTGTCCGGAGTTTTCAATTCATGGAATTCCTTGGAATTCCCTTGAAATTCTAAGGAATTCTTTTTTAATTCCATGGTTTTGCAATTATTATTGTAGTCAAAAATTGGTTATTTGTTATGATTTACATTATAGCATTATTTATTTTACATTATTCTTGTATTCTATTTTTTAATAGAATTAATATGTAGTTACTTACGAATTGTAGACATAAATAGGTGACATGTAACAAAATCATTATTTTGCACAAACTTGAATTAAGAATATTAATTCAAAGTTTTTTTTATTTATTTTATTTTATCAAAAAACAACTAATATTTCAGTAGGTTGACTCTTGTACTATTGGTTAGCACTATGGACATTTCTGTAACTTTATTATTTGCAAAAAAAAAATTAAATATACATGATATTCTTTTATAGGGAACTCAGCAAGATTGAAAAAGGTGTTATGTTTTTAAATAAGTTTTATTTTAATATTAAAAATTAATATGAAACAATTTTATTCTTAAAACTAATTAATTTCCCTTTTTTTCTTTGGATTTTCTTCATTTTGTTCAAAGATTTCTTTATTTGTATTCTTCTTTTATGAATTTCATTTGTTTAGGTAAATTGTCCAATTTTTCAGCTGTTAGTCCTTCTATTTTTTTCTCTAAATCTGTTAGGAGTAATTTCTTCCTTCTAACCTTCCCAGCTTGATTTATTTAATAAGTCCACCCTCAGAAATGGTGTATAATCATCGAGGCTTTCTTTGTATAAAATAGTGTCTGTACTACTCAACCCTAATTCATTTAATAAAATCTCTGAAATTTACTTTTTCGTCCAGACTATTCTTTTTTTTATTTATTGAACAAGTTTGATCTTACTGAAAGCGCTTTAAGTTATAAAAGTAATTTTTCATATCAACACACATAGAGTTGTTTTTTGGGCTTGCAGAATTTATTAGGTCGTGGTATTATTCAGGCACGTAAACATTTTCCACTTTTCTGATTATATTTTCAATCCGACAAAAATCTCTGTTTTAATCTAGGTAACTATGACCAGCCTCCGGGAATTTTCTATCAATAACCTTAAACAATCCATTCAAAATTACAAGTTGATAGAGACAAATAATGTTAAAATTTTTGTTTTCGCCGGCCATCTAAAACTAATTCATTTTCGGCCATGACATAATTTATTTTCAAGGTAATCGTTAATTATGTCTGGTAACCCTTCATTTACAAGTTTTTCAAAAATTTTCTCAGGAATTTCACATTTATCACTATTTCCTTCTACATGACTTAATAGAACATGTGTATTACCAGAAAAAATATTTTCATTCTCTCTATTCACTTTAATTTTACAGTACCTTGGGTTGCACTTAAGTGAGTGAAACGTACAACTACGACCCATGCTTATGAAATAAATGAAAATGAACCGCTATAGGAACTTCGCACTTGTGTACATCTGCCTGCCGTCTGCACCAAAAATCAGCGCGCATTTTGTTTTCTGTCCTAGTTAACACTGCAAAGTTAAAGTGAATAGAGTATAGATATATTTTGTGATATTCGAGTTTTACTAGAACCAATATTCATACAAGATCGCCGAAAAAGAGATTATTCAAATTTGAATATGATTTTGAAGGCCTTCTTTGAAAGCATCCATGGATCCAGTTTTATTTATAAAAGATTGATTTTATTTTATTGCTTTATTTTTAGAATCTATTTTTTGAATTTTTTATAAATCTTTTTTTTTCTCTCTGCTTTTTGGCCTTACAAACAAAGTGTTTTAGCCACGAACATTTGAATTGTGAAATGATAATATCAATAGCGTAATATCTATATTTTTTCATTCACACTTACACACTCCCGCACACGCACACACACCCACACACGCACGCACGCACTTCAATATCTAAGGAATTAGGTATTAGGAAATTAGACGAGGAGGACACGCTTCTCGCCCAGGGGTCTTTCAAGGCATTTAACTAAGCAGACAGAGGTAGACCACGGTTTAAAGGAATTAATAAACAAAGGGGTAGAACAAAGGTTTTAGGGAAACACACTCAAATATCTATTCTGGACTCAAAAAAGACGGAAGTAAGATCCTTTATTAAGTTAAAATCTGCAAGGTTTAATATGTGAGGTAACCATATTGGAGGAATAAACCCATTGTCGTAGAGGCATTTAAGAAAGTTTTTTGACCTTGTCTCTGTTAACAGGCAATTGAATACATAATGATTCACGTCACCAATTGCACCACATGAACAAAATGGATCTTCGCGTATTCCTATTTTAAAAAGATGGGGGGGGGGGGAATTTGCCATGGTTGAGTTTTATTCTACTGACAGTAGATATAATTTTTCTGCTAAGGTGACAATTTTTATACCAGTGGGACCTTGGGATGTTAGGGTGTATTTTGAAGTAGTGTGTACTGCTTTGTTCACCATATTTTTGCCATTGCATGTTCCATTTTTGTAGTAGGTGTCTTTTAACAACAGAATAAAAATCAGAGGATACTATAGTACAGTCTTTTATAGAACTAGCTCTATTGACGTTTTTTGCAATGTTATCAACTTTATTATTTCCTAGGATACTGGAATGGGCCTTTACCCATAAAAAATAGAAATTTATGTTTAGGTTAGATGCTGCAGTCAATTTTTCCATGATTTTAACGATAAAAAAGTTGGGATAAAAACATTTAGAACCAGGAAAGTGGCATAATTTTTTTTAAAACTGATTGTGAATCAGAACAAATCACCACATGGGTGAATTTTTCAGAGATTGCCCATTCCACTGCATGTAAAATTGCAGCTGCCTCTGCCGAAAAAATACTCAACGAAGGATTTAAATTAAAAGAGTGTTCATATTGTTTAGATGGAACAAAAAATGCTCCGCTTAGTTTTTCTGCAGTTTTGGAACCATCAGTGAAGAATTTAATGGCGTTACTTGGGAATTTTGAAAGGTTTTCACAAAAAGTATTATAGACGGATAGATCATCTACATTATAGGAAGGAATGTCAACCTTTGGCTTTAGAAAGAGGGTGTTGTATTCAATATCGAAAATACTTTTTTCTTTTGTGTCATTTACTAATAGAAGATTAAGTTCGCAACAATGTTCGTAGGCAGAACATAATGGAGGAGAGTTTTTCTTTGCCCAATAGGGATCACAAAATTTTTTAATAAAGATGTTATAAATTTTACCCATGAATGAAACGGTATATTTGTTTTTCAAAATATATTTTGATGCTAACAATTGTCTCCGGCACCATAAAGGTGGTTCCAATGCTTCCACTAAAATAGCTTGATTAGGAGATGATCTCATAAGTCCTAGACAAATTCTAATTGACTTATATTGAATTCTATCAATTTTCTGTAAGTGCGAATTACAGGCAGAACCATAGAGGATACTGCCATAGTCAATTATAGATCTTATGAAGGATCTGTAAAAAAGCAAAGCCACATCCTGGTTTGCTCCCCCAGGAAAAACTGCATATTTGTTTTAGAATATTAATACCTTTCTCACAACGATTAACAACATTCTCTATTTGATTTTTCCATAGAAGTTTTGAATCAAGAATAATTCCCAGATATTTAAAAGCTTGAAGTACAGGGAAAGAAGTCCGTTTAATGTTATATTATCTGGGAAACTAGTTCGTTTACGTGTAAAAAACATAACAGTGGATTTGCTTGTTGATATGGAGAATCCATTTAAGAAGCATCACTCTTTTAAGCAATAAGTAATGTGGGCTAGATCTCTGGTACTTTCTTGATGACTTTTTTTAGAAGAGTATAGGACAAAATCGTCAGCATACTGAATGCACGTGATATTATTGGTCCAGATATTGTGAAGATCATAGGTATAAATATTAAACAATAATGGGCTCAAAACCGAACCCTGTGGTATACCCTCGGAAGTGGCCCTTGGGCCTAATGTATTATTATTGAACTTAATTGAAATTTCTCTTGATCTAAATAAATTTATTATAGTTTTAACGATGTGAGTAGGAATTTTTAGGTGCACGAGTTTATGAGATAGAATTGTGAGATTTACATTTTCATAAGCATTCTTAATATCCACGAAAAGAGCACCCGTGCATTGATTCTCTGTTAGGGCTATCTGAAGATCTGTTACCAAATGTACTATAGCATCTGTTGTTCCACGACCGGGCTGAAAACCATATTGATACTGAGGCAAGATATTTTTACTCAAGAACCAGTATTCAAGTCTAAGCTTAATGAGCCTTTCAAAAGTTTTTATGAGACAAGACATGAGAGTTATAGGTCTGTACGATTCGCACAGTGTGGGGTCCTTACCAAATTTATGCAGAAGAATAATCTTGCTCTGCTTTAAGCAGCTTGGGATGTAAGAATTAATCCACATTTCATTAAATATATCTAGCAAAAATATTTTAGCAAGGACGCCCATGTTAAGCAACATAGGGTAGGAAATATCATCGGGGCCAGGAGACGTATTGGCGCATTTTTTAATGACTTTATCAAGCTCTTGTAGGGTAAATTTTCTTGATAGAAAAGAATTGTTATTACCGTTTTCAGGGAGATCGAAGTCACAGTCTGTACTCGGGGGTGTTAGCTTATTCAATATTTCTTCTGCCACTTCCTCAAATATTAAGGTTTTACTAGTATTTCTATTTTTTAACCGCTTCACTTGTTTCCATATTTGATTAATAGGTGTGTTTTTATTAAGGTTATTGCAATAGCCTTCCCAGTACTGTTTAGCTTTTTTTTTTAAAAGTCTTTTAGTCTGCGCGATAATTTTATTGCACTCTATGAAATTAGATTCATTGGCTACAGATTTATATTTACTTAGAGCATTTTTTTCTAGAACAGATCATCGTTTTACACTCGTCATCCCACCATAATGGTTTGTCTCGTTTTTTAGGAATAAAAGGTTTATTTTGTTTGATAGCAATGGAAGCAGCACTATTTAGACTATTTGTGAAATAAGTCATTTTCTCGTCAGTGTCAGTGAATACCTGATGATCAATAAAATGATTATCCAAATGTCGACTATATAACTCCCAGTCGGCAGTGTTTAAACGCCATTTTTGTGATGGGTAAATAATATGAGGTTTCTCAGAGCTGGAAATATGTAGCTGCATAATAATTGGAAAATGATCCGAGCCTATAGTATCGTCTGAAACGTTCCAGTTTCTCAGCATTAGGTGAAACCAGTCTAGTAGATGAACCGTTGTTTAGAACAATTAAATTTGTATCATCAATGGCATTCGCCAAATTAACACCCTCTTTATTTGAAATATTGGAGCCCCACAAACCATGGTGGGCGTTAAAGTCACCTCCTATAATTAAATTTGAATAATGCGAAAAAATATTACTCCATTCAGTGCAAGAAACATTCATAGTGGGAGGTTTATAAACAGATAGAAAGTAATACCATTTGTTATTGATTAGAATTTTTGCACCACAACATTCAGGCCTGATAGAGTTATGGTCGATGCATAATTCATGAAAGGTAAAGGTAGCCGCAATAATTATTGCTACACCCCTTTACCAGAAGGTCGATCTTTGCGTATTATATTATAGCCTGGAAAGTTTAATTTGAAACTGGGCGTGAGCCACGTTTCAGATATTAAGGCAATATCAATTTTTTCTGACAACAAAAAATTTGAAAAGCTGTGTTTGTTAGATATAATGGACCTTGCCTTCCATTGAACTATTTTAACAAATTTTTTACTTTTTGGAATGCATGAAGGTTCCCATTAGGAAGGGTCTAATAAATTATTAATAAATTTTGATACGGAAAATTTAACATCCTTGTCTAAATCACTAATGTTAATGATATCTTTATTTAAAAATTGTTTGATAATTTCTTTGGTATACACAGCGACCTGTTCAACTAATTTATCTTTGTAGTTCATAAAATCTTCTCTATAGGGGTTAGGTAAGATTGAATAATTACTAGAGATAGATTCTCTTCTTAAAGGAGGAGAATCATCAGTGATACTATCTGCTTTTCTTTTTTTAGACTGATCATAATTGAAATGAGATGGTTGGTTGGTAGATATTCTATGAATTGTGTTTCTTGGTTTTGATATTACGTTTTGGGAAGGTCTAGACAGAGGAGGATATTCCTTGAGATTATCTAAGGCTTGAAATCTGTTTTGTGTCGCAATTTTGTAAGCACCACTATTGTTTTGTAAATGTTTGGCCTCATTAAAAGATATATTAAGATTAGCCATAGTTTCTTTAATTTTTTTTTGTTGATTAAATTCGGGACACTCTTTGGACAATGAATTATGATAACTGGAATGACAATAAATGCATTTGGTCTGACATTCTATCGTACTGTTATTATCAACGTGAGTTTCTCCGCATATTTTGCAACGTTCTTTACCCTTACAATTTGTATGACAGGATAGACAAAAGGTTCTATTTGAAATCTAACTTGATTAATATATATATAATTTGGCAGAGTTGTTCCCAGGAAGGAAACAGAAATTAATTGCCTAGGTATTAATGTTTGTTGACCGTTTGGATCGAGTTGTTTACGCATAAAACGCTTAACTGAAGTTACATTTGGATTTATATTTTTAATTTCATTCAATAAATATTCCTCATCAAAAAATGTGTCTACGCCTCTGGCTATTCCTTTACGTTCTACAAAAAACTTGGGAATGTAAGCAATAAAATTGTTTTCAGTGATACAATTATGGTTTATTATTTTATTAGCGGCTTCAAAGTTCTTGAACTCAATTTTTATTTTATTACGGCCTAAAGACTTAATATCAGTGATAGCCGATCTGATAAATGGATCTTGCTTAAGATAGTGACCAACGCGAATGGCATGTAGTTTACCTATGTTTTTGTCCTTAGATTCTACATGAACAAAAAAGGGTCCTTTGTCTGTAGACCGATAACGTGTGTTTAAATCGTAATGTGTACGTTCTAAGTGAATTAAATTAGGATTATTTTGAGGATTATTAATTTGTTCTTTATTACCAAATATTTGTTGAACATTTGAAATATTGGCTGGATTATTAGATAATGGAACGGACTCACCCAAATCCATAGTAACTTTATCAGGGGGCTCACCGCCCTCCCCATACATTCCGCTTGACATTATTTATATTAAGAAGAGAAAAAATGAAACTAGCGAAGTGTTTACACTAGTTAATATTAACAATATAAACAAGGCACTAAATAAACGAGGAAACACTATAACTTAATCACTGCTTCGGATACTCGACCGTCTTTAACACGATTCGAATTGCGAATGTTTTATAAATCTGCTTATAAACTTTTTCTCCCGTCTTTTGTTATAATGAATAGTAACTATTTCCATCCAACATGAAAATAAAGTATTGAAAATATTGTTTTTATTTTATCCGGTTTTATTTTTAGAATCAATTTTATAAGTTTATATAATGCCTTTTACAAATGTTCTTATAAAATGTTTTTGTTGCAATAAATTATAAAAAAAATATCTATTCATTTCCCTCTGAGAAAAATACATATATGTTTGGAATTCCGTAGAATTCTTTTGGAATTCTCTGGAATTCCTAACCAAAATAGTGGAATTCCGTGGAAGTACTTCGGAAGTAGAAGCTTGGTGTACAGATTTTTGTCGACAAGTTTAGTCCTCGATATTTAGTTACCTACTTATTTTTTCTCCTATTCCACGCAGCAAAGAGCAACATTATAGAGTTTATTAAACGCAAATGCAAATAATGTACAAGAAACCAGTGCTATTAAATTTTTATTATAATAAAAAACAATTGACAATGGAAATATTATTTTAAATTAAATGTATTACGGAATGATAAAAGAATAATTTATAGCTTTTTTTTGTGGTATATTTTGATGTCAATGCATCTCACATTAGGTACGCTCTATAACAAAAGACTACTGGTGTTACTCACAAACATTCTGCCCCAAGCACTTTTAACATAACGTTGTGAGGAAGTTTTATTTTATTTCTATTATGCAGAATCGGACTCGATTACATTTTTTAAAAATAAAATTTTAGATGATTTATTGTGATGAGTAAAGAAATTGTTATTATATTAGAAGTAAATGTTATACATTTTTAATAAATTAGGTACTGAATTCTTCACACTTTATGTTTCCGCTTCTGATTACAATTTTTTATTTGACCAATTTCAAATAATATTTAAAGATTTAATAACCCTTTAATTGGTATGGAAAATATTTTTTATCTCATTAGAAGAGTTTCTCTATAACATATATAAAATATAAAAGTCCCCATAGATCAAGTATGTGCTAGCTTTGCCTTTTTTGGTAAAATGGGAGCCGCCATACCGAGAGATCTTTGGTTTTTTCGAAATGACATGCCGTAGGCAAAAATTGTATATAGGAAATATAAAAATACCCAAAACTTACCTATTATAAATATGTCCTTCGCAAATGTGTTACCCCACCTGTGAAATATACAATATCATCGTCACTTGGTCCAGATAACATACATGTTACTCTATTAAAAAACATTCATTATAATATTCTCATACCATTAAAACACATTATTAACAACATATTTGAAACGGGTATTTTCCCTTATCCATTGTTTTACCAATTTTCAATCAGGAAATGCATCACAGCCAAACCATTATAGACAAATTTCACTTATAAACAACTTAGCAAAAATTTTTGGTTGAACCGGAAGTGTCATCAACATCAGAAAATTAGTGAGTAAGTCAAAAATAATTCAATTGTTGCGAATGTCTGTCATTTTCATGGCTATCTGCAATTTTGGATTTAAATGTAGATAGGTACCTTATTAAAATGATTTGTTGGCGCTTACCTTTTAAAAATTGTTTTATTATTATGAAGGATATCGTTAAGAAATGATTAATGGCGAAAAAATTATAGTTTATGAATCATTATTTCTGATTAATAAAAAAATAGCACAGTTCCATTAAAAAAAATTCCATAGGACCTCTACGGAAATGAAAATGAAAATTAAATTCCGTTTTTTTGAAAAAAAAACCTAAAAATACTGGTACCTATCAGTAATTCAAACAACTATTTTCTTCTTTACAGACAATTCTACAACCTTACTAATAATTTCCATAGCTTACTTAGTAATTTTCTTACATCGCATTCATCTGACGCGGCCATTTTGAAAAAATTAAAAAATTGTTCGTATCTCACTTATTTTTTGGAATTTTTAAAATCTGAAAAAGCCGTTGCACTTAGAAATTTATGCTTAATGAGAAACCATCAAAAAAAATATAGTCACTCCATTTAAGAAAAAAAGTTGATGTCACTTACGGTTCAACCGGAAGTGATATTGTCATTCCTGTTAGTCTAAAAGTAGCCCATTATTGCCTAATTTATGTGTACCAAATACCAAATTTTTAAATTCAAAAACAACCAAAATATTGGGGGCGTACATTGACTCGTGGCTACCCGGTACACCAAGGCCGATCTTATTATAGTTGTATATAAGTCGTTTGTTCGTCCTGTTGAGTTTGTTATTTTTGGCCGAAAGTGGGTATACATTTTTTTGTTAATGCGTAAACTTTTCGTATAGTCATTGTAATATGTTTGTTAAATGTGAGTCCTTTGTCTAAGTGTACGCCGAGATATTTTACATTCGTCTTTGTTTGAATTTGGTGTCCATTGATCGTAATAATTAGAGTCAGAATTTTGGTATCTTTGAATTTCTTGGTAAACACTATAGTCTCCGTCTTACCCTCATTCAGTTTGATTTTCCATTGACTATAGTGCGCTGTGGCTCTGTGCACGTGTGCTTTTAGAAGCATGTTAGCAGCTTGTGCACTATGCGAGTGACTATATATAGCCGTATCGTCAGCGTACATGGCCAGCTTAGTATTAGGAAAGAGGAAAGTCAGAGATATATGGATTGAATAAATTCGGTCCCAAGACAGAACCTTGCGGTACGCCCGCATGAATGCTCTTATGTGGAGAGAGTGTATTGTTAATTTTAACTTGTAGTGTTCTGTTGATTAAGTAAGAGTATATGAGTTTTATTAAGTGGAATGAAAAATTGTAAGTGTGCATCTTATATATAAGCCCCTATATCCAGACGGTATCGAAAGCTTTTTCAATGTCTAAAAACACCATGGTGGTGCTTTTGTTTAGGTTGTATTGCAGCTTGATATCATTAACGATCCAGATAACCTGCTGCGTGTATTGTGATCCTTTTTAAATCCAAACTGGTGGCGTATCGGACGCGTTGGCACTGAGCCACCCGCTCGTTTCAATTATGTTACAATAAAATGTATATATCAAGTCAGGTACTGAATAAAGGGTAAGGGTAAGTAAGTAAAACAGTTGTAAGTTGTTTAGTGTTTATTAATAACTACAATTGAAGCTGTCTTTAAATATAGTAAATTTTCTGGCTAAACAAAATGGATTTTAAAGAAAATACAGGAAATGAAAGTAATTTTATTATTCCACCAGATGTTGAAGAAGCCGCAAAAAAGGGAACTTTAGATCTGTTGCCCTAGAAATCGCGGCAACAATATGATATAGCATATAAAAGACTTATCGAATGGTGTAAAATGAAGGAAGTAGCAGACAAGTTCACTGAAAATATACTTTTGGCTTACTTCGAAGAAAAATCTAAGTTATGGAAGGCGTCAACACTGGTCTAATTTCTCTATGATAAAAGCTAGTTTGCAAATCAAGAACAACGTGGTTATAAGCAAGTATTACAAGCTAATAGCGTTTGTAAAAACGAAAAAGTGTAGGATATCGGCCAAAGAAATCGAAAATATTTACTAGAGAAGAAATTAATACAATTTTGAATGAAGCTCCAGACACCAAATATGTAATGATAAAAGTTGCATAAATTTTTGGTTCATTTGGAGCATGCCGTCGTGAAGAGCTTTGTAAATTAACATTGGCTGATATTGAAAAATCAAGAAACTCCTTATTGATTCATATTTTGGAGACTAAAACCAACGTTTGTCGTAGTTTTTGTATCGTTGGAAGCTACATGAATTATTACCATATATATGCTGCATTACGACCAGCCGCCATTACCTGTCGTCGCTTTTTTCTAAATTACGTTAACGATACATGTCCTGTTCAACCTGTTGGGATAAATACTTTTGGGAAGATTCCTACTAATATTGCTGAATTTCTGAAATTGCCAGATCCGAAGCAGTTTACTGGCCATTGTTTCCGAAGATCTTCGGCATCTTTGTTAGCAGATTTGGGAGGTAATTTAATCACAATAAAACGACATGGATGGAAGTTCTCACCCATTGCTGAGGGCTACATTGAGGATTCTATTACAAATCAAAATAAAATTGCTGAGAGAATTCTTTCCAACCTCTTCTAATGCTACAATTGCTTCAGAGAACCCTTCTACCTTGACATCAGCGTCATCAGGTGACGTCAACGATAGTATTGCAGTTAAACTGAATAACTCCGCAATTACTTCTCAAGAAATTAACATAAGTAACTGTTCGAGTTGTAATATTAATATTAATGTTTCTAAATAAATAATTTATAACTGTTCGAATAAATATGTATTAATGTTTCTAAATAATATATTCTTTCTAATTTAATCAATACAGCTTTTTATTATCTTGAGAAGAATGCATATTACTATATAGTATATAGCATTTTATTTTTAACACTAGTGTTAAAAATATTTTTGACACTTAGTGTTAAAAGTGTTTTTGACACGTCACATTATAAAAGTCAATTACTTCCACATCCCTCAAAGTGAGGAAGGTATGTATTCGTGAAAAAAATGTTGAAAATTTTTATTGCATTTCTGGACGAATCTCAACGAATTATGACGATACACGATGGTTCGCGATAGCAGCTACAGATTTTGAGATAAAGCTTTCAAATTTGGTACACACATTCTAGAGGTTAAGGATGAGATTGAGATCGTTGATGAGCAAAATCGGTTCTTAAAATTTGAAATGTCACAAAAAATATTAGTGACATTTTTGAAACGTCAATTTGAAATGTCAACATTTTTTTTGACATTTCAAATTTTAAAATATTAGTGACATTCCACCAATGTGACTTTTCTTACTTTGGATTCTTTAAATGTGCTGGCTACCCTGATGACGCAATGCAAGCAGAAACACGTGTCGGTAGATATTTTAAAGTTTTTTAAAGTGAGTGTCAACTGGTGAGTACCTTGTGTTTTATTTATTTTTGGTTTTACTAGACAGAATAGTTGAAATTAAAAATAACATTATTGAGTCAGTTGTACTGAACATAATGTGCATATTATCTCTTTTGTAATCCAAGTTTCAGCGTTTTGGCAAATAGACGGGAAAATAATTGTTTAAAAAGATATATGTTATACTTATCTGTGATAAGATTTGTAAAAGTTAGTAAATAATAATTAGCAAGAAATTTTCAGTTAATATTATTTTTCATTCCACTCTATAACGTAGAGGGTTCTTGAGGTCACTGATTACGAAAACGTTGTTAAAATAAAGATTTTCCGGGGGAAAAATAGTTGTAAAATGGAAAATGTGTTTCAAATAATCATAAAATTTCATTATTATTCAATGAATATTTTTAACAAATATATTTTTACCAAACGATCTTTGCTGACGCGCGGAAAATCCGTGGAAAAACTGTTGTATAATTGAATAAATTAAACTTAGAGGGCTAAAACTTTTAGAAACGTTAAGACAATACGTGTTAAATAATCACACAAAATTTAGTCTAAACTCTATTCGCTTCAACTTTGCAGCAGTGTTGGGTTGGACTTAGTGAGCCCGATTTACAATGGTCAAAATAGCAAGTGTATTGTAGATTGCTTGTATTTTAAGTTGTTTATTTCCAGGCAAAACACAATTTAATTAATATCAAAATACAATCAACATACGTCCAACTACGACCGATGCTTATAAAATAAAATAAACAATGAAAATTAACCGCTATAGGAACTTTGCACTTGTGTACATGTGCCTGCCGTTTGCATCAATCATCAGCGCGCATTTTGTTCCTTATCCTGGCTAACGCTGCAAAGTTTAAGTGAATAAGGTATAGATTGATTTATTATTTATAAATCAGCAAACGTTTATTATCTTATACGCGACGAAAGCATATAGAAAGTTTAGGAACAAAACTTATTGTAAAATGAAAAATAATGCAAGTAACCTGCTCTAAATTTTTGTGCTATTAAATAAATGTATCTTGAACAATTATGAAAAATTTCATCAATATTCAATAAATATTTTTAACACAGCAAACGATTTTTGCGCTGACGCGTGAAAAATTCGAGAAATAAACTAATCTAGAATTGAAAATATTGAACTTAGACGGCTAAAACTTTCAGAAACGTTGGGTTAATACGTTTCAAATAAACACACAAAATTTAGTCTTGATTAAATAATTATTTGTAAAACGGCAATCGTTTATTGTCTTATATGCGATGTAAGCGTCTAGGAAATTTAGGTGCCAAACTTGTAAAATGAAAAATAATGCATGTAACGTGCTCTGAATTTTTATACTGTTAAATAAATGTATCTCAAATATTTACGCAAAATTTCATCAATATTCCATTTTTTTACGGCTCTTTACGACGAACGAAAAATTCGGGGAAGAAACTGCTCTAGAATTGAAAATACTAAGAGTGCTAAAACTTTCATTTTTTCGGATGAAATTATATGTATATACATTTATATATTTTTGCGTTCAAATGTCAATGCAAATTTGTTAAACAAATTATTTAAATAATTGAAAATTAACATTTTTCAATGAAAATTTGGTTGCTTATTTACTCAAATATTATTTCTTTTATTATATTCTCAAAAAATGCATTATTGATTAAATATCATCGAAAAATAAAATAATTGTTTGTATTTTTTTTTGTAATTGTTTAAAGAAGCCGGAATGTTTCTGATTTTAAATAATGATACTACAAACGTATATAAAAAAAAAGTTTCATCAAAATTGGTTCAGTTCTTGTGGGTTCTGAAGTAAACATTTTATTTATATAATTTTGTTATGTTTTAGGATCATTAATGTTAATAGGCTACGTAATGTTGATATGTCAAGATTGACATGCATTTAAAAAGTCACTTTTACACAACACAAGAAGATTTGTCCCATTTTTTATTGACCGCAACTGTACAGGGTGGACAAATTTCGATGTTTGTATAGGGTAACTCGGTAACTGTAAAAGATACAAAAAATGGAAGACACATCCTCGATCTCTTTTTTTGAGACAAATTCATTGGCGAAAACAAAAATTTGCTCTCCCCTTTTGTATTCGAGTTATAAACAAAAGTTCTATTTTTCGACTTACGGTTAAATGGGGTGTAATTATGACGGAAACAAAATTATTAATATGCAATTTAATGATAAACGGATAATCGCTGTCATAGATGACACACGCCTACTTGGAATAAATATAAAAGGCAAAAAGTTATCTACTAAAAGATTATTTTCGCTATTAAATACTTACACATCAAAAGCGACCCCACATGACATATAGTTTATAAGAGAAAAAAATTCCTTTTTAACTAAATTGTTAGAGTTATGTGTGAAAGTGAAAAACTAGTTAGTTTTGTGATTCTACTTGCTTTTATTTTTAACGTTCGACAACTCTTACATACATACATACATATATATTTTTATATGCGAATATTCTAGAACTGACAGCTACTGCTACCAACCTTATTAAATAAAAATAACTAAAACTAAAACTTCAGATTTACCATTGTCTCCAACTCAAGGGTAAATCTCATATTACAAAAATACACATCTTAATATTAGAACAGGTTTTTTTTTTATTCAAGCTAAATTTAAACTAACATCCAATGACCTTATTCGAGACCCAGATTTTTACAGAACTGTTGAAATAATACTTTCTTTTACTTTGTCGCGAATAAAATAAAACTTTATATCAACATGTTTAAGTTTTTTATGGAATTCTGGATTTTTACAAACTCTGATTGCAGATTGATTGTCTTCATATAATTTTATACAAACATAATCATTTAACAATTTTAAGTCGCTGAAAATGTATCTCATCCAACAAGCTTCACTCGTTGCTAAACTGACTGCTACGTACTCAGCTTCAGTGGATGACAAAGCGACCGTGGATTGTTTACGAGAAACCAAGACACAGTACAACCAAATACTTTAAAAATATACCCTGCTGTTGACTTCCTATCTACACTGTCTCCTGCCCAATCCGAATATGCAAAACCTATGATATAGTTTTTTGCGAGAGTTTTCACTACTTGAAACTAAACTCAAATTTATAGTACCTTGCACATATCTCATAACTCTTTTGAGGGTTTGCCACAGCTTCTGACTAGCACATGTCTGATAACTGCTTAGTATACTTACTGATATCCACAAATCCGGTCGTGAGCATAACATTGCGTACATTAATGAACCTATTAACATTCGACACTCATTTTCGATTTCTAAACTTTCCGATTTTTCCTTCTTTAATACACTATGTTTGAAATTTATATCCATTGAAGTAGAGCTTGGTTTACAATTATTCATATTGAATTTTACCAAAATGTTTTTTTAGGTACTCTGATTGGTTTATTGAAATTTGACCTCTTGACATATCTTGTGAAATTACCATTCCCAAAAAATATTTTATGTGACCCAAATCTTTCATTTTAAAATTTTGGCTTAAAATTCGTTTTATATTCTGTACTTCTTTTTCACTCGTCCCAGCCAATAACACATCATCAACATAAAGTAACAAATAAATTTTATAATTTTCAGCGACCTTTACATATAAACAATATTCATATTGCGACCTTTTAAAATTTAAGGATAACATAAGTGTGTTAAATTTCTCGTTCCATTGCTTTGGGGAACTTTTCAAACCGTACAAGGATTTTTTCAGTTTACATATAGTGCCTTCTTTTTCATTAAAACCTTTTGGCAGAGAAATGAAAACATCTTCCTGAATGTCACCATTTAAGAAGGCGCTACATACATCTAACTGATAAATAGGAATTTTTAATCTATTACATAGTGATAAATAAATTCTTACCGATGGTAATTGAGCCACCGGGCTGTAAATATCTACGGTTGACATACCGGATTGCTGAAAACCCCTAGCCACTAACCTAACTTTGTAGGTTATATCACTACCGGTTTCATGTCTCTTTTGTTTAAACACCCACCTACACTCAATGACCTTTAATTCACTTTTAGCTTCTGCTTTCACCCATGTCTGGTTTTCTTCTAAGGCCCTTATTTCAGCTGCTATTGCTTCCTTCCATTTCTCAGATTCGTTGCTCGATATCGCCTCATCGTAAGATTTCGGTTCCTCGATTTCATCACATACTGTTGGAAAAGCTGTTTCATAATCATCAAACCTTATTGGCTGTCTTATGGTTTGTCTTCAATTATATCTAGGAAAATCTTCCTCCTCACCTGAGTCGACCCCCTGAAAGTCAACATCTGAACTTTAATTTTCCTTTATGTTTTCTTCTTGATTCTCTACCTTATTCCTAATTCTCGTTTCATTTTCACTTTCTGATAGAATATCTTCTGTACAAATATATTCTTTGTTGATATTCTTTTGAGACTCATCTTTCTTTATAACTTCGTTCTCATTTTCATATTTCTCTGTTTTTGCTGGAAGAAAAATAACATCTTTTTGACATTCGACTTTATTACTATCGGGGAAAAATATTCGATAACCTTTTACATTTTCACTGTATCCCAAAAATATTTCCTGTCTGTTTTTAGGGTCCCATTTCAAACGAGTTTCCTTGGGTTTATGTACTGAAACTCGGTTTCCAAAAATTTGGAACTCCTTAAAATTCACTGTTTTATTGTGCCACAATTCATAAGGGGATTTATTTTTCACCGAACTTGTCCCAGTTCTGTTCAATACATATGCGGTGGTATTTATTGCTTCTGCCCACAGCCTTTTATCGATCCCATGAATCATTGATCGAGCTGTTTCTACTAGTATACGAATTTCACGCTCAGCCCTCCCGTTTTGTTGGGGAATGTATGTTACTGACTTTTGGTGGACAATCCCATGGCGTTCTAAGAGTGTACTCATTTCATGATTTATGAACTCGAGGCCATTATTCGATTTAAATATCTTTATCTTACTGTCCGTCTCTCTTTCAGCTTGCAAAATAAATCCTTCTATTTCGCCTTCACCTCTGCTTTTGTTTTCATAAAGTAAACCTTCCGGAATGATGAAAAATCATCTTTTATTACTAAAAAATATCGAGCCCCACCTAATGAGGGTACTTACATTGTCCCGCATACATCTGCGTGTACAAACTGCAGCAGTTTATTAGCTCGCGACTCACTCATAGGATATGTTTCTCTGTGTTGTTTACCTGCTAGACATTTCTCACAGACGAAGTTCTGGGTATCATTAATATATTGTATTTTATTTTCATTTAACACATTTTTTATTTGTTTTAAATTCTGGTGAGCTACTCTATTGTGCCATACACTCAACCTTTCAATTTTTTTCAACCAACTGACAGACTGAAAAGCTGTCCTCACTTCCAATGTCACTTTGTTTAAGCGTTGACAGTTCTGACACCTCAAAATTTCTGCGCTCCGTATCACTAAGGCACGTTCTGTTAACTGGAGTAAAGAGCATTTTATATAACTTGTTCTGTCTTACTGCGAGTGCTCGAACTAACCTATTTCTATCAACAAATTCACATGTGTCACTGTTTGATACCATCGAGTAACCTTTGTCAAGGGCACATCCTACCGAAAATAGATGAAATCTTAAATCGGGTACAAATAACACATTCGATAGGATTGTCTTTATGAACGTTTGTCCATTATGTGCATTTAAAGTTACACTCCCTACACCTTTGACATCTAGTACTGACCCATCACCAATTTTTACTTTTAGATCATAGTTCTTTACAGTGAGAGTTTCGAACAGATTTTTGTTCCAACACATGTGCTCGCTCGCCCCTGAGTCCAAACACCAGTCATTTGAAGACATTTTAGTTGATGATCCGATAAATGCATTTACTATGGGTGACTTGTCTACCATTTTTCTTTTCCTCTTTGCCTTTTCTTAACCAACATTCAGCAATTACATGTCCCATCTTTCTACAATAACTGCATTTTTTCATCTCCATCTTTGACGATTCTTTTCTTTTAAAGCAATTTCTGGCGACATGACCTACTTTATGGCAAATATGGCATTTTTTACCACCCCCTTTCGTATAAGTTTGTTCTTTTACTGTTTTACTGCTACCTGCAAGCGCTGTAGCCTCTTCTGTAGACTTACACCTCTCTTCTTCAATTAAGAGTCTTGACGTTAGCTCTTCTAGGGTCTGTCTATCCAAGGGTACCGATTCCCACGCAGACCTAAAGTGCTTGTACCTCTCTGGCAAAGCCATGAGAATTTTAGTCATAACCATCCTCTCTGAAATTTCTTCACCTGCCTGCTTTAGTTTATTTTTTTATTTCTTCTATCTGAGAAATATACATCGACACTGAGTCATCGATAAATTCTAAGGAAAAAAATTTTTGTTGGAGTAAATGGACACTCACAGCCGATTCCTTGTCGTAACTCGACTTCAATTTAAACCACATATCTTTGGATGTATTACATGAAAGTATATGGGTCAATGACCCCTGTTCCATCCTAGTAACAATAAGTTCATGTGCTTTAGCGTCGTTTTTCTCCCATCTGGATACCTCCGAGGGTTTTACTTTTTCACCATTGACAATGTCAAACAACTCTCGTCCCTTTAAAATCACCGACGTCTGGAACTTCCATACAATCCAATTTGCTCCATTTAGTTTTATTGGCGGTACTTGAGCTTGATCCATTTTAACTTTTAGACCAAAACTAACTATTTAAAGGCCTGGGCCCATAACCTGTTAGAGTTATGTGTGGAAGCGAAAAACTAGTTAGTTTTGTGTTTCTACTTGCTTTTATTTTTAACGTTCGACAACTCTTACAGACATACATACATATATATTTTATTAAATAAAAATAACTAAAACTAAAACTTCAGATTTACCATTGTCTCCAACATAAACCATAGCCTATTTAAAAAAATACAACTTTATACCACAACTAGAATATGCACCTTTTTTAAATTTTCTCGATGCCACTGTATTATACAGAAAGAAGTGTCTAAAGAATGTAAAAGTTGTTTTCTGATAACTCTACATACCACCAGGATATTGACATGTGACAAAAAGTCGAAAAATTGAACTTTTGTCTATAACTCGAAGATAAAAGATGATAGCAAATTTTTGTTTTCGCCAGTGAATTTGTCTCAAAAAAAAAAGAGATCGAGAATGTCTCTTCCATTTTTTTGTATCTCATACAGTTACCGAGTTACCCTATACAAATATCGAAATTTGCCCACCCTGTACATAACTTGGCAGTAAAATTTGTTATTGCAAAATAATTATTCTCAAAATTTGGCACAACCTAGAAAAAAAGATCATTTACTTTGATCAGTATATTTAAATTTTTTATTTTCATCTTAAAAACAACGTATTCCTGACCTGTAAATAAGTAATATTTAATTACGACTTTGCCTTTCAATTTTATATTTGAAGCGGTTCTCATACTTGTAGTTTTACCAGTTTTATTATTTTGATTACTATAATTTTAGCGTATCGGAAATATTACCTTTCGTTTTGATTGATTGCTAATTGACTGCATTAATTGTAGCAAACACATTTGCAAGGACAGCTTGCCATATTTGACTTGTAGTTAAAAGGTTCTTGTATTATTCGTTTTTTATTTTTAGTTTCTACAATCTGTTCGAGTCAATCACACTTAAGGTGAACAAAATTATACGTGCAATTAGTTATGGCTAAGTTATTGCTGCGGAAAAAAATTTGAGTGACAGTGTATAAAAACATAACTGACTTCATTTATAATTAATGTGTGCACAGCAAAAATGCATTTTATAATTCCTACTATACTCCGTTTAATGAACAGATAGAATTGGGGAGGAGCCTATTGAATTTATGGTTGCAAAACCCCGTTTCACACACTACAAATAATTTTTTTATTTTTGGAGAATTAAAATAAATAGGTTAGGTTAGGTGACAGGTTAAAATTATTTATTATTTGATAAAAAAAAACGAATAGGTATATAACATCATAAAAAATACGGAGGTTTGTAGAATAAAAATATTTTTTTTTAGATTCAAGATAATTATGATGTTTTTAAACCAGGACTATTATTCGTGTGTCATTTATATCCATTATAATGTTCAATTGTCGACCAAAAGTAGGCGGCCCTCTGACAGAATTGAAATAAAGTATTCTGTGACATAACCCAACGATCAGCAATTTAGACGTGTTTTCGATAATTTTTATAAATGGCACTGATACTCGAAATCTTTTATGAAAAAACTCGATGTACATAAGAGATCTTCCATCTGACAGCGAGGATTCCATTTTGAAAGATGACATTGGTGAGTCTAACATTTTGATGGAAAATAATGCACAGCATGAAGAACAAGTTTGTTATAGTAGTGATGATAAAGTATCTTTAGTTGGCCTACTTCCTAATGTGCCCTCGAGAAGTAAAGCATCAGAAGTCAAATGGACGAATTCTATTACGAATATCAATGCAGAAGATAACCAGTTTCACGGAAATTACTTCCTCCAGAAGTTCTACAGTTGACAGCTCCTTATAAAGTTTTTCTTTGATGTCATATTTTTAGATAGTATTGTTTATCAAACAGTTTTATTCAGTACTCAGATACGGCCTAACAAGCCACTGCATTTATCGAAGGAGGAGTTGGAAAGATTTTTGGGTATCCTCATATGAATATCAATGATAAGAAAACCAAATGCAAGGTGATATTGGTCCCCCTAATACACGAGTTGATCAAGTTGCTGATGTTGTGCCCGTAAAAAAGTGGGTAAGGGTAAAAGCAGAGTTACCTGTCAAAAATGTAAAGTACACCTGTGTCTTTTGCGAAAAGCAATTGCTTTGTAGAGTTTCATACAAATTAAATATATGTATTAAAGTGCAGCTTATAAGCATAGTGTGCCCAATTGGGAACATATTTTTTTTCTTAATTTTAAATAAAAAGTTTATCTTAGAATGTTTTATATGTTTTATTTACAACGTTAAATATCATATCTTTAAAAAAATATTTATTTGTAATGTTAAAAAAAAGAAAAATTAAATTATGCAATAAAGGGTTAACAAGTTTCGATTACTGCTTGTAAGAAGAACCAAGAAGAAACTTACGAGAGATCAGTCCACATTATAAGAAAATATAAATGGAGTAAACATAAGCAATAAAAAATATGCATACTACACCCAGTATGAAAATAAATATTAAATAAGTAACACTGTGTCCTAAAATCTAATAAAATAACAATAAAAGCTATACATATACACCATATTCACAAGGTTCGATTACTGCTCGTAAGAAGAACCAAGAAGAAACTTGCGAGAGATCAGGCTACATTATAAGAAAATATAAATGGAGAAACATAAACAATAAAAAATTTTCATACTGCAGCCTGTATGAAAATAAATACTAAACGTCAACCTATATTATTAAGTACTCGATCTCTATTAAGCCACCAGTAGCAATATGAATGGTTTCTGAAATAAAAACGCTTTTTTATATATAAATGCCCTTAAAATTTAAAATACCTGTAGTATATCATCGTCCAATTTAGAATTAAGGCCTGTCAATTGTGTTCCAATTATTTCATAGATATTTATCAAACATAATAGTAACAATATCTTCGAAGAATCCACTCGAACGCGATTAGCTACAACTGGACCTTAGTCCGAGCAGATTCGGACGAAGAAGGGTCATCCCCCACATAAATGTTCAGTGGCTCTACTACAATGTCCAGTACAATGTCCAGCTGCCACATTTTTACTCTTGGCTTTGCACATGACGAATTATTCTTTTCCCTAAGGATACTTTTGCGTGACCTTTTTGCAAACCTATAGTGCCAAATACAATAACTACATTACAATATGTAGAAAAAAAAACTTGGTTTACTCACCGAAAGGCAATTTCTGCTATCAATATCCTCAAAGTACTTCGTTTTAATCGAGGTAGATGTTCATCTTCATGCACCAACGCTAACATTTTATTCAGAGTTGGTGGTTCGTTCCTTTCAAAAAACAAATGAATCAAACGTCTGAGAGCACTTTTAGTTCCATCATCGATGTTATCCAAAATTGTTCGTTGTCTGTGGTACACTTTCGGTGGATGAAGTTGGTGTGTTTCATCATATTCACGAAGAATGTTGTAAACACTTGCAGCACACACACCTAAACTAATATGCATAATAATATAAACAAACTATAATAAATATAAACAATCTAAAAATACCGTCATAGTAAAAACATACTTCGATGCACTGATGAACAACTCCATAAAATACAAAAATTAAAATTACCTGATGCCTTTGTAACAAACTCGACGATATCTGTCCTAAGATTTATTATGGTTGTCTCCAGTATAAGTCTTATAAATATTTAAACTATGTTGTTTGTCTTCAACCAAAAAATGCCTGGATGTCCATTTTTTTCGATGGAGAAATAGCCGCTTGCGTCATAATTGGTATTTTAATCTCTGAAAAAAAGTGTGGTTATAAGATATAATCAATATTAATCGTTTTCATTACGTACCTTAATATAAATAAAGATGTTCGTTTAGCCCTGAATAGGCACTATTTATTAGATAAATGTGAATAACAGCAAATAGAAATAACGAATTGCAACAAATAACTGTAATCTCCAAAAAGACCAAAACGTATTTGCCTAGATAAAAATACGCGTATTTGACAGTCAAGAAGCTATCATGTTAAGTTTATCTTGTGATATGGGTTTAAAAATACGACCAATAGCAAAATTCTATTCGAATTTGGCGCACATTTATGGGCGGGGCATAATTCTATCTGTTCATTAAACGGATCATAGTAGTATCGTAAAATGAATATAATATAATTCTACTTTTTCTTTAAATCCCAATGAGATTTTAAATTTGTATGTAGGGGGTATTTATTACTCGAGGTTCACCACCGGTGTCCCACTCACCTAAGAGATAAGAGAACATTTAAATTTGTCCTGTTTGCTTTAGAAAGTATTTATCGTCATATACAGGGGTGTCTCCGAGTAAAAATTCAAGGAGGTAATTCCTTGGGACATTCTAAAAAAAAAAAAATTCCCATGAATATATGTCCGGAAATACTTCAACATGTAGTTAGAGCCCTTTGAAGCACCCGTAGAAAAACTATCTTTTCCGTTTAAATAGAAAACTGTCAAAGATAGAAATCTGAGATTTGACAGATGCTATTTTTAAATTAAAGTTCATTTGTGCTAAATTTTTTATCACTCATTATTTTTGAAAAAACAAACATAATCCGATTGCTCAAGAATAATAATGAAAAAAAGGTACTCTTGGCGTAAGTCGATAGCGACAGTCATTTCCGAGTAAATCGGAAAAAACGAAGGATCTGCGGAAAAATCATCGGTTTTGCAGTTCCACTTATCTGTTTCTGACTGATTTGTAGTAATTTAGGTCTAAAAGAAATTAATAAATTTAGTATAATACGAGGTGATAAGCAGAGGTAGGATTTACCAATCGAATATGACATAAAACCAGGGTTGGCTTTAGGTGGTTATGTGTCAGATTTCCATGCATATATGAAACGATGTCTTACCTTGAAATTTTTTTAGCAAATTCCGTATTATTCAAAGTTGATAAAGTCAATTTATTATAAACACACACACAAATAGAACTGGAGGTATAGGGGGATGTACTTAACAGTAAACCACACGGGCGCGCGCGCCCACACACACACACACACACACACACACACACACACGCACGCACACGCACAAGCACACGCACCCACACACTCACACGCACACGCACCCCCACACACACACACACACACATGCACGCACGCACGCACGCACGCACGCACACACACACACACACGTGTATTTTTCACTGCTGGTTACAAGAATGAAAGTATAGTATTAATATCTGTTCTAAATATTTTGTAGTTAAACTTCGGCACCTTTCGTTGAAAATTCATTTATATTGCGAGGTCGCTCGACGTCCACAGATGTAACTGGAGGATACTTAAAATATGTAAACTTTCGCACATTCATGCTCGGTGTAGCAAAATCTACTTATTTACCATTTAAAAGGTCTATTACACCTGTCATCGTAACAAATCCAGGATTTTTTTTTAACAGTTTTGAATTTTGTTTGTACCCTCGCAGAAATGTCTCCCTGTAATTGAAAAATATATTGTTGAAGATTGAACACAACGTTTATTGCATCAACTGTAGTAAATTCTGATATTGGCTGATATTGAAAGTCCCGTATGGCTAGAGAAATTCGTCAAAAACTTCCGTGATGGTCTCCAGATTTTCTGAAATAGCAACTTCATTATTTGGATCTAACTGCTGTATTAGGGATTTCACATTTTCAAAATAACAGTAATAGTACGATGCTGCCTCTAACCAAGTTCTGCATCGTGTTATAATGGTCTATGGAGGCAATGGGGTATTTAGTAGAATTTCATGAAATAACCGTACACGACTTGGTGCTTTAAGAAAAATATTCTTTACACTAGATATCAAATTATCAATATTAGGGTAGCACCCCCTAATACCTTCAGCAATCCTATGAAGCCCATGTTCTAAACATGTTACATGAAATGTATTCTGATATGTTTCCTTCAAAATTCTTCCAGCAGCTTTCAGATCCCCATCGGTAAGAAATAATAAAATCTTGACCTTATTTTCTGCATATTTGTCACCCCAAAACTCTTGTAAACTTAAATTCACTACCTCCGCTATAGTGCGAGAATTTGTAACTTCTAAAACTTTAGAGGTAATCAAGTGCCCGCTCATTGAACAATTTTCCTCCAATGCATCCATTAAAACACTCGCTACCTTAAACCCACAATCAATAGTGGTTTCGTCCACGCTAAGCCAGGTGTACTTCCCGGTAAGCTCAGAAGAAATTTTCTGTCTAATATTTTCACACTCCGTTGATAAATATTTTTTTATTAGTGTAGACCCCGAAGGCACGTTAACATTGCTATATTTGCCACTAATACATTATTCCAAAAAATGTCTAAAACGTGGATTGTCTAGTTTCGACCACGATATGTTACATCCTGTCATAAATTCCACTAAATCTAAATTAAAATTACGTTGCATGTCACTGTAAGTAAAGCCACCTATGCTCCGTTTATATTGTTTTCTGAGGAAATATGTCTATTAATGTTTGTGTTGCATGACCACGAAATTGCTTTGTTACATTTAGTGCAATACAATTGTCTACCATCAAATTATAAATCGGCAATATCGCCAATCCAAAAATTTACTGTAGCTTCCGTCGGTTTAGTACGTTCTGACATTTTAACTGCGCATTTTTAGTACCTACGTCTGAATGAATCCACGTCATGCAAGATACTGTTTGATCGTGTTATATGTTTTCTCCTCTCCACGCCAAAGCCGGCCGTTGGCCTTCAGTAATGTAAATTACCAATATACTGTAATTTAAACGAATTTATTACGCATTACGTTTTAATTTAATATAGTGCATTCCCTGACAAAACTAAGTTACCATGAACATTGTAAAATTAAATAAAATGCACTTAATATGTTTTTGTAATTGGGAATGTTTCAGTAGATGTTTGCAATATATTATATTATATTTGTAAAAGCCATCCATGGGAACCGATCGGTAAATCCCACGTATGGTTATAAGATTTACCATTGAGGAGGGTGTGTTGCGGAAACAATGGTACATCCTGAAATATTTAGTTCAGTTGTTGTTTAGTAAGTTGGTAACAAAAATGTTAGGTTGGCAGCAGAGTAGTAAGTTTTTTTATCATGTGTGTGCAACGACGTAAAAGTAAGAAGTCGTATGTGTATTAACTCTGTGTTTAACAAAAATCATTAGGGCCATAGTTTAAACCTTGTTCTCTTGTGTTGCTTAATTCCAATGCCAAGTATCTGTTCTAACAATAAAAATGTATAAAATACATTTTTATCATAATTTTAATCTATACTATATATCTGCATATTTATATGTATATATGTATGTGTATGTATGTATATATGTTAATGCGTGTGTACACATGTGCGTATGGATATTTATGTGTACATATGTATGTGTGTATATGCATATTTTATTATATCAACATAATTTATCTGTAGTAATATATTAAGTGCATTAAAAATTATCGAAAATTCAGCGCTTGAAAACGTGTTGCCTAGAAACTGCTTGAGTTAATTTTCATGTGATTTGACAAAAAAAGTGCCCGAGACACGTCGAGGGTACTTTTTCAGTCAAATCACATCAAAATGAACGAATGCGGTTTCTTAAAGGCAACACGCTTTGATGCTGAATTTTCAGATTATTTTTAATGCACGAAATATATTTTTTAGACTATTTCCAGAACAAAACATAGAACAAGAAATATTTTTTATTATTAACTGACTTAACAATTCAGATTATTACAATCACGGCTGGGTATACTTTTACTCCCGTGTCACAATTTTTAAGCGGATTTATATAAAAATCGATTTTAAAATAATTATTTTTTTATAGAAAAACCCAAAATATTTAAAAAGTAGGTAATTAATTATGTTCCCTTTGCTCATATAAGCCTGCTTTCTTCACAAGAAAATAAAAAAGAAAGAAAAAATCTTCGATTTTTATATTGATTCAACTGACGTTTTTAGCTGTCAAGCCCAGTGCAATTTTCGCTGTAATTTTATGTAAAATGTTCACTTGGAATGCAATTTTCGCTGAAAGTTTGTTCTTATTGTTTCAAATTTTCAAATTTTTATTACTTCATTGGTTCAATATGTGAGGGAAATAGTCTAGTATTTTTTATGTTTGTCCAACATTATCGTAATTTTTAGTCACTTTTAAAGACAAAATATAGCAAAATTTACTTTCGTTCCATTTCGGATTTGGACCATTTTTGCTTTGGTTGCTAATTTACTTCCATATAGGTTGCATTGCGTTGACGTTGACGTCATAGCTTTTGAGACCGTAGGAAAACAATTTATATGATCTGTGAACTAAACATATTATTTTTAGTGTATTTTGCGGTTTTAAAACTATAACTGGTTATTTAACATCTAAAACAATTCTTATTTTATTTCGTTAATTTTGTGTGCTCAAGAGAGTTTGTATTTTACGGAATTGTCTCGTGATCTACAGGTCAAGTACATGGAAAAAGTGTCATTGGTTTAGATGCTTATATTTTGAAAAAGAAGATTTCACTAAATATTGATATGTTTCCAAATATTACACATGGGGATATTGTCAATTATTTAGTTTTTGAGCGTAGTACCTACACAAAAGAAGAGTGTAAGGCAGTCAAAAGTCTTCAAATACACAATCAATTCGTTTGTGGTTGGGTGAAGGAAGTCCTTTGTAAGGAATTTCCCGCAAAAACCTTGTTGCCAAGGTAAGAATAAGTTAGCAATTGGTTATATTTCTGTTTTTAAATTGTACAATGTAAATATTTTAATAAGTCCACATATACAGCGATATTATAAAAAAAAATAACAAATTGAATGATGCTATGAAAAAATGTAAATCAATCACCATAAAACCTGAACAAGTATTATTTTGTTTTCTTAGGACCTGGGAACTGTGACGTCACGATTACGCGACCTATTCAAATTTCCTGTGAAAGAAACGGCATTTTACTTTTCCTAACTTAAAAGTAAAGCCATAAAATCGAGCGAGCTAGCTAAAATTATCACCCTGTACATTATAATATCTTGCCCAATGCAAAAATACTTCGTGAAATTTGTGCTCTTTTCAGGTCGTATATCTGTTCAAGTTTCATTAGTAATTTATGAGGAATACTTTATTATACTACCACCTCATAAATTTCAGTTATAAGTACAGTGTACCATATCTTAACCCAAACATATTGTTCAAGAAGAAATTGAAGGTCATATCGGAAGCACATAATTTTAGAATATTCAGACAGTAGAGGCCTTCAAGGATTTTATTTAGAATTTTCCACTTGGTTTACCAGCGCAGAACGAATGTTATAATGTTAAAAATCGCGTTAACAAGACCCTCAGGGGCGGACTTGTGAGTAAAACAATAAATGTGTAATTTTACTTTTTCATCGCTACAATGAGAAAAGTATCTATCGATCTTTGAACGATTTCAAATATCAATATCGAGGTTTAAAGAAATCTAAGCGATTTACAGTCTAAATGGAATTCTGGAGTGGATATGAACATTTGATGTGAAGATAACACTGACGTAGTTTTCCACACTATAAACTGCACTCGACGCGTGTTTCGCCAACCAAGTTGCCATCATCTGGAGATGATTAAAACTAAACTTATGCTAACAATCTACCTTATTTATATCTAAATTATTGTCACGGTTCGGTGAACCGTGACAATATATATTTTCACACTTTGTGATTTCGAAGCTTTCAAATGCATCTAGCTGTCTAGTATTTGTTACATTCCTAATTAATCTTACATTGCTAATATATGTTTTATGATTGTTCTGTTGGACAACACTAGACTTATCTGTTCTACCATTTTTGAGATGGGCCATATCTCTTTCAATCTAGTTTGAATTGGTCGTCTAATATGTCCAACATATTTTTGATTACAGTCCTTACAGTTAATTTTGTAAATCCCCGACTTTTCTTTGTTTCAATTTTGTCTTTTGGATTGCCTAAAAGTTGTTGTAGTTTGTTTCCAGTTGAATGAACCACTGTCATGCCTACACCTTAAAAAAATCCTACCAATACCACGGGTGGTTCGAGGATCGACTGGAATCGATACAAATTTCGGATTTTCTCTTTCATTTTGAAAGGTCGTAGAATTTCGAAGGACTCTTTAAATTTTCGTTTCCTAATTATTTTATTAATTAAACTAACTATTATGAAAAGGTAGACAATCTGATTAGTAATGGTCCCTATAAAAACATTCTAAAAATCCATTACCAAAAATGATTACTGAAGTAAGAAATGTACTTAAATCCTGCAATAACCTTATTACACCAGCTTTAAATAGGAGGTTACATGTATCTAACTTAAGTGTACCAGACAAGGCGGTACGTTCTATTGTTTCAGCAATCGGATCGCCGACTTACCACCTATCAAAATGGTTAACAGAAGAGTTCGAAAATTTACCTATTGTACCACCTAGTTTCTCTGTGATTAACTCCAATAATTTTATTAATAGGGTGAAAAATATTCAGTTGCAAGAGGGTGAAATTTTGATCTCCTTTGATGTTTGTTCATTGTTTCCAAGTGTTTCGATACCACAGACCTTGGACTACCTTGAGGGTCTACTCGAATTAAAGTCAAGGTGTAGTAAAAGAATATCTTCAACTCACTAAACGTTACATGAAACAAAATTGTTTTCGATTCAACAATAATTTCTCTGAACAACATGAAGGAATAGCAATAGGTAACTCTTTGTCACCATTCATTGCCAGTCTCTTCATGAACAAATTTGAGACGGAAGCAAAAGAAGAATCGAGTATTTCCCCCAGGGTTTCGCTTAGGTATGTGGATGATATTTTTTCAGTGTTTAATACAAAAGTCGCTGATATTGACAACTTTGTATATAAATTAAACAATCGTTTCGCGTCAGTTAAATTCACATATGAAATTGAAAACTCTGGACAACTACCATTTTTAGATTTAGAATTAGAAATACTGAAAATATGTTAGAATTTGACATATTTATTTATTTTATTTATTTTCATATACATATCCTACAGGTAAAACCCAATTACAGGATACAAAACACTTAAATAAAGTGAAGTAAAAAAAAGCAAAAAATTGAAAGTCTGCCAACAATTATAGTAAAAAAAAATGTAAATATTACAACGGAAATGAAGAAATAAACATTAATATAATACATAGTAATAAATTAACACTAACGATACATTATACTTTAATTAAAATATTGCTATTCGACAATAATAATACAACAAGCACAATAGCAATAAAAATAAATATAAATTGTACAAAACTATACAGATTAAAATATTGTCATTCACTCATTTAGTACAACTTTTTTTAATTTTGTCAATGGTACAAGAAAAAATATCAATATTGTCCTCCACGTTGCAATAGTTTGCGATCATTTGATGTAAAGGGGATGCTATCATAATATTAGTATTAGCTGTAGATAATTTAAAAGTGCGGTTATGACGTGATGATATTCTTGGGACTTGAAAATTAATTTGGTTTAATATCCATATAGTCAACTAAATTATTAACCACCTTATACAAAAAAATTATAAATTGTGCCGCCCTACGTTTTGCAAGCTCGGATAGATTGAGACGTGCAAGTAAAATATTGTTTTGAATGCCTCTTTCCGGATATTCACCATCAAGTACGTATACTGCTGATTTTACAAATCGTCGTATTTTTTCTAAAGACCAAATATGTGTATTATAAATGGGACTCCACACTATTGATGCATATTCCAACCGCGATCTAACAAATGAAACATAGAGCACTCTAAGCGTATGCAAGCTACCAAACCCCTTTGAATTGCGTATGACAAGTCCAAGGCTTTTATAAGCAGACAAAGTAGTTGTTTCGATATGCCGTATGAAAGATAATTTTGGATCAAGAACAACTCCAAGATCTTTTTATGTAATCTGGCCTTTGTAATATTAAATCATCCAGTTTATAATTATATTTGATTGAGGTTACCTTCCTCGTGAATGTCAGAACATTACATTTTGATCCATTTAACGGTAATATATTATTCGCACACCAGAGATTTATGTTGTCTAATGCTGTTTGAAGATATTCGCAATCTGTTTCAGACTTAATTTCGCAAAATAGTTTTAAGTCGTCCGCATATAATAGATAATGTACTCGATGGAGATTAGATGTGATATCGTTGATAAACAAGACAAATAAAAGTGGTCCCAATATCGAACCTTGTGATACGCCTGACCTCTGCAAGAATCTGCCAGACCTGTATCCACGGTATTGAACAAATTGATACCTATTTTGCAAATAGGATTTAAGAAATTTAACTATTGGCCTGGAAAGTCCAATGTTCTCAAGTTTAGTTAATAAAATACCGTGGTCAAGTCTGTCAAATGCCTTGGAGAAGTCAGTATATAGTACATCCACCTGACTTTGTTGATCTAATTTGGCTCTGATGTATTGGGATTTACACACAAGGTTTGTGACTGTAGACCTGCCTTTCACGAATCCATGCTGCTCAAGCGATATCATACCAGATACGTGATTGTATATGATTGCATGTAGAATAATCTCCAACAATTTTGCAAAGTTACAAATGATGGTTATTGGCCTATAGTTTGTTATTTCATTTCTATCGCCTTTTTTGTAAATAGGGTATACCCCCGAGAGTTTCCATATACCGAAAAGATATCAGTACTCTAAGATATATCCCTAAGGACTCTCACCATTGTGCTCAACACAAAATGACGAGTTTAAATTTTCTAGTCCATCGTCTATTAAGCTCAATAATAAGAGGTTTGAAAAAGAAAAGGCATTGATTAAAGATATAGCTGCGAGTAAAGGATATTCTGTAAGTTTAATTGACAAAATAATTAGGAAACGAAAATTGAAACAGTCGCTTCGAACTTCCTCGACCATTCAAAATGAAAAAGAAAATCCGAAATTTGTTGCGATTCCATTCGATCCTCGATTTGCCCGTGGTATTGGTAACATTTTTAAAGATTAAGGCATGACAGTGGTTCATTCATCAGGAAACAAACTACAACAACTTTTAGGCAATCCAAAAGACAAAATTGAAACAAACGAAAAGTGGGGAATTTACGAAATTAGCTCTAAGGACTGTAATCAAGAATATGTTGGATAGACTAGACGATCAATTCAAAGAGCATATGGCCCATCTCAAGCCGACGCCTTTTATTTTATAAATAAGTTTGAAATAAACTATATGTTCTAACAATTAAACCATGTCAAGTACAAAGTTAATAAATCCTTTTTTTTGCATATTATATACATCGCTCAAATTAGTTTACAGGGAGAAGTGTAATTTCGGTGATTAAACAATATGACGGTAGTCTTCAGCTCCACCTGCTGAAAGAAACATCCGGAGCTCAATGCAACGGTAAGTTCGATAATTATTTAACGACTGCTGGTCCAGCTCAATGCGCTGAAGGCTCACGGCAATAAATAATCACTAAACTGATGACAGTGGTGCAGGACGGTAAAATGGCTACCAACACCATGAGGTCTAACTCAGCACACTAAAAACCCCAAGATGCTACCAGACATTCGGCCGGGCGGTGTCGTCGTCGAATTCTGAATTCTAACCAAATGGGGCCAAGCTCAACGCGCTCATGACTTCTCAACTACCCAGCTCATCGCGCTGAAGGTAGTTGTCAGTAGAGAACTGAATTGATCCCCTTGGCTACTGCAATTGGCAATTTATACCAAAGTTGTGGCCTTGGCGACATCTCATGTATCATAGCGACAGAAAGTGCGTGGAAGCACATGCCAAACGGTAATTGCAGAAACTCTAAAAATTAATATGTGCATGAATCATTACATGGCGGTAGGAAGTACGTGGTAGTACAGGACAAACGGGAATTTCCGGAACTATAGTAATGACCTGTACGATTCATTACAAGTTGAGGCAATAGTGGTAAACGCTTTGTGTAATATTGGTGCTAAAAGTAAAAATGTTTTACTGCTAGCCGCATATACACTGTGTCTAGGATAGATGTATCAAGTGTAATGGACAAAGAATTTTCGAATTTTCGAATGACATTTTGGGAATCAATACTGCTTGGTGTAAAACTATGATACATCAGAAATGAGTTAAATCGGTGGTTTATAAATAATTTATAAAAATCGTCACTAATAAACTACCTTCATTTTTCAATATATTCTATTAAAAAATTCTAAACAACTTTTTTATAAAGAAATTTTTTTCGTATTTTTTAAAAATAAAGGTAGTTTATTTGTAACAATTTTTATAATTCCAAAATTCGACAATTTGTTGTCCATTACACCTCTTGTTACACCTATTCTGGTACACAGTGTATGTCTAAAGCTTCTAGGCTTTTACGATCCACTGATCTCAATATGATTCATATAACTTTTCTGGCCCATGACTTGTAATTTATACGAATGCCTTGAACACAGGTTTCATGAAATGGTATGTATTTTAATTGTTTCGTATAATTGATTGTTATTATCTCTTACCTTATGTACCGGCTCTGCGCGTACGGAAATTGTCCGGTGTCTATTGAACAATTATTTGTTTTTTTTACATTTCGTTTTGTGACAAATCCTCATCTATGTTAAAGAGTTTAAGAATATAATAAAAATCGATGTGTATAAAATATTTTAATAAAATGGACTTTATCACAAATTTATAAACAAAAGAAGAATTACTTTAACTATTAACGATAATTATTTTATTAATTCATTTGGAATTTCTTTACAATAATTACATGCAATAAAGAAATTGAAAAATCTAGTCAACTGATTGTTTCGAGTTTCGACTTTTCGGGTCCATTACTTTACCATGAATTCTTTAGTAAAAGAAATTGTAACAATTTTTAATTTCGACATACAAGATGTTTCTTAGTCTAAATAATTTAAACATTATTATTTAAACCCGGCCCTGAACTAAAGATAACAAAGTAAAATAATGCTCGGGAAATATTTATTGTTTTATTTTTTCCAACCGTCGAAGAATTTCGAATATAAATCTGTGCTTGCATCTTTAGTATAATACAAAGGTTAACTCATTCATTATACTTTCTTATATTATACTTTCTTATGATGTTAAATATAAGAAACTGTAATTACAAACAAAATATATAACAATTTATTGTCCACAGGGTTAATTTTTATACAATTAATTGTTTTTTTTTTAAATTTACTAGTCACACCATCAAAATTATTGCACAAGCAAATTAACCGAATATTATGTATAGTATATATATATATATATATATATATATATATATATATATATATATATATATATATATATATATATATATATATATATATATATATATATATATATATATATATATATATATATATATATATATATATATATATATATATATATATATATATATATATATATATATATATATATATATATATATATATATATATATATATATATATATATATATATATATATATATATATATATATATATATATATATATATATATATATATATATATATATATATATATATATATATATATATATATATATATATATATATATATATATATATATATATATATATATATATATATATATATATATATATATATATATATATATATATATATATATATATATATATATATATATATATATATATATATATATATATATATATATATATATATATATATATATATATATATATATATATATATATATATATATATATATTAGATTATGTATTATTACTGAAATATTAAGAAGGCATAATACTTTACTACACTGCTTCATTAACTGCAGTAATAAATGAATATTTTGAAAAACAAATTTTTAAATAGAGCTAATTACATTTTTAATTAGAAGGTTAACTTTATAGAATTGTATTGGAAACTTTTCGAAAAAAAAAATGTTTGATTTTAAACTGCGCTAAAAGTTACAAAATAAATCAAGAAATTATTTAAAGAAATTAATATTATGATGATTATACTGCAAACAAGCAATCTTTACAGGTCATCCTGAAGTAATTCTTAAAATTATTGTGATTAACCAAGACAATACAAATAGTGTGTCTATCCTATAACAGTCATCTATGTAAGAGTTCAAAAGGATTTCTACAAGCGTTGGTACTAAAGATCTTTTTTCCTACAAAGTTCCAAATATAATATATAATAAGTTTCAAATTGAGCCCTCACTTTAACTGTGAATATCTTAAAAATGGCGCAGCAGAGAAAATGGAGAAAATAGTGTATTTATTATGTGTCTGTTGTAAACCACTCACTAAAATTTGATTGACTTAGGTTAAAGCTTATGGAGATATTTTAGTTTATACCAAAAAATTTATCCATTTTGAACGGTATTGTTCTGCCCTGCTATGACAGAAAGTCCTAATCGCAAAAAAATCATTTTTGGGGTTTTAGTGAACATATTTACCAACTTTTATGTTACATGGTTACATTAATAAAGGGCATAAAAATTTAATTGCCGCAATAAGAAAATTATTAATTTGGATATGTGGATGGTGGAAAATAGTTAATTTCTCTAAAGTTACATTGTTTCAGATATGAATTTCTGTCATAGCAAGGCAGTATTGTCGCCTTAAATATTTACGCAGTTTAAATACAATGTAAAAAATTCCTTTAAAATTTCGTTTCACCTGAAGTTTCTTTTTACAAATATTCCCCAAGATTTTAGATACAACTGATGAAAAATGCGATGACATAACGGTGTTCATACAGATAGATAAACATACTTTTATTAATTTTTTAAAATTTTGCCTAATTTTAATGTTATACACATCGCTAGAAAATAAAATAATTTCCATTATACCTAGTTGGATCATCCTAAAGTAGAACAAAGAAACACATAAGTTAGATACTTTAAACGGTAAACTTCTGTTTACAAGTAATGATAAAAATTAAGATTGTTATGCATTTTGACCAAAAATTTTTAATCAAAGACTGTACTGTCAGTTCCATCAGTGGTACTTAAATTAAATAATTTTCGTTGGGTGGTGTTGAAGTTTTGTTGAGTAATTTACGTAAAAATGAAGAGTATGATATTTTATTTGTTTCTTTGATATCTATTTATACATTTTCTCTATAATTCTCATTTATTGAAATTACAAGTTTCTAGTAAAATGTAAATAATGATATTTTTTTAAGAATGATTTATTATGAAACAGATGTTAAAAATTTCTATAATTTGTTTCATGGCATAATTAAAAATTTACTGCTTTTAAATGATTTCTACAACCATTTTTAGGTGTTTTTTTATCTTCAATGAAAATCCATTATTTTCAGTGCCTATTAGGCACACTTATATTTAATAGCACTCCTTTCACTTTTTATATATTTTGGTAAATAAAAAGGAATGTTAATTATAACAATATTTTATTCTTCTTGTAGCCTTGTTAAAATGAAAAGAAGAAGAGAAATTAGTGAATAATAAATTTCACACATTTAAATCACATTTTAGACACGCACTTTGGATCCTTATTTTAATTTAACCGTGTTACTTTGGTTAGATAGAAACAGGTGAGGTTTCAAGTATTTTAATATATAAAATTACTTGTTTTTAAAGTAATGTCATTTTTGTATAATAGGGCATATTAAATGTTCAACTGAAACATCATTTTAAACACCGATATAATATATGAATAGATTTTACAAACCACATTAGTGGTAAATGCAGGTAAAAACCAAAATATTGTTTTTGGAACTACTTACCAATTGTTAAATTTTCGGGAACTTAAATTGAAATAAATGGCGAATTGATTCCATTATCAATAGCGTGGAAAATGTTGTACGTATTTATTTTAACCCCTTATTAAGTTATTCTAATGATTGTTTTTTCATAAAATTGATGGTAGCTTAGTGAAAAATATCCACTAGCAGACAATTCCCAAAAAGACATATTTATTTATTTTATTTATTTATTTATTTATTTAATCACTTAAGCTGTTATGAAACAGATGTGAACGTCATGATGCTACAATAATAAATATCATATAAAAGGAATAAAAGTTAAAATTGTATAAAGTCGTATAAAAAACAGTATAAAACATTGCAATAAAATAAAGGACAAAAAACTACAGATTAAAATTCATTGAATGAGTAAACACATTTTTCAATTAAAAACTTTTTAAGACTAGATTTGAATTTATTATAGTTGTCGATGCTTCTAATTGCAAGTGGCAGTTTAGTATAAAAGCCAATACCAGAATAATGAGGAGACTTTTCCAAGAAAGCCGTATTGTGATGCGGCATGGAAAGTAGGTCATTATGGCGAGTATTGTAGTTATGATAACTGGCATTAGTTTTAAATAGGTTAATGTTACGTTTAACATACTTTAGCAATGAAAAAATATAGATAGAAGGCACTGATAAAATTTTGTGATTTTCTCTGTGAAAAGTAAACGCAAACCGTTTTATTAACATTTAAAATTAAATTATTGTTGTTACAATAGTCATCAAATTCCCTCATAACAGTAATAGTTTTATCAAGAGGGTACCGCAGCATTCGGTGCAGATACCAAATGAATTATCATCAGCGAACATAGTAATTTTCCCCTCGGACATGAATGATGGTAATTCATTTACAAATAGTAAAAAAATCAGTGGCCCTAACACCCAACCCTGCGGAACGTCAAGACTTACTTCATAATCATTTGAAATTATGTCATGAATTAACATGGAGCGATCTATCAATTAAATATGACATGATCCATTCAAGAAAGATTCCCTCGAATGCCCAACTTAAACAATTTTTCTTTAACAAAAGCCAGACTGAGAGAGTCAAACGCTCTTGATAAGTTAAAGAATAATCCTATGGCGAGCTTTCCATTGTCCATTTCATTTAACATAAATTGCAAAAATTGTATTATAGCTGTGTCCGTGAACGATTTTTCCTGAAACCGTGCTGATGATCGGTTAGTAGATTGAAAGGATTTAAAAATGCTATTATTCAATTAAATGCTATTTTTTTCCATTATTTTTGAAATAACGCTTTAATAGTGATATGGGCCTATAGTTTTCAGGTTCCAAGGGATAATTTTTTTAATATGGGGATTATGGTTGCTATTTTTAATATAGATGGAAAAATACCCACCTCGAAGGATGCATTGATCAACATAGTCAATGGCTTTATAATGAATTCACTTGCATACTTGATAAACTTCGCAGACAAGCCATCAGGGCCAAATGATTGCTTAATTTTTAATTCCGATATCATTTTGTGTTATATCACCGGTAGTAACAGGGTAAATAAAAATGGATCGATCACTTAATTTGCATGAAGTACAAGTATCAGATGGATTAGGACCAAAATGATTTGTAACTTTGTCTACAGCAACTGTGGCAAAATAATTAGCAAAATGATCAGCCACCTCGCGAGGGTTGTCAGTGATCGACCCATTAATATTTAGATCAACCTTACCCAGAGATGGATTATTATTTTGGAGTTCTGTTCTAACGAGTTTCCAAACTTCTTTGGTGGAATTTTGGAGCGTTTAAAACTCTGTTGGAAAAATAAGCACGTTTAGCATTGGTTATATGATTATGGTAGCTGCGTTTCCTAAGTTTATAATGATTTGTGAGATCAGGGCTATTATAATGTTGCATGAGCCAATGTAAATTTTGAGGTATTCACTTTCGTATTTTATATCAGATATAACCCAGTTTTTGGAATCAATAGTACTGTTACGATTTTAATAGGCTTAGTTCGAGGGACACGAAGCATCTAATTTATCTAACAAAGTATCTAAGAATTGTTTATAGGCATCATCGATACTGACTGAGTCCATACTGTATATAAGATTCCAGTTCGTTTTGTGTAAAAGATATTGGAATTTTGGCTATATTATCTTTGTTAATAAAACGAGTGATAAATGTTTGTTTATTGGCAGATTTAGGATAGAGCAAATATATCTTTAATTTGTATTTGGGCTGTGTGGTCAGCAATTCATGGATGGCTCATATATATATATATATATATATATATATATATATATATATATATATATATATATATATATATATATATATATATATATATATATATATGTATATATATATATATATCAGTCATATTGCTTGGGAGATCTGTGACCATTTAATCAATCGCGAACATCGATTGTCGTCACATGAATATTACCTGCAACACGTGTAGGTTCATTTAGGTAAGTAGATATGTTAAATGATTCAAATATATCAGTTAATAATTGTTTGTTAAGAGGATTTGAGAGAAAATCCATATTAAGGTCACCACAAAGAATTAATGATCATATTTATTCTTTACAAAGTTTAAACATTCTTGCATATTTGCCAAAAGATATTTAAATCACCAGAAGGTAATGCCAACTCATTCTATTTAGAACAAACTATTACACCAAGAAATTATATAAATTTTCAACGAGTTAAAACCAATCAAAGCACCTGATGGCATAGATTCTCTAAGGGCAGAAATAATAATATATTAATGTATATTTTTAATAAATCTCTCACACAGCACTTTTCCCAAAACATTTAAAATCGCAGTTATTGAACCGATATAAATCTGGTGACCGATTAGACCTTCATAATTGTAGACCTATTTCATTACCGTTATGTCTGTCAAAAATATATGAAAATTTGTTAAAAAGTGACTTTAATTTTATAAATAAATATTATATATTATCAGGAAACCAATATGAATTTCGAGAGGACAAAATCAACGCAGAATGCAATTGCTAAGGTAATGTCAAAAAGTATATGCAGGTGTGGATAATTCTGAACCAGCAATTTGTATTTTTGTTGACTTGACCAAAGCCTTCGATGCGGTGAGTGTAATTTATTAGACAATAGAAAATATTGGTAGTATGGGGAAAGCATATGATTTTTTTCTATTGAAAAGTGACCTAAAAGATAGAAATCAGTATGTTAAGATTAATGGTGTAGTGAGTAGTAAAAAAAAAAATTAAATTTTTTGAACTTCCTCACGGTACCGTACCATTGCTATTCAGTCTTTATATCGATGAAACATTCCCATCACAAACCAAATAGTAAATTTTGCCAATGGCACGGTATTGATCTATAAAGACAAGAACTGGTTGTCTAAAAAAAATATCCAACAGGACTTTCCCATACTATCAAAATTTTTGCTGCTAAATTACTTACTATTAATATAAAATATCTGATGTGGCCAGCACATAACTTTCTTATAACAGTATATATGATAATGATCTAAAAAAATCATTCTATTTCATTCTTCACTTACCTCGAAAACCAAATTAGACCTTTCAAACGTCAAACTGTTAAATTTGTCCTAACCCCATTTTATGGGGTCAAATGTGTAAAACATTTCAGTTTATAGCAGCTTTATTTAAGTACTTGGAAAATATATTTTATTCGCTTGATATAGTAGATATGATTTATAATCTTTCATTAAGAATATATTTTTTTGTAAAGTCAAATACAAAAAAGTTTGGGTTCCGTGGATCCCCTTTCAGCTGGCCAATTTTGCTCAACGCCGAATTTCTCATTGTCTTTGGCCTTTAGAACAAGTGTATCAAATTTGAAAGCTTTATGTGGTTGCTATCCGATATTCCGATTTGTTTTTATTTAAATGAAAATCAATGCAGAGTTTGATTGTTCGAATATCGACACTTTACAATACATACCGGTACACATATCCTAGATGTTTAGTTTATGGACAGCTGGAAAGCAGCATTAGGTGTATTTTTTCGAACTGATTTAACTGATTCAAGTGAATAAACGATAGTAGTGAGCCTTATTACAAAGTGCAATAAACTACTATTATCAGAAAAATGCATCTATTGCTGATATTTGCATACCAACAATTATTTTAAGAGTACAAACCAAAATTGTTACTCTGTTAATTTCCTAGAAGATATTTTTCGGCTGCATAATAATAATATGTACAAAAAAAAACAATGACGATATATTAACAGATTCTAATTAGAATATATGTTTTTCGCCTTTTTATATAGGAACATTTTTTTATTTTTATGCATTATTTTTACATTTTTATTATATTTACTGCGAGGTTTACTGTTACTTTTCCCTTGTGTAATGTAAGAATTTAAGGTCACTACTCATAACACTCACATGATAAATGTAACTAACAAAATCATATGGTTATTGGTTAGATTTTCTGGACTGGACGGCATTTAAGAATGAAATAAAATGATACGTACGTAATCCATAACTCCAAAGCAACAACTTAATGTTAAACAAATCTGATGGTGATTTATTTCTTGCGCGCGGCGCCCATAGCGCATACATCTAAATTAAAATTATTATTAGATTCTAGAGTAGAGTTTGCTACTAATTATTTCGCAATGCCACACAATATGTAGCGGAAATCCTTGCAATGATAAGTATTTTGTACAATGTTTGTGTGAGTTCAACAAAGACCGCATGGTAATTTTCTTCATATTTCTTATTTGACCACAAATACTGATTCTGTGCCATTAGTTCTGTCATTTTGACATATTTCAATTAAAAAGAACGAGCGCAAAGGAAGGCCAATTTTCAGTTGCATCCACCATCTTGAATTTTAATATTTCGATCATCTTGATATTTGGTCCTTGTAGCCTATTTAATCAGCTAACTATTGACACTAAGTTCGTAAAAATCGGCTGAAATTTGGCAAAGAAAAACAAAAAGTACGGGTTTTTTCGGCGATCCGATATTTAGAAAATAATAGTAATACAATTATAATATGTCCCAAATGTGAAACTGTCTTATTATATGTGTATCACTGTTTCTTCCCCTATTGTAATATACAGTATACAATATACAATATGTACCTATATGTACTTCGAACAGATTTTTCTTTGCGTATTTCTCTAAGTTTATTTATTTATATTTATATTATTAATAATGCGAATAAGTAGTATTTACAAAACAAAATGTCTAAAAGTTTTTTTAAAAGGTATCTAGTTGCTAATACTCGTAGTAGCAATTAGATACCAACTAGATTACTTACAAAACCTTGGGTTTTCAGCCAATATATAGCCCATGTCATTTGCAGAAATCGTTTCGACTGCAAAGAAATTAAAACTGCTGCGTAAGATATACAAATGTACCCTGATTTGGATCATATTTTTCCAGACTTAAAATCTGAGATTTGTGAAGAATAAAATATGTAGTTGCTACCACAAAAAATTAATCTCTTAGAGCTTAATTTTCGACATAGCCGAATAAATTATAAATAATTTGCAAATTCAATATACAACTTCTTAGTGACAACAGAAAAATGCAAATTGAAGGTGAAAATATTTTAAATTTATTTATTTAACAAAAACATAAAACACACCACATAAATTAAACAACCCCAAAATTCTATAGCAGAAGTTGTACAAGAAAACCTGGACATACAACCATTGCCTCTGACATAGCTGTCAATCAAAATTGTCTTGGGTTTTAGTATGATTCATCTCTACTCGCAGAATATTACACCACGTAAATAAATACACTCAATTAAATAAAAGTAAAAATGAGTTGCATTTGAAATCAGATATGGGTTAATGATCTATGAAACTGTATAATTGATTGATTATATCATCTTGTATAATTTGTGTTAACCAAGTTTAGACGGATAATTTGTATAGAGGTAAGATATTTGAAAGACTTTTACTTCAGCATCATGTGCGCAGGTTTCATCTGTATCTATTATTGCCAAATAAATCTGAAAGTGTTTTTTCGCGAATATCTCCGTTTATTTTAATTTTACGATTTTGAATGTTATTATAAGATCGAAAACTACATCATCTACAAAAAAAGGTCCTTACTCATTTTGTCATACGAGTTCTAGTTTTCGAGAAAACTTGCTGTAAACGTTTTAAAACTTACAAAGGGACGATAGAAGTATAGAATAGATACTATTATTCGTACATAATTAATAAGTGATCCCGAATAGAAATAAACAGCTCCGTATCCCCTACTATTATTAATAAGTGATCCCGAATAGAAATAAACAGCTCCGTATCCCCTACTATGCCTTAGGTGTATACCTGCTCACCCCGTTCTTGCTGGCAAACCATACAGTTATGGTTAGTTTTCGGCGTTTGTAGACGTATTTTACAGTGTCAGAAAATAAAGTCGCATTAAAAATGGACAATTCGAGTTGTTGCCTGTTGATGACATATTTTTTTAACCAAGCAAACGAATAGTGGAACAAAAATATTTTCTTCTCGTAATTTTGACAAACTTGTGAACCACTAGGATTGAGGATGGGTAATTATTACATTTTTTTGGAGCCAAAAAAAAAACATCAGCATTTCCTGCTCTGGATTGTCATATATATATATATATATATATATATATATATATATATATATATATATATATATATATATATATATATATATATATATATATATATATATATATATATATATATATATATATTTTGCAATTGCGCAAAAGGACAATTGTGTGGCTGCCAAAAGTTGGGCCTCCATTGCTCTTCTGTTTACGGCATTTGTCACGGGCAATCTTGTATAAATGCTCATGATGAAATCGATGAAAGTATAAATGAATGAGAAGAAGAAACTGCAGAAGACAAACATGAGAGAAAAGAAAGGGATGAATGAGAAACAGAAGAAGAAAAGGAGGAGGAAGAAGAAGGAGAAGAAGAATGAGAAAAATGAGAAGTGAAAGAAGCATAAATATCAGTTCTTATGAAAACGCATACTTTGAATAATCATAGTTTTGACATATTGCCACCACTGAATAAAATAATTATAATTGGTTTCATTAATAAATCACATAAACCTTGTTTTCTATTTAATATAGGACCTAATTTATAAATTTATTAGGATATAATAGAGTAAAATCGAAGTATTTGAGTCATAACTTTTACATCAAATTTTCTTGAAAACTATAATTCGTGTGACAAAACGAATAAGGACCTTTTTTGTAGATAATTTTCTAATCTTTCGATTATATAAAAACATTCATCTTCTTAATATTAAAAGGAACAGAAATATTCACGAAAAATCACTTTTTTAATCTTTTTACACATCGGAAAATATTGTGCGTACAACGGCTCACCAGAGACTTTTAAGACGTTGTTTAGAACAACGAAATTCTGTAAACAAAATTCAGGTTTTTTGGACTTTTTTCTTTAAATGATATATTTTTTTATCTAAATGCACTCGACTATACGGTAAAGTGAATTTTTTTTGTTTCAAAATGCTATGAATGCTGTCATGTAATTAAGTATTTCTTAATATTAGCTTAAGTGTAGTTGTCTTAATGATTCCTCGGTAATGTGTATTTTAAAGCACCTTTTAATTTCTTTAGTTTCTACAACTTACCACAAGTTTGTTTAGTTTATGTAATGAATTTTGGTTAGTTGTTTAGATGGCGTGATCTTATTAGCTTGAGTGTATTTTTTGCTTGCTTTTCTTTAATTCACAATGTAGTATTTTTCCAGAATGTTTGTCTTCAAAATTTGCATCCTTTATTTAACACACTTCCTGACATAACCAATTGATGCAATTTTGCACAGTTACTAAGGTTGGATGACAATACAATATTCCACCGTTACTTTTGCAAATATCCCCACGTAGGGGGCGCGGGGGTGAAAATTGAAAAAATCTACAAAAGTAGGATAATAATTTAATGCATGATAATAATTTAATTAAAGTATGACTAAAAAAGTAGAATATAAATTTTTTTTTAAAAAATGTCTGGGGGCGCGGGGGTGAAAATTGAAAAATCTGCAATAGTATGACAATAATTTAATATATGAAATAATTTAATTAAAGTATGACTAATAAGTAGAAAATAAAAAAAAATTAAAAAAACATTTTGGGGGCGCGGGGGTAAAAATTAAAAAATCTTCAAAAGTATGATAATAATTTAATGTATGATAATAATTTAATTAAAGTATGACTAAAAAGTAGAATAAAAAAAATAAAAAAAATGTTTGAGGGCGCGGGGTTAAAAATTCTACGAAAGTATGACAATAATTTAATATATGATAATAATTTAATTATACTATGACTAAAAAGTAGAAAATAAAAAAATAAAAAAAGTGTTTGGGGGCGCGGGGTTAAATATTATGCAAAAGTATGACAATAATTTAATGTATGATAATAATTTAATTAAAGTATGACTAAAAAAGTAGAAAATAAAAAATGAAAAAAATTTTGTGAGAGCGGAGGTGAAAATTGAAAAATCTGCAAAAAGTATGATAATAATTTAATTAAAATGTGACTAAAAAGCAAAAAATAAAAAAAAATTAAAAACTTGCTTTTTTTAGTCGTACTAAAAAGTAAAATTTTTAGTACGACTATGAAAAGCCAGTTTTTAATTTTTTTTATTTTTTTTTGCTGTATTTTTATAAAATGTTTTATAATTTAATGTGAAAGTAATAGTGGATAGTCAGACAGTTATGCTAATTTGTTAATTATTTTTTCTTTTATTACAATAGTGATATAATAAGTAGATAACGATAAAGTTATCCAAACCAGAAACAACAACAACATTTTAACAAAATAAACAAAAAATGTTCGCATAAAACAAAAATAGATTTTAACCAAAGATATTATAATTTAATATTCGCAAAATTAAAGGAAAAATTTCATCAGATAAGCAGTCTGGCGTAATATATGATATACCCTTTTGCAATAAAAAATACATATGCCAAACAGGAAGACATTAAAAAAATAATAACAGAGTACAAGATTGTAGAAACGCATACAATGAAAATAACACAACTAATCCCGTGCTCCTATCTGTATTTTCTAATTTAAGATGTCTTGACAAACCCCAGGACGAGAAGCGTATGATACTGTTAATTCTTTCTTCCATAATGGACGCACACTATGTAAAACAAAAAGAAATGAGTATGATTCTAATGTGGAATAACTAATGTTTACTAAGCACGTACAGTTTTTTATATGATTATTTATAGAATTATTATAAATAAACATTATTATTAGACTGTGAAAGTTATGATAAATTGATTGGTCGAGTTAGTTAGGATTTTTAGAAGTGAAATTTAGAGAAACATCAACGTTAGATTAAGAAACAAACCGAAGTAAATGCTCTATTTTGCATTTGTTCTTGTTTGCATGTTCATAGTCAGCTATAGGTAAATTTAAAAATGAAACAATTATTATCTATATTATAAGAAATAAATGCACGAAATTTCATAAAACTGCAGTTTCTGAGAATTAATTTGTCTAAGTCGATGAAAAGTATCTATAATTGTGGAACACATACCATATAGTCCTATATGTGTAGATATAATTCAGAATCATAATATATTAATGGATATCTATTTAATTTTTTAAAATTTTGCTAAATAAATTTACTTAATATATTTATTTGTCAAATTTCTTAATAAAACTTATATTAATATCTTTCATTAGATATATGTACAGGATATTTCTCCCCCCCCCATTTTTGTTATTTTTTTACTACGAAAAAATGGTAAATGCAAAAGTTATATGATTTTTCATATAGATTTTGAAAAAAATTATATCAGAGAAACAATTAACGCTCACACAAAATGGCTACAATTATTAATTCTATTTTTTTAAGTTGAATACTAAACACACACAGTTTTTTTATATGATTATTTATAGACTTATTATAAATAAATATTACACAGGCCTGTGATGGTAAAATTATCTTAAATCTAATAGATGAGTTTTATAGTTTTTTGGGTGCTGATTACGGAAAAAATAGAGACAAAAATCTATCACGTATGATTTTTTTCACAATAAGCGATTATTATGTTGACACAAAAAGCAGCTAATTTAGTGATAATTTGTTTGTATGACTATAAATACCTATAGACTTTTTAAAACAGACAATAGTGTATTTTTCATACAGATAAAAAATAATGTAAAATTGGGGGGTGCTTACAACCCCCCAATTTTGTTAATTTTATTATTACGAAAAATGGTAAATGCAAAAGTTATAATACTTTTTATGTCGATTTTGAAAATTATATCAGAGAAACAATGGAAGCTCACACAAAATGGCTACAATTATTGGATAATTTTATTTTTTTAAATTGATTACTCTATATATTTTTACATTTCGTGAATAAAATGCTTTCTCACGAACACAATGATAGCGGTTGATGCGTATATTTCTAATACAAACGGAAATATGAGGGAAACTTTCCCACCCCCGTTAACTTTTTTATTTATGATTATTCAAAAATAGTATAAGAAAGTTGCAGGATTTTTAAGAATATCTTGAAAATCTGTATTATCAAGACAATTGAAGCTATTTTGAATAACTTTTTTTATTCTCTAAACTATTTTTGAATAGAACTAACAAAGATAACGGGGTGGGACTCACACAAAGATTCCCTAATATCTTCTTTAATATCATAGATAGACCCATCAACCTCTATATTATTGTATTCGTGAGAGAACATTCTATTCAAATATGCAAAAATATACAGGGCGTTGAATTAAAAAAATAATAATTATAGGCATTTTGTGTAAGCGTCAATAATTGTTTTTCTGATATGATTTACAAAATCTACATAAAAATTCCTATAACTTTTGTATTTATTATTTTTTTCGTAATAATGAAAGTAACAAAATTAGGGGGGGTGGGACTTTTCACAGAATCATTCTGTATATGTTAAATTTCATGTCTTTGAAGTTGTCTCCAAAATTTCATTAAAACAATTTTCTTTGTATAATTTCTGTCATTGATCAAAAACTTCGCGATAGCAATAATCACTTCCTATACCAAAAAAGTATTCAGGAGGTCAAAAAACAACAATTGAAAACAGTTCCAAATTTCTCTCCACAAGACCTCCACCAACCCCAAAAAGGAAATCCTCAGGAAGATGATCTGCAACTAATAGATTAATGAGAGGCGCTTGGTTAAGCGTAAGGTCATGGCCTCTTTGTCGTAGTAAGTGAGTGACCTCAGCGGAAGGAAGGAAAGTGGGGAACATCTACGAAGAGCGAAGAACCTGAAACTTAGCTGGCTATGGCCAGCGATGTTGTCATGTCATTCCGCAAAACTGGGGATATGTTTTAATGCTGAGAAAACACTGTATTAGCATTTATTGAGAGCTACCTACTAAGGGCTGATCTTTTACTTCCTTATAAAGTACTGGTTAATATCCAACAGTCTGCAGATAAATGTCTTTTCATCTCTAGACATTTTAATAGCATAATAAAATGGATTTATTTAGTAGGTTATGTGAATAAATTACTTGTTACAGATTTACAAAATCATGTCTGTGAAGTTGGTCATATGTAAAAAATATTCCATTTGTGCAAAATCCTCAAGAGAATCAACGAATAGAGAAAACAGACTATTATTAAATCAGATGAAACAAATGGAAATAAAATATTGCTAATGTTAACTTATTACACCAGTTTGAATGTTTTTTTTATTAATGGATATTTGCAAGTTTTAATATTTTGTGAAAATTTTTATTTTTTTCTTATTATTCAACAAATTGAAATATGATTAAAATGAGAAATCCTTCTGTTCGAGTCGCTTATTTTCCATGTTCATTTTTATGTCCAAGGATATAAATATAATTTAGAAAAATGTGTATTAGGTGAAAATCAATTATATAATAACATAATATACCTAATAATTGCTATTAATTCCTTAGGGGGTATTATAATTCACTAAACCATTATTCTATGCTTAGCTGAAAAAATTACATTTGTTATCCTGGAAAATACAACATGGCAATCGCGCAGTTCTCTCCTTTTACTTTATACTAGCCAGCACGTTAAGGTGCTGAGCTTAATTTAAGAAACATTTGACTCAGCGCGCGCGTCTTGTGTGGAACTAAGTTTGCGGCCGGAGTGAATAGCGTTGGTACATGTGGATTTAGTAAAACCGTACGGATTCTACTACTGGCCAGACAGATTATTTTTGTGTTTTTTCCTTTGTGGGAGGTATTTAGTGTTGTTAGGTAAGAAGACCTTTAATGATAATTTTTCTTAGATATATCCTGCCCCTATCCTTTTTGGTTACTGACCACGTAAAAATGAAATGGTTCTCTAAGTAAGAGGAATGGGTCATTTATTATTAATTATAAAACTGTTTGATTCCTTTTGATAAAAAAATCTATAAGAATAAAATTCTTGTTGCATGCCCGAAACACAACTAATTAAAAAATAGTGTCATTTAAATTAACAAAGGTTAAAATACTTTTATAGCAGGTACTAAGGAAAAATTAGGTCTTGCTTTTATTTGATCACAATGAAAATGACAAAAAAAACTGTCGTCTATTTGGGGGATACTGGGTGTTCCACCTAAAACCATCCAAGTTATTATTTGTATTTTTTCAGTAATTGTATCTAGATAAGTTTAAATATATGACCAGTTGATGCAACACCTCTTCCTCTTTGGTCCTTTTGAAGTCCCTTCATAAATCATTTCATATAAAAAAAATTATCATATAATTCTTTCAATTTATAATCAAACCAAATGTTAACGGAAACACGTCTTTTGGTTGTCCATATCTCCCAGGGTAACATTTTGTTGAGTACTAGAACTGAAATTTGTGCATCTGCAACAATTATTTGCGATGGGTTAGTACGGAGCAGTCACCCTCGCAACTTGTCTGTCCAAAAAGAAAAACCATATGTGAATTCTGATAAAGCTTGGATAATGTAATAAATAAATGACATAATTTTGTTTTAGTAAAATATAAAATAAAAGGACATAGAAGTTAGCTATTTATAAATAGAATTAAAACAACTTAGTAACAAAACAAATAAAATGTTTATTTAGAATAAAAACAAAAAGATAAACAAGCATTGTAATTACAATCGGTATAAAAATACTGTGATTTCATGGTTATGTCACGTTGAAAGTTGAAGTAAAGTTAGATTAAGAAAGAAACGTATAATAAGCAAGAAATGAATATCTTTTTTTATTGAATAATGTAAGCACTAAATAAATCATTGCTCAAAATGTTGAATCCCGTTCTGCAGGCAGACGCACTAGTTACTGCAAATTTTTAAAAATATTGTGCAATACCGCTGGAGTAAAATTATCTCGATTTCTTCAGAAATTGGAGTTACAATTCTTCTAAACTTTGTAGAATGTTTTGACGAATCCGATTTTTTACGTGAAGAAACAGGATAAAATCGGGAACAGCGATACCGTCCATAAGTTTTGATCCACTATTCTATCGTCATAAAATTCTCGTAAAAAGTTGATTGTGGTACTTGCGGTGTGGGCTGTAGCTTTGTCCTATTGGAAATACCCTAGAGTGATTTCATCATCGTGTAATTGCTGAATGAAAAGACATCAATTGTTAAATGCAAAATTTTGCATTCTCTTTTTGATCAAAGAATGTGAAGAATATTCGTCTTTCCCGAAATTGCCACCCAGAGACCCACTTTGAGGGGATCAGGGGTGGTTCGATGTACTGTCGATAGAAAACGCTTCATGAATTCATCGTCAGAACCACGGTGCGAATACGTTCACACCATTTTCATTTTTGGACACGTTTCTACAGTTTTTTGGTGCAAGAAAAGCATTTTGACCTCGAAATCAGTAACAAGTTCAATAATTGAAACTGGCAGCACCTAACATTTCATTCTGACAAAACAATGAAATTACAATATTAATAGTCTGATCGTAATATATTTACATGCATACGTTCAAAAATTCATAGATGGTTTTCTAAAATTTCCATTTTCTGTATTATGTCGAGTTCTAAAATGGACTTGTATTAAATATGTTTTCTGTTCAATCATCAATAACCTACTGCGGTGAAACCTGAAACATGAAAGAGAAAAGCAGACCTGTCACAATCACTTGTCAACTGCTAACGTAAGATTCATTTCATTATGGTCATAGCATTAATACAATTTCTAAAAATATATACTTACAATACGTATGTTGTTATTTTGCAAATCTTAATTAGCATTTCCTTGAAACCTTTATATTTTTGTAAAATTGAATGTACAATTTCACCATGACACCGGAAGCATAGTTTTAGAACTTACGGCTGACACCTTTTAAAAAGAGATGCGACTTTGATCAAATCTAAAATAATAAAAAAATGGCATGTTTGTTATTTTAAAACATGAATTGTTTTTATCCAACATATAGAGAACATAACATCTTATCCAAAATGAAGAAAGGTTACATTTTATAATAGTTCCTGACTATTTAATAATTTGGCCAATAGCAGGAAATGTCGTTTGTTTATGATGAAGACAAAAAAAATAAATTATTTCTAGTCTAACTGGTAATACAGTGGAGAGCAGCAGAGTAAACAATAATTTGCCGTGGTGGAAGGTTCCTATATTATTAAAATCACATTTTATAATGATAATAGCATTTTATAATGTTTTCATAAATTATTTATTTGAGTTTGATTCCCAGCCGGATAAATTTTAATATTTTATTTTTGAAAACAGAATATTAGTCTGCTCGGATAATGACTCTTTGTATGTTGTCTATAAATGAGAAACCACTCCATTCACATGGCCTTTAGGGCAAATTATGCAATCTTATTTTTTAAATTTAGATGGAAAAACTTGCTTCTGCAAAAATTAAATGGTAGAAGCCGTTACTTTGTGAAAATCAATCATAATGATAGAATAAAACACTTTACTTTGTTTTTTATCACTGTTTTTTATTGTAACCAAACGTTACGTGCCATTTTCAAACGGTTCATAACATGTATGACTTCATTCACTAGTTATGAATCGTTTGAAAATGACACATTAAGTGTCTAAACTGCAGTAACGTTTAGTTACAATAAAAAACAGTGATAAAAAGCAAAGTATAGTATTTTATTCTATCACCTTGCTTTTGCTTTTGTCAAAAAAGTTTACACTTGATCAATAAATAAAACATCTGATGTGGCCGGCACATAACTTTCTTATACCAATATATATCATCCTGATCTAAAAAAATTATTCTATTTAATTATTCACTTACCACAATTAAATTTTAATGTTTCATTAAAATTTTTAAATAATTAATTATTAGCGTCATTCGATACTGTCACTAATAATTCATATCATATATTTTAATAATTTTTTGTTATTGACATTGACATTTTTGTAACTAAATTAGATCTTTCAAATGTCAAACTGTTAAATTTATCCTAACCCCATTTTATGAGACCAAATGTGTAAAATATTTCAGTTTACATCAGCTTTATTTAAGTACTTGGAAAATATATTTTATTCGCTTGATATAGTAGACATAATTTATAATCTTTCATCAAAAATACATTTTTGTGTAAAGTCAAATACAAAAAAGATTAGGTCTCGTGGACCCCCTTTCAGCTGGCCAATTTTGCTCATCACCGAATTTATCATTACCTTTGGCCTTTAGAACAAGTGTACCAAATTTGAAAGCTTCATCTCAAAAACTGTGGCTGCTATCGCGATACTACGGACAGATTTTTTTCTTAAAGTTATGTTTTTTTCATTATAATTCGTCGAGATCCGTCCAGAAATGCAAGAAAATTTTTTAAATTTTTTCCCGAAATTGTACCTTTTTTCTTCTTTCATTCATTATGTCTCTTCTGGTGGTACCACACATTCACCAAATTTAATGTGTCACCTAAAATGTTGTTGACAATTTTAACTGTCAAATTTGGGAAGTCTCTCATTAGCATTTTTTGAGTTATCGCGGTTACACACGCACGCACGCACGCAAGTACGCACGCACACGCGCACGCAAGCACGAAAGCACGCACGCACGCACGCATTCACACACACATATACACACACACGCACCAACAGACATTATTCGGAAAATAGTTACAATGGATTCAGGAGGGTTCAAAACATATATATCAATCAAAATCTCGAGGTCGAAAAAAATCACCATTACTATACTTCCTTATATTAGGTATAAGAAAGTAAAAAGCCAGGGGTAATCAACTTCCTGGTGTCCACGTACCCCTTGGGAATTACGAACATTTCTTTTACCCCCTTGGATTTTTTTTAAATTAAAACATTATTTTTTAATAAAATTTTATGCATAGATTATTGCTAGGCAATACAAAATTTGTATGAAATAATAATTAATAATTCGAACACAGACAATTAAACTTAATAGTACAGTCAACGAAATATCAATGAGAACCTTGAGCTTGACTTGAGAAACAAAGTTTTTGAAAGTTTATTTCGATTTGACACAGGTAGAGCCTCAAATCGGGTTCAGCATATTTACTTGCAAATGGAATTAAAAATTGTAGAGCTACATCTGCTACGATATAGTACTCTTTAAGAGCTTCCAGCCAAAACATATCAAAAACTTTTTTTAAAAAGAAGGTTACAGGTGAAAATTCGAGGATATGTCAATTATTAATTGTTCCATTTGTTTGATTTTCAAATTGGGTAGCCAGTGATACGAAATCATCTTTAAAAATTATTCGTATCCAGTAAATTTCATTTCCAGTCTTTCGAAAGTGTTTTTGAAATGTAATTTTTAGTGCATTTAGATGTTCAGTTATGTATATCTAATATATAACAACATCAATATGTGAATTATTGTAAAAGAATCTTGCAGGCACTCAAAAATTTCAGTTTGGACATTTTTTGCAGACAAAATCAAACTTTTTAATCATGGAGTCAACGCAATAGGCACAGCAAAGATAGTGATATTGTCGCAAATTACATATTTGCAGAAAGTTGAGAGATAGGTATCTAAGTGTGCCGCCATTATGTACTTCTTCTTCACGTACCCCAGGTTGAAAACCGCTGCTCTAGGCTATTTTTGAAAATAATTGTACATAGTATTAACAGATATTACCATCTTAATTGAAAATATAATAATACTAATAAAAGTTTAAGTATTGGTTTAGAAGTTCTCATATGCATATTTTCACCATGTAATTATAAATTACCCAATTAGTTCCAAACATACGGACTCCGACAGTAAATCAATGATTAAATTAGTTTTGAGAAAAGTAGATAATAATATAACTTATATAACATGTTTTTTATCGTGACCAACACTCCCATTCGATTTAAAAGATATCATTAAAAAAAACAAATACTAATTGATAATAAATATTAATCTAATTAAGAAATATTTCATAACAGTTCATATTCTGGACGTGTTGTGCGACATAAAACAGTTTGTTTTGAACTTTTTAAAAGATGTGGTCGATGGAAAATATCTTAAATTGAGGATCTATACATGTGGCTTCGTTTTTGTGGAATATTGTGTCACCCGATTATAAAAATCTGAAAACAACGGTAATAATAAATAATGAAAAATAAAATGAGGAGGTAAAAAGTATTTTAAAGTTAAAAGTTATGAAAAAAAAGTAAAAACTCAAAAAAACTATATTAACAAGTAAAAACTTCAAAAAACTATTAACAAAAGTAAAGTCTCCAAAAAACTAAAGAACGCAAAAAGAGCTTAAATTACAAAATAAAAGTCAGATTAACATGAAAAACACTTTTAGTTTTAGTAAACTTATTAAATATTTTTTTGGATGTACTATATAAAAAGGGGATTTATTCGCGGTTTTGTAATAAACCGTTGATCACTTCTTTAATATTTGACATTAGCTTTACTTGTAATTTCGCCTATTAAATCTGCATATGAATTAAAATAAGGTAATTATTTTTATTTTTAATTATCATGAATAGAAAAAGTTTAAGAGTTATTTACCTATTTACGTTTGCCACCTGATGAAAGTGTCGTCGCCTTAAATTATTATTTCACGTGGAATAATTTGCAAACAAATAGTGTTAATGAACTCTGAGGTAAAATTGTGAAATAATGTACTGTATACATCTGTCATCAAGATGCATACCACAGCTTAGGTTTGACTAATAACAATTATTTTCATAAAACTATACCTGAACAAAAATACCGGCACTCTTTATTGTTGTGTTATACTCAATAACAAGTAAATACGGTTTTGGCACAAAATCAAATATGACTAAAATATCTATATTTAAAAATATGCATCATATATCCATTTCCGTGTAATCTAAAAAATAATATTCGTAAAGTTGCTTACCTAGTCATTTACTTATCGTGATAAACGAAAAATCATATTTTTTCTTTTTAATTTTGTTATGGATGTGTCAATTATTTTGCTATTGATAATTAAACAGTGCAATACGAAAAATTAAAACTAAGTGTTTTTATTATACCATGTGGCATTGAAATTGCTACACCTAGTAGTATATACAGAATTTAGGTGCAAATCTGGTAAACAATAGGTCTGACAAAAACTAAGTGATAATATTTTGGTTCTAAACAATTGAAGGACACACTATTTTTTTTGGTATTTACTCAAGAAAATTTACTGAACCCGAGTTGAGCCCCTAAAACAGTAAATTTCATCCATACAAGATGAAAGTAGTACATGGGTTGACGAAAAAAAGATTCATGAATGCTCATTTTTGCTCAATGAAAATTTTAACGAACAAAATGTGATCATAATCTGCACAGGTATAGGGAAAGTCAATATAATTTCCCCAGAAGTTGAATATTTGACCAGTTATTTTGGACGATCACATCATAGCACCATTTTTCATTGAGGAAAACTTAACTGGACTCTTATACTTTAATGTGTTAAAGAATGTCATCGAATCTGAAAGAACCTAAACAATCTAAAATAATGCCCAGGAATTTTAAGAGATCGAAATAGCCTTCCAGCAGGACGATGTCCCTCACATTATTTCTGCGAAGTCAGAAATTACCCTGATAGGTGGACGGACGTGGGGGCCCGATTGAATGACCTGCTCGTTTGCCAGATTTCACACCACCCGTGGATCTCTATTTGAATGTTCATTACTCAACCAGAGAGTGTCTTGGATTTGCGGCAGAGGAAAATTGACAAATAAGCATTCATCACCAGGGAAATATTCCACAATGTGCGGCAAGAGATTTCCAATAGATTATTCTATGCTAGGAGGTACAAGGTGGTCAATTAATTTAATCTTTTAAAATTTCCGTCATTTTTTTTTTGTTTCATGAAAGTATTCGGGGCTTAACTGCATTTTATTCTTTTTTTGAGTCATAACAAAGCATATTATTAGAGAAAGGAAAATTGATTTTCATTTTTCAAAAAGAAGTGTGTAGAAAATCGAAATACCTTTCAAATGAGGTGTTACACGACCCCTCTACAATTTAAAAGTTTCGAATTGATAGTGCCTCTGGCGCCGTCTTTGAATTTTTAAAAACCAATTCATCTACAAAAAATATTTAATTCAATATGATTCAACATTAATTTTGTCGGATTCTGTAACTCAATTTGTTCAAAAGTTAGGACGAAGAGGGACTTTATATAACCACTGTATATTATGTTAACCGGGCAACATTTCCTAACAGCCTGATTAGTACTGATTAGACAGAATAAAATTTCCGTGAATCCCGGGATTGGCTATCCGATCGGCCTGTCTTTCCCATAGGAATGGAGAGTATGTAACGAGTTCTAGATCGTATTCCCTACATAAACATAAAATCATTAATATTATGCGTATTTTAAATATTATTCAGAGTACACCTCCACTCTTAATATGTATGGGTGTTGCAAACCAATGCGCTAACAGTTGAGGAAATAGTGGTAAATGCTTTGTGTAATATTGATGATAGATGTGAAAATGTTTTACTGCCTGTATCAGAACCTGTGGCATATACACTGTGTCACAGAATAGATGTGACAAGAGTGTAATGGACAAAAAAAATATCAAATTTTGGAATGGCACTTCAGGAATCAGTTCTGCTGCTGGGTGCAAAACTGTGATATATCAAAAGTGAGTTGAATCGGTGTTATACAGGGTGTTTTATAGGTCAGTTTATAAAAATCGTCGCTAAACTGCCTTTATTTTTCAATATATGAAAAAATTCTATTTTAAAAAAGTTGTTTAGAATGCAATTAATGCTTACTTACCAAATTTTAGGAATATAAATTTACTTTGTTGGAACTGCCATTTTTTTCACTAGTAGTCAGTGTTTTGTTGGAAATAAGAATTATTTTTTTTAATCATTTATTTAACGTCGGTCTATTTTCGCTACCAGGGCCAATCACCGACGCTAGGAGACGAGCTACCCCCAATCTGGGAATTTTGCCGAAATCTTGTTTATCGAAGAGTAGGAATTTTTTACTTGCCCAACATCTAATATACAAGAAACCAACTACTTTACATCCTTTCCGAAGGATGGTACATTACTTACACAACCCTCACCTAATATTGCATAGCTTCTGCGTATACGCTGATATACAAACCGCTAAAAGACGGAACGTGGTCGCCGAGTTTCTGTCACAAATAGGACAAGGCTTAGTTTGTGTTCTGGAAGACCTGTTTCTTTATTTCCTCCCTAGCTGGGTTGTTATTTCTTTCTATTAAGTTGGGCACCACGTGACTTACTGCCACGAAAATAATTTTAGTTTTGTTGTCTTGGTATTTGATCGTAGGAAAGGAATTTTCACAAGGTCGATTTTGATTATACGGAAAGGTAAGGTATCCTGTTCTTAGACTCGTTGAATTTTCTGTGTGCTTTTGGCTATGCTAGCAAAGCTGAGCGAGACTTCAGCAACTCCTCTTCGGTGGTCCTGGCTTGAGGTACTTATTTCTACCTTAGTCTTTGTAGCTGAAGGATTTAATCAAGCGGCTTATGCTTTTTATTTATTTACTAGGGCTTAAAAAAAATTGCACATGGGGTCCCTGGCAATTTGGCAATTTTTTCTAGCCTGAAAATGACTTTAAGGAATACTGAAAATATTTTTTCAGTCAGCTCTTATGTAAAAATAAAATTAAACAGGGGTTCTGTGCAAAAAATGTCTTTTTACTTCCTTGCAAATGCTTTTTGAACTATGAAATTTATTTTTTCAAAGTCGTGAAGGCCAAAAAAATAATTTGAACAAAGGGTTCCTTACAAAATTGAATTTTACTAGTGAGATCAGGTGATTTGTGAAAGTGTAAAATTTATTTGACTAAGTCGTTAAGACCAAAAATAAAATTGGACAGGGAGTCCTTTAGATGAACGAAAAATTCACAATCACAAAACACTCAAAAAATTTTTTTGAAACATTGTTGAAAATGTTTGCTGTCGATTCTTAAAACTCAAAAAAATTTCAATAAATTCTGAAACTTTTATGGCAGCCTAGTAAACACCCGGGAAACTTAGAACTAACCAAATTTTGTTGAATAAATGAATTTTAAGTCAAGTGAAGCTTTAATTTTAAAACATGTTAAATTTTCTAATATAAAACTGAGCTCCGAGAATTTATCTTAACAAACCTAGCCTCGAGAAAAAAATAATTTTGAAAAATAAGTCTCTAAGTATGTAAGTCACTTCCTTACCTTGTCCTCGGAGATCTCAGACGACGATGTTCTTTTGCATAAACGTTTTTATTTTTAGACGTCCTACATCCGTAGGAGCCTGCTTGTGGTTTTTTAAGTTTAATAAATAAAAAGCAATGTAGATTTTTACAGTAAAATCTGATGACGGAAGACGAGGAGTCATCAGATTTCATCATCCACGAATGATAAAAGCTGTCGAAGAATTTAGTACCACGACGTTCTCGCGGTGAAGCCGTGTGTAGAATTGTCTTAACTTGTGTGAAATTTTATATTTATAGGGGATGTATCATCTATTGCAATGTTAACATGATGTCATGTTTTGAAAGCGCGTAGTAAAAATAAAATGTAAAAGCTCCCGATACGGCTTGTTTGTCTGAATGGTCTGCTACACGGTGTACCAAACTCCAATTTCACAAGTTCAAGTCTCGTATAAATAAATCTAGCGGTTAATGAGACGCGGAGGAAACAGTGATTGTTGCCTGAAATTATTATTATTATTTTATCTTAAACTATTTTACTTTGATATTAATTGTTATTTATTTAATTGATTTTGTGAAAATGAATTTTTAGGTGTGTGCGACTAGCATCTTTTAAAATTTACATATAGAAATGCAGAAATTTAGCTTTTACTATTTTATGATGACTTTCGCCTCTAATAATGAGGGATAACATTTTCAGGTTCACCAGTTGGCACCATTGGTCGAGTAAGGTCATTTCAAAAGTTATTGTTAGGCGCGGGAAAAGTTTATAGTGTTTTATTATAATTATTTCGTACACCAGCAAATAAAAACCTTGTTAATTGTGCCTCAGTGTTGTGCAGTTCCATTTTGTTCGGAAATAAAAGGTGGACATATGCTTCCGAGAGACAAAACTCGCCTAAAACAGTGGTTGATAGAGATAACTTTATTCCTTCGAAACATTCGTGTGTTTGTAAGAAATACTTTAATCCTGCCGATTATGCGTTACCAAATGAGTCTACTACAGAAAATCGTGAGTAATAATCATGTAATTCGTTGTTTTCATCATACTCATTCTTAATATAACCTAACTTTAATGGCATAAGACATTTCTGATGAGTACAATAATTTCCCTACTGAGCAAGTAAATTACTACTTCCCCCTTCTGCCATCATTGTGTTAAATGTTTTTCAGCTAATTTTTGTAAAAAATTACTAAAAAAAAAAGCCATAGTAAACATTAATGTTCAGTGACATTGACCTTTCCTTACACTAGCACCTCTCGTGGTGAATTCAAGCGCGTTAGCGCTCATTATTTGTTTCTGTCGACCACGGAAATTAAAATTTTGTGAGGCCTCTCGGATTGCAATAAAATCGTTCAGACTGGTTTGTTATCATTGCTTATGAACGTCTTTATGAGTTTTGGTCATTTTAATGTTTGCAAAGGCGCCGCGGCGCTCGTCATCGCGCTTATACTGCGGAGCGGTTTTTGAATGAAAATTACTTTTACTATTTCGGCTTTTAAAAATCGGAGAATTGAAATAAAAAATTGCGGTTTGAAGTTTTGAATATGATTTCTTATTCTTTATCTAATTTGCTAAAAAAAGTGGTGTGACATGTGATATTTTGAACCCGTGTAATTTTGGTCTCTGGGATTTTTTAAATGTTTCTAATGGCTGAGGGCCTTCTATGTGATCTGGGTGATTTTTTTGGTAACAGAACTTTGGTTCTACAACATTTCACATGAGTACCGTTGCTTAACTTTTCGTCGGTACGAGTATGTTAAGGCAGATCTACGCTCGCCCCAAGATAATATGTTAAGATCAAAAGTTATTCATAATACTAATTTGTTTCAGAAAAGACATTTATGGTTTCAGAGCACTCTCAACTTGAAAAAGTGATTTTTTAAAAATTTAAAATAATAAACTAATTTATTGAAAACAAGGGACAGTTCCAACAAAATAAATTTATAGTTCTGAAATTTAATAAGGAGATACAAATTGCATTGTAAACAACTTTTTTTGTTGGAATTTTTCACCTCTTGAAAATTAGAGGTAGTTTATTAGTGACGATTTTTTATAAATTGACTCATAAACATCCTGTATAATACCGATCAATTAATTTTTGATATGTTTTACATCAAGCAGGAACGAATCCCATAGTGCCATTCCAGAATTCGACAATTTGTTGTCCATTACATTTCTTGTTACATTTATCCTGGGGCACAGTATATGTGTAAAGCTGCCAGGCTTTTACGATCCACGTATCTCAATATGATTCATGTAACTTGTCTGGCCCCTACCTTGCAGTCTACACTAATATCTTGAACACAATACAGGAGATTTCATCAAATGTTAAGACACTCGAGGTATGAAAGTTTATTTCAAACTTATTTGCAGCATAAAAAACGTCGGCTTTTTAAATCTCTTTACCGCTGTCAAAGAAACTGACGTTTTTTAGGTTACAAATAGGTTTAAAATAAACCTTATATATTTTAATTGTTCCTTATTGTTATTTTCTCTTAACATATGTGCAGGCCTTGCCCACACGGAAATTGTCCGGTGTCTAGCAATGATCCTTGTAAAAAATTTTCATGAGAATCACATTACCAAAAGAGATTACTAAAGTAAGAAATCTAAATCTTCTAACGACCTTATTATTTAAAGAAAGATTCAAAATATAAGTTACAATTCGCCAAAATGGCATACCGACTCAATTTTTACTGATTTGGCGGAACTTCGGAAAAACTTAACAAGATACTGCACACGTTAACGCAATGCTTCTCATTTTTAGCACATACGCGATAATAAGTCAGAGCCTCGGCCCGAAGTCAACGTGACCCTACCATCTATTGGTGCGTGGTCTCTTCAATTAATCTGCATTCGGTTTATTGTAATAGGCCAGCCATTTTTTTGCAGTTGGCAACGCTCTCAGATAATAAATCAAAGGTACGGAATTATTACTTTAGTTGCTTATAAAGAGATTCTTATTGTACACGGTTAAAAAAGAAAATCCATACGTACTGCTGTAGAGTAGAGTGTAGGCTGTATTAGTTGGTCAAAGATGTACAGTGAGCACTGATTCAACTCGAACAGGCGTTAAAGGAAAGTAAATGATGTTCATGTAGATTCCTTAAAGGAGTATTGATGATGGTTCTCACAGGTGGAAAGGGCATAATCCGTACACGTCATTATTTGCTTTTCTTCCTGTTTGACTTGAAAAGCGCTCGCTGTATATACAGGGTGATTAATAAGGAATGGGTAATATTTTACCTGCCGATTCTATAGCGGAAAATATTAATATTTTGCTTAATAACTGGTGGTCAAATATTAATACTTACTGAGATACAGGTGTTAAAAATAATTCAATAATGTTGTTATATTTCAGTTATCAATTTTTGAAAATCCTGCGAACCCACAATTTTTTTTTTTACTTTTTTTGCAGTGATCCTTTTTTTTTCTCCTCAAAATGTATAATTTGTAATATTCTATTCATTTTAACAAAAAAAAAAAAACTTTAAATACCAAATATCTGAAAAGGTGAGAAAAAGTGAGTATTTTTAAATTTTAAAAATGGCGGAAATAAATTAAATAATTTAAAAGATAAAACTATAATTTATCAACTTGAATAGATATAACGAAGTAAAAACAAAATATTTTGAAACTACAAATAAAAGTGTTACATCTCTCAGAGAACATGTTCTACATGGCCACCACCCACTTCAATACAGCGTTTTAGTCTCTTGCTCAATGATTTTCTTACAGAAAAGAAAGTGGCTAGGTTAGTTCTGATAGTATCAGCAGCTTCCTGAATTCTTCTCTATAACTCTTCGCGAGTATCTATTGTTTTAGACTAAACAAGGCATTTCATGTAACTCCAAACATAAAAGTCCGTTGGGTTGAAATCCGGGCTATGAGGTGGCCAAGGAAACTGACTCCCACGACTTATCCAGCGTTATGAAAACACTTCATTCAAGTAATTTCTTACTTGTAGGGAAAAATGTGGTAGTGCTCCATCCTGCATGTACCACATATTTATTCTTACAATTGGTGGTATATCGTCAAAAAGGTCTGGTAACTGGTTTCCCAAAAAAATTTAAGTAAAGTTCTCCGTTTAAATTGGGAGGCAGCTCAATTGGACCTAAAAATGTGTCTCCAATTATGCCACACCATACATTAATCTTAAATTCATATTGAAAATGCCTTTACCTGATTAAATACGGATTTTAATTGCCAAGAATGACCATTTCGCCAGTTAAAAACACCGAGTCTCGTAAATGTAGCTTCGTCTGTAAAGAGGATATTTTTGTAAAATGAACGGTCTTCATTTTGTTTTCTTCGCATCCTGCGACAAAAACTAACTCTAGTTGGGTAATCCCGTGGAAGTAAATTTTGAACGGGAGTAAAAAGCAACGGGTGAAACTTCTCCTTTTTCAACAGTCTTACTATTGAACTTCATCTTCTTGGTCAGGTTATATAGTTTTGGGACGTCCAGTATGGTTCTTGGGGCGAAATGAACCTGTCTCGCCTAATCGATTGAACAAGTTTTGAAAAATCTTGTAATTAGGCTGTCTTCTACTAGGATGTGTTTGTCGATATAATCTAGCTGCAGCAAAACTAGAGAAATTTGCTCTTGCATAAACACAGATCATATCTCTCATCTCTTCATTATTAAAATCGTTATATCGTGGCATATTCACACCTTTACTTTAACATAATTTATAATTAACAAACACCAGCAATTCAAATATCACAATAAATATTTGACAAATGGTAAATAAATACATCTGTGTCAGTATGTTTCACTTATTTCAATAACATATTTTGTTAAACACTTTTAGCACTTACCCTTTAATTAATCAGGATGTTTGTTTTACTTTAACTAAGTACAAATTATGCATTTTGAGAAGGAAAGAGAGGTTCACTGCAAAAAAGTAAAAAAATATGGGTGCGCAGGATTTTCTAAAATGTAAATATTTCGATAAGGGTGCATTTTATGAAGATAAAACAAGTATCCCTTTTTTGTTTAAAAATAATGGTTAAATAAAAAATTTGCACTGAGATTATAAATAAACGAAGTACAAAAAAAGTTACGGGGGATTCTGTTAAACCAATATAGCTTACGTAGCACCCTCTATGCGATACACCAAAAATGATAGCTTATTCGATTTTCTCACGTAAAGAAACCTAATTGTACCGACTTTTATGTTTATGTGTGAAAAAATAACTGAAATGTAACAACATTACTGAATTATTTTTATAACTTTAACACCCTGTATCTCAGTAGGTATTAATATTTGACCACCAGTTATTAAGCAAAAAATTAATATTTTCCGCTGTATAATAGGCAGGTAAAATATTACCCATTCCTTATGAATCACCCTGTATAGAACAGGAAAGTAGATGCGTCCTATTATTTCAGGAATTGAGTCACCGATCTTTTAAAATGGTTGACTGTGGCGTTTACTTATGTACAACATTTTATTAGTTATTAATTTCAATAATTTGATTAATAAAGCCAACAGGTTGACATTTTGATCTCCCTTGGTGTTTGTTCACTGTTCCAAATGTATCAAGAAAAGGTAGAAGAATATATTACACTCATAAAACTTTGCATGAAGCTAAATTGGTTTCAATTCAACAACAATCTCTTTGAGCAAAATGACTGGACGTGAGTCTTTATCATCTTCCATTGCTAATTTCTTCATGAACAAATTCAAGTATGTTCCTAGGGTTACGTATATTTTTATTCTCATCATTTCATATTTTGCATTTATTGCATCCAACATACAAATTTTGGTGAAAATTTGGTAACAATGCAGAATACAACGGTGAACTTTAAAAAAAATTAAATGCAACAAGATAGCTCACATTTTTTGGAAAAGCTTCGTATGTGGGGATATGTAACAGCCGAAGAAAACAGTACAAATACTTGCCTCTCAGCTAGGGGACTTGGGATCTATTCCCATCAAAAACCCGATTTTTTTTATTTGAGAATGGAATTGGTCCCAATTTATAAAAGTACTAGATGTGGCCGACGCGAGGTCTTAATATATGTAGCCCCTTCCCACATCCTTAGGGATGGACACAAATTGTTGTACAATATGCTGGGTGTAACTAAAATTTTTAATACAAAATTCAAATACCACTTCAGGATAAAAAGTCTTATTATTATAGAAATAATCTGGGAAATATTAATCTAAAAAACTCTTTATTTTTTAAAGTTTATAAAGAATAAACAGGTTTATGTGTTTGATGCTCATAGTCATAGAAAATGTGGAAAACAGTATTTATATTTCCGTCTTTTATTAGGAGGATGACACGGAAAAAGTTATTGTTTACTTACTAGAACAATATATTGTTTAATTTAACTATTTGCATGCGCTTCTGTGAATACATGGCAATGAGTCCATGAATAAGATATATCAACTTGACCTATAATTTAAACAATAAACTTATATGGTTGTACAAACATCAACCTGTACGTGCTGTTTGAACAGGTTTTAAAAAATGTTATTTTTTCGAGTTTGTATGCATTTATTAATAATTACAGGAGGTAAAAATATGTTTTTATAATAGGAATGTATATAGTATAGATTTTTTTTACAACCCGTTCAATAATACTAATTATTATGAGTTATATATATTCACTTCGAAAGAAAAAGAACCTGAGTTTTTGATATGTAAGCGCGATATCTCAAGGACGGAACGACATGCGATGCTTTTTGTAAAATCCATCTAAAATCTAATTAATTAGTTTTTTGGCCACATCGGTTCAGCGTATGCTAAAACAGTAAGCTCCTAGTGAGAAATTTAAGTGTTTATGGGAATTTTTTCTTAGTTACCTTTACCATTGTAAAAAGGAAATAAGTTATCATTTGTATAATTATAATTATTTCACATAAGATTTTTGAAAAGTTGGTGGACTGAATATCCGTATTTGATAAATAATAATTTCTAATTTTATTTAGACAACAGATATACTATGGATATTCAGATTTCATCGTTAAACGTATGTATGTACACGGTTATTCATTATAAATTACCCACCCGTTATCATCGTTATTATTGCCTATAGAAAACAAAGTTTTAAATAAAAGTTCTGTGGTTATGACTGAATTTTGTTAAAATGTTATCAAAAGTACAGTAGCTTGCAGATTTCAGGGGATACAGAAAAATAATATTATTTTTTAAATGGGATACCCTATATATTATTAAATTTTTGGAATGATCCTTTGTTCCTGATTTCAAAAATATACCATATGTTTCCCCCTACCATAAACCTTTTTGAGTTATTAAACGTCGAACATCTTAGTTAAACTAGTTACTGTAAATATGGAAAAGTTAACATTATTAAAGTGAGCCATGAAAATGACAACTATTATGTTTGATAAGTGACATTTCTTTAATGAAATCATCAAAATGGTGTACAGTGAGGAAGAAAAAAACCAAATATTCATATAAAATAGATAACAAAGATTTATTAGAAAATTTAAATATAAATAAATGATATAAAAGATGTTCGATGTCTCCACAATTATTGTCAATGCATAATTGATAACCTATATTTATAATTGCACCGGAAATGGCTTCATTATTTACATTCAGATTGTTTACTTCAAGTCGAATCCTGTCTTTAATGACTTGAATATCATTATTATTAGTATTATTATTATTATTGACAATGTCTTTTAGAAATCCCCAAAAAAAATAAATCCGTAGGGGTCAAATTCAGACTGTTAGGTGGCCTTTTAATTAATAGGGAATACATTATTCAAATGATCTCGAACGGGTAGGACACTGCGGAATTGCCCCATCCTACATCCAAACCATATCATCAAGGTCGGCTTCCGGAAAATTCTGCAAAAGAATATTTTTTGTTTCTGGGATAATTATTTCCAGATAGGTAACTCCAGTTAAAATATAATTATAAAATATAGGCACAATAATTTTGTTTCTGAAAATTACACACTAAACCATAACAGTTTTTCTTCCTGATTTTTTTTATTTGTTTTGCCAATCTTTTTCTGTTGTGCTTGTTTTCCCACGACCTTCAATTTTTCCTATTAAAAACTCCTGCCATAGAAAAGGATGATTCATTAGTCCATAATATTTTAGTAAAAAAATCGGGATCTTCATCCAACTTTTGAATCATCTGGCGGCAAAAGTCCAGCCTTTTCCTTTTATTAGCATCTGTCAAAACTTGTACGGGTAAAATTTTATATGGTCTGTAGCTGTTATTTTTTAACGTACGGTGGATTTTGGAACAACTTTTACCTAATTGATCGACTGCATTATTTATACTACATTCAGAATTTTTTATACAATGTTTCAAAAAAGTCTATTCGCGAATAAATATGGATGGGCTTACCTTCGAAATGAAGCAGTATATCTAGCTGTTCTTCCTGGTTTGCTTGAACTACATGCTTTTTTCTACTAAAACTGGAGGTATTATTCACCTTTCGGTAAATATTTTTGAACGTATTTTCTGATGGTGTTGGACGATTTGGATACAACGCTCTATATGCTCTTTTTGCTGCACGTTTATTTTTGTTATTTTGTAATAACAAGTAAATATTTGGACTTTTTCTTCCTCACTGTAAACCAATTTGATTATTTCATTAAAGAAATGACACTTATTAAACATAATAGTTGTCATTTTCATACCTCACTTTAATAATGTTAACTTTTCCATATTTACAGTAACTAGTTTAACTAAGATATTCGACGTTTAATAACTCAAAAACGGTATATGGTAGGGGTAATATATGGTATATTTTTGAAATCAGGAACAAAGGATCATTTCAAAAAATTTAATAATATATAGGGTATCCCATTTAAAAGAAAAATATTATTTTTTTGTATCCCCGAAAATCTGCACGCTATTGTACTTTTGATAGCATTTTAACAAAATTCAGTCATAACCACACAACTTTTATTTAAAGCTTTTTTTTCTATAGGCAATAATAACGATGATAAGAGGTGGGTAATTTATAATGAGGGTTATTCATATATATCGGATATGTCATATCCTATGGAATCCAGTGGAAGAATATTTATTTTAAGGACATTTAACGGATATTCTGTGCTATTTGGAAAAATGGCATGGGGCATCTTTAAAAAAATTCACAATTCAATAATGTCGACCAATCTAAATCTAGGGACGGCTAGAAACTAATAAATGAAGAGCGGAACAATAAACATTCCTTGAAATCTCAAATAGATCCTACTTTATCATAGGATGATTTTAATCATTAATTTAGTACTGTAGCAAAGGATATTCTTACTTCACTTCCAAACAGTGATATAAACATAAGTGATTTAATGGGAAAATTATTGTCGTAGCTGCCTCTTTCTCAGGTCAGTTTCCACATATGAAGTCTTTAATGCACTAAATTCTTTAGAAAACTCCCCCTGTATTAATTAAGATCTGAATAGGAAAATAATTTAAAAAAAAACTGTTGATATAATTTTGTGTTCTTATCGCTTAATAAACAGGTGCTTCGGTGAAGCTCAGCACGTTGAACGTAAAACAATAATTTCACCTAGTCAATTTGGTTTTCGTTTCAAGTTATTTACAACGCAAGCTGTGCAGTGAGTGACATCGTTCGGAATTTTGATGAAGGAGAATGCACAGGTATCGTTTTGTGTGATCTCTCTAAAGATTTTTAAGTTTATGAGAGCCCATTAACAACAAGATTGTATGCAGAGAGTAAGAAATGCATTTCAAAACTATCACAGGATTTAATTAGAAGAGCTACCCATGAAGAGCTAATCCGTTTTAAATTGGAATTGGAATTGGAAGGTGCGAACAATGTGTGGAGGTTCGAGAGCGGAATTTTGAACAATTATTAAATTAAAATGGAATCATGTTTTTAGTGGATTTTATCTTAGCTATTTTAGTTCATGCAAAGTGTCTTCAATCCAATTAATAGGCATGTTACAGTGTTTAGTGTTATTTTCCGTTTTTGTGAATATCTGGTAACAAATGTACTACAAGTTCTTGATATTACTTGATCACATTCTCCATAAATAATACAAATTCAAAAAGTCCTCGTGGGTGTAATTTAAACGGGGTGGTATTTTTTGACATAAGAGAATGACTGAGATTACTGATTGTTTCTAATTATGGCTAATTTAATAAAATTGTTACTAAAAATTCTTGAATTTCTAAGAAAATCGCAAATATTTCAAAAAGTTGTAACTTAAACCCCCACAATGCTTATATCAGAAAAAAAGGAATTTGATTGTATATAACTTGATGTAAAAAAATACAGGGTGTTCCATTTGACTTAAGCAAGTTCTCGCGGTTTGAAGTTTACAAAATGTCACGTCAAAAATGGAACACTTGTTATACTATTATTGATTTTCTTTAAACTGTAGAACGTAGCTCACCTTATGGTATTTCTGCATGCCAAAAAGCAAATGAGTGTCTTTTACACGAAGAAAGTTATAAAGGTTATTGTAAACCATTATATCTGTCAAAATTTTTTTAAAACGTCAAATATCTGAAATGGCTGGGTTTAGGCATAGGGTATCCCACATGTTTTTGACTCAGAATTTTATGCTCTTTTCGAAAACCCTAAAATATATAGGGTGTTCTATTTATAATAAGTAAGTTGGTATCGACTTCCGGTATAACCGGAAGTGCCAGATGCTTGTAATTATTTTAGTTTGATTGACCATACTGCCATTAGTAATTCCCTAAATTAAAATTTTCTAGTGCGTAATTTTCCTTATATCGATCAATGCGGTCCTGGTGAGACACCCTGTATAGATTTACTCCATTTCAAGGGATGTTTTTCGCCCAAAAAAAAACTGACACTATAATTTTTTTTTAACTACGGATTCGAATTCAGTGTCGAAAAATACACTAAATCCATGTATTTTGGTCATTACATTATTACTATAGTTTTACCCCATTTTAAGGGATGTTTTGGCCACTAGATACATGTATTTTGGTTCGTGGTAATGAATTTTTTTGTGTGTCTGTGTAATGAATAATAAGAGTACTTACGTACCGCGTATTTTATATTGATGTGAACTGCAATAGTGCAGTCCCCTGCAACAAAATTTTAGTTTACTTAGATTTACATATTTATTGATTTATTTCGCCTATCATAACCGGATAACGTTTTGCAAATATGAATAAGAATAAGCATTTATAAGAATATAATGTATAATGAAATAATGAGACACTTTGGAATGATGTATATTCTTCTTTAACATTCTATTAATTTTTTAAACCAGAATTATTATAGAACGATCCATTTTATGGCAAAAGTGTGCAGAAACTATTACTTAGAATTAACTTTTATAACGAAAACACAATTTTTTCAAGATTCTGTAGGATACCTTGTATATTTATAATGTATTGTTTTGAAATAATAAATTGAAGATAATGTTTATACTATATGTACTCAATAACCGAAATCGTTAATAGAGGAAGCCACCTTGAATTTCCTAAAATCAAGTGAACATTAGTCCTTGGTGTCTATTTCCTTATAACAATTATTCTTCTAAATAAAACATTCGTGAAAGCAACAAATAAAAAATCCAGCAAAACACATCACATCACATTTTAAGTTTACTTATTTGGCTCTTAGTACTGCGTCAGCCTTTTCCTTGTCAATCCTTTGTATTGTTTATTAACAACAATAAATCAAGACGTATGTAATAATGGTTTATTATTAAATTAAGACATAATATGATCCTTTGACCTTTATTATTGACAAGGTCTTTTAGCGCCACCGGTTTGATCCATATTTGCAAATTGAGAAGTTGCTGAAAATGTCCACCTTTTACAAGTTTAATTGACTAGCAAGGATTTTTGAGTTGACATTTTAAATAAAGTTAGACGAACAGCTTATAACCTGGGAGAGTTTAAAAGAATTAATTTTACTTCGTTGTACTTCTTGTGATGGTATTATTTTTAACTTTTCTAATAAATATTGTTAACCTTGAATATGTAACTGCTTTATTAAGAAGTAGACTTAAAAACGCCTTGAACAGTCGATAATTTGGTTGATGCATAACATTACCCATTAATGATACTTTTATTTTTGACATATTTAAAAGTGTTTTAAAAAACTCATTTATTCTTAGAGGAGCATTAGAACAAAGAGTTAATATCGGATTTACGGTTTTTGTAAAATTTTACTTGTAAAGAGTGACTTACCTACTTCGCCACGGTTGTATTGAGTATAGGTATAGATTAAAATCGCGACAACTAACAGAAAATCTTTTAATTATTAAATGTGTTTGTTTAATAATTTTTCTTCTTAAGAAATACAAATAAATTGTGAAAATTATTTAGGTATAAGGCATTTATTAATTAACCTTGATTCCTTTTGGTATGAAGTAAAAAATTATCAATATATTTTATACGTATATTGAAATCAGAAATCTAGATTTATAAATATGCTGAATAATGCAATTGTATAGGCGACTTAACGTCATTTCTTTAATTCATTTTGTTTTTTAATAGTCTAACATATATTTCTAAATCTGGATTCAGATTTAAATATACTTACGTATATAAAAAATTGATAATTTTTTACTTCATATCAAAAGGAATGAAGGTTCATTAACAATGCTTTAGAATGAAATAATAATAATAATAACACCACATGAAATTACAACCCCCTTTATCCCTGAAGGTCTGGAATGATCTTGTGTGGGAGAGGGCTACACATTTAGAGACAATGGACACACACCCAATATCCGAGTATACTACGATTAATCTCTAGAATGAAATGAAATATAATTACTTAGAAATTTCTTGCTATTTATTATTTTCTAACTTTTATAAAACTTATCACAGATAAGTATAACATATATCTTTTTAAACAATTATTTTCCCGGCTATTTGTCAAAACGCTGAAACTTCGATTACGAAAAGATAATATGCACATTATGTTCAGTATGACTGACTCAATAATGCTATTGTTAATTCCAACTATTCTGTTCAGTAAGACCAAAAATAAATAAAACAAGTACTCACCAGTTGAACAATCACTCTAAAACTTTAAAACATCCACCGACACTGTTTTTGCATTTTTTCGTTATCAAGGTGGCTCTTAGAAAGCCTCCAAAGTAACTATGAAACTTAGTAATCCCTAATGTATTAAACATTAATGGCTTCAGAGAACCGGACAATTGAAATTATATAGTGGAAATTCCCCGTAGGTTAAAATAATTTAATACAAATTAGGTGTCCTCTTCTTGGTAAAAGTTTAAAATATAGAATGAAATGAAATATAATAACGGTAAAATTTTTTTGCTAATTATTAATTTCTAACTTTTACAAAACATATATCTTTTTAAACAATTATTTTGTAATCCAAGTTTCAGCGTTTTGGCAAATAACCGGAAAACTAATTGTTTAAAAAGATATGTGTCTCACATTCAAAGTCGGACAGCATGAAAAAGTGAGAAAAAATGAAACTGAAATCATCTAGTATTTTTTTTATTGGCAAATCGTTTCAATTAATAAAAATATCTCAAATGTAGAATTTGCCATACCACAAAAAACTAGTAAATAATAGCGTTAAAGGTAATAATTTATAAAGAAACAAAGTGCTCTTAAAATTTTAGCTCACATCTGAAATTCGGACACTCCAGAGCTTCCTAGAAATACACAAGAAATTTAATTTCTAATATTTTGTGGGTCCACCTTTATTGTTGATGACTGCTTGGAGTCGCCGTGGCATGGAAGAAACTAATTTGTTTAAAAAGTTGGGAGATATCTGATTCCACTCATGTTGTAACGCTTGTTTGAGCTGTTCTCGATTAGAAATTTCATGTTTTCGTAATAGAACATGTAATTCATGCCATACATGTTCTATAGGGTTCAAATCGGCCGATTGGGGAGGGGGATTAAGGACATGTGGACAATTATAAATCACCCATTGACGAACACGACGGGCGCCGGGCGGTGTGTTTGGGATCATTATCTTGATAAAGTGAAAACACTGATCCCAAACCAAATTTTTCGGCACTCTGGCGTACATGTGTTTTTAGAATATCGAGGTAGACGTACTGATTCATTATTCCCTCTATGAAATGAAGATTGCCCGTGCCGGAAGCTGAAATACACCCCCAAACGAGAACACCTCCACCGCCATGTTTCACAGTACCCTGGATATTTTGCAGTTTTAGCTCTTCTAAGGGTTTTCTCCAAACTCTTACTCGACCATCTGACCCCCCAGATATTGAATTTGCTTTCATCCAGAAATATCACTGTTCTCCAAAAGGCCAGATCATTGTGTACATACTTTTTTGCAAATTCCAGTCTCTGTTGTTGGTGTTTCTTGGACAAGAATGGTTTCTTTCGTGCAACGCGTCCATGGTAATCATGCTTCCTTAAAATTCTACGTATGGTTTCTGGATTAGAATCTTTCCCCAAATACTCTGCAGCTCTTGCAGCTAGCTTTGGTGCACTAATTCTGGGGTTTTCTTTTACTTGGCGTACTATCCATCGCTCATCCTGTATATTAAAAATTTTTCTACTGTGTTCTTTAGAGTATACTTTTATTTTATTTTCAATGCGACCTTCATTTTTATATCTACGAATGATATCGTGAACTGTAGATTTACTTTTGCTTATTATTTGTGCTATTTGTCTGACAGATTTTCCATCGACATGGTGTTTTATAACCAATTTCGTATGTCTGTAGAAGTATGAGGTTTGGGTGTCATAATAAGGCACAAATCTAATAATTTTCTACCGGTTTGCTTTTCTTTCGAGTACAACACGTTCTGCTGCTTTATCGCACACTTGCCTACCCCCAATGATATCTCGATGACAACTGTCCGACGTTGCACTGTGAGGTACTTGCATGTCCAAAGAAATTAGTTTTGATAATATAACTGTTATACTGGCGCCGTCGTGTATTGTTCTGTATATTAGGTATTTTAGCTAATAACTTACTTTTCATTTCATGAATGGGTCTTATTATAAATGTATTATTAACTGTTTTATAGAATATCTATTTGTGGTGACACCACCTATCCGACTGCATATAAGCATTCCTTACAGTCGTACGGCAATGGAAGTATTAATCGCAATTTCACTGGCCGTTTTAAGATAGCCGCAGGGCATGCGCAGTTACATGACATGTCAAAGTGTATTAAATCCTCTTGGAATCGTTTGTCAGCAAAGAACTCGTTAGACGATAGAGAAGATACTCGTCTAGCACGCGGTAGGTCTAGGGTTCGAATCACAAACTTATAATTACTTTTTTTTTAAATAAGTATTTTTTAGTTCGTTAGTAAGATTTTCCTTGCCCTTTATTATAGTTTGTTTATTTTCCTTGCCTTTTATTATAGTTTGCTTATTTTCACGGTGCCGAATTCCCCTTTAAAATAAAAATGATCTGATGAGCACGCCATGCCGTGGCCTTGAAAAGGCCAATGAAATTGCTAGAAATACTGCCATTTCCGTATGACTGTAAAGGATGCTTATATGCTGTCCGACTTTGAGTGTGAGACACATATGTTATACTTATCTGTGATAAGTATAACATATTTTGTAAAAGTTAGAAAATAATAATTAGCAAAAAATTTTTAGCGTTATTATATTTCATTTCATTCTATATTTTAAATTTTTACCAAGAAGAGGATACCTAATTTGTTTTAAATAACAATGCTTTATTCCTAACTTTCTTTAATTTATGATATATTAAATATTATACAAATGAATCTAAAAAATACAAATAAAATTATAAAATACTATGGAATTTAAGAAATACTTATCTTCCTATTTTTTTAAATGTACTACTCTTTTCGCATCTAAGGATATAAATATAAACAATAACTCCAATAAGTCTACATGTTCCGTCTTAAGGGGGCTTTGTCATTACTGGGCAGTTTTAAATTTTGATATAATTTTTCATTAACTTTCTGTTTTAAACATATATGCCTTGGAAACTTGTATGCCAATTCGGTTGTTGTAGAATTTTTTTAAATGAGAGTAATTTAGAATGAGAGTAATTTAGTTATATATTTAATTTGGAAGAAAAATTCTAAGCGCAATATATTTAAAAAAAATCATTACATTTCGGCTATTTGAATGTGCCGCGAAAACAGTAGTGACATCATATCGGTAGTTACATATGAAGTAATATGCAGAACAGAAGAAGAGGAACAAGTTGATAATAAACAAACTAACCTCATCTTTCATCTGTCAAAAGTTAAGTGGACGTCATAGACATGTCTATGGTAGACGTTTAACTAGAGGTATGCTTTATTATGCTTTATTATAAATAAATGCATCGAAAGTGGAAAGATTCCCTCGAATTTTAAGATTGCAACGGGTAGACGATTGTTCAAGGGAAGCACTAAAACCAATATTTCAAACTATCGCCCGATTTTGTTAACATCCTCGATTGCGAAATTATTTGAAACAGTTTGGTAAATTATTTAGATAAAAATAAAATTTTAGCCAACAGGCAGTACGGTTTTAGAAAAAATCTGTCAACTCAAGACGCAATTGCTGAACTGACTTCATTAATATACAGTGCAATCGACAATAAAAAACCATGCCTGGGTGTTTTTATCGATTTAGCAAAGGCCTTTGATACCGTAAGTCATGGGCTTTTGCTGGATAAATTAGAAAACATCGGAATTAGAGGGAACGTTCTTAATCTGTTTAAAAGCTATTTAGAATCAAGGAAACAAAAAGTTAAAATAAATAATGTGTTTAGTGACGAAGAAACTGTGACTTGTGATGTACCACAGGGTACAGTGTTATTTACTATATATTTAAACAGCTTATTTACGTTAGATTCCTCTGGAACTATCATTTCTTTTGCTGATGACACTGTTATCTTGTATACTGGACATTCTTGGGCTGATGTAAAGGTACTGGTCGAAAGGGACTTAAGGAGAGTGTTAAATTGGTTTAGTGCAAATTTATTTACAGTTAATATTAATAAAACTAAAATCCTACCTTTCACTTCCTATAGAAAATACCTACCTGAGTTCAGCACTATATCAATTGATAATCTTGTTATTTTTTTTACTGGGTCAATCAAATATCTTGGCATTTTTATCGATACACACGTAAGATGGGATGTACACGTAAACAATGTTGAAACAAAAATTTGTGGCCTAATGTTTAAATTTTACCAATGTCGACAAATTCTTCCATTGTATCAGCTCAAAATATTGTATTACGCCTTCACAGAAGCCATTTTACAATATGGTATAATTGGATGGGGAAGAATAAGAAAAACGTATTTGGAACCTCTTGAGATAATTCAAAAGAGAATTTTAAAAATTATTTATTTCAAACCCTTTGAATACCCCACAGAACAACTGTTTTCAGAATTGAATATATTAGATTTAAGGCAGCTATTCTCTAAAACGGTTTTATTATTTTTGTTTAAAAATATATAAGTGAGAATAGTTATGAGCGTAACACTAGAAATAAAGAAGCTCTCCACTTAGTTTTATCTAGGGCATATAAAAGTATTAGCCAACGATTTTTTGTCTATATTGGACCGAAACTTTTTAATATTTTACCAAACTTTCTGAAAAGCATGAAAACGGTGCAACTTTTTAAAAAGAAGTTAAAAACATGGATTACTTCAAACGATATAAATTTATTGCATAATATTATTGGCCCTCCATTGAATTAATATTTTAAATTATTTATGTTTTTCCCTTTAACTATTTAGTATGTTGTTGGGATAAAGAAATGGCAATTTATTTATTCAAATCGATTAATTTTATTTTGTATTATTTTATTTAATTTTTCTACTATTCAATTATTCTTTCTTTTTTTATGTTGTCATGAATCACTTAAAATTTAAATGATTTTCTGAATTTTTTTCTGTATTTTTTGCACTTACTTGAGTGAAATATATCCATAGACAGGCTTTGAATAAGCCTAAATAGATTTTCTATATTTATTTGCGAAATCCAAATTATGTCTTATTATTTTGTATTTTGTACTTAACATTTGTAATTCAAATTTTTGTATCTATCTATCTATTTTTGTAAATAAATATTATTATTATATTATTATATTATTATATGTTCATTAGTGTGGCTAGAAGACGATCTGTGGTGGAACTATGCCATATTGACATTGATACACCTAATGCACTCTTCACATCCCCTCACTCTTTTGCATTAAGATTCAGATTGAATTGACAAAATAGTGCAATCATGCCAAATTGAAATGACGTCATGTGGGATAAATTGACTTGATAGCCTGTCAATTACTTCTACTCGGTCGCTAGCACAAACAACTTCATTCATAAGCTCACAAATTTCAAATTTTAATCGACTCGTTCAAAGGATGGAGAAGCGAATTCAAGAGTTCAACCTGCTCACTGGGCACTTTTACTGGATTTCTTAGAGTTGCATCCAGAGCTGCTTACTGGAATCAATTCTAAAAACAAACAGGCGGAATTATGGGCTGAAATATCCGCTAAACTTAACAGTTTGGAGTTAGGTAAAAAAACTCCTGATAAGTGGAACCAAGCTCTTATAGACTGGAAATATAAAATAAAAGCAAAAGTAGCCGAATTAAAAAAAGAAATTAATAAAACAAGAGGGTGTTCCACCATCGCAAGTGACTTTAATTCAATATGAAGAAAGATTGATGGGACTCGTAGGATGGAAAGCCATCGAGGGTATAAATAAGAAAGAATCTGGATTTGGGGACGTGAGGACTATTGAAATAAATGTGACTGCTAGTAGTGTATCTAATGTACTATCTACTGCTACTAACTCTGGGAATAAGGACTTGCATATATGGAGTAACCTAAGTCAGTCAAAGCCAATGAATAAGGAACTTCTTAACGTCTCGTACTATGAACATACTGGACATAGTAGTGTACAAAGCACCGTCAAAGTAATATTGAGAAGCATACTAGAGAAAATAGTTAACCAGACATCATCTCATAAAAAAAAGAAATTAGTCAACATTTTCAATGGAACAAAAGTTACAACAGTTTCAAGAAGAAATTATAGCAAATTTAAAGAACATTAACGATAACATAGCACGTTTAGCAGATATTTCTGTTCAACAAGGTTTCCCAGTATATGAACAGGCAGCATTTTCCCAATTTTTGAAGAAACTAAGTAAAGACACAAAACACAGCAAAATCAACGATTAATAGGGTATTTCACACAAGTTAAAATTTTCATAACTACAAAATTTAACAATTTAACATAATATGACTGAAGTTAGTCGCGAAAATATTTTTATACTGGTAAGATTTTTCTTTTCTTGACCGCTAATATCAAATAATATCTGATACTTTTTTTTTGTGAGGATTTCGGTTAGGTATAACTAATTTTATTATTTTTTTTCTAACGTTTCGGTTTATTACACCATCATCAGAGAAACTGTTAATTATTAGGTATTTGTTTTAAATTTTGTTATTTTACATGTTATTAGATTGTCTGTTTTAACGCAACTGATGATGATGTAATAAACCGAAACGTTAGAAAAAAAAATAAAAAAATTAGTTACACCTGACCAAAATCCCCACAAAAAAAAACTATCAGATACTGGTTAGTATAACAACTTAGCGTTTACAATCTCAATTTCTTGCCAATTCTATTCCTAATATCAACCTGGCGCAGTACTAAAAGTCAGTTGAATTGAATTGGTTTTGTATCTATCAATCTCAGTGTCATTTTTTTTATCAATGTGGCGTGATCCCACTACTGAGAAGTAATAGCATAAAAATGCCATTCATTTGTGTTAGAGCAGATGATCTGGTTTTGTTCATTTATTGTATTGAGCAATCTGCTTATAATTTGTCTCAAAAATATCAAGATATTATTTTAAATGTGACTGTGGAGAATATTACATCCACAATCTGAAGATAGTTGAAATTTGTTAAACAAAAATACATTTAGTTTACATTTATATTTTATATGTATTGCCTGTTAGTAATTAATGAGTTTTTTTTAGTAATTAATATTTTTTTGTATTCATAAAATTTTTCTCAAAATTTCAAAATAAAAATTTCTTGTATAAAAAAAGCACCTTTCCCATGTTCGTTTGTGTCTAAGGACCATTGAATTTATCTGCTTGCAAGTTCTGCTAACTTTCACAACGACCTGCTCATATATGATTTTTAAAATCAAACTGATTCTAGCAATGACTAATGAACAAACCTTAGCAGTGTTTAGTATTTGGTGTGAACGTTTTCTTATAGTTGTTCTGTAGTGTTTTTATTATTGTTTATTAGCGAAAATCAAATAAATGAATAACTCACGGATTTACCTTGGATACAAAAAAATTCATGTGTGGCGAAAATCTCAATTTATCAAAGTTGACACTTTTATCCATGTTTTCTGTCATCACATTCACATATTGGTAAATTTTGAGTTATTCATTTGTATGATTTTCAGGGAATCGTTTTTTCTTTTGCAATACTGGCAACAAGTTTCTAACTTCGCAGTCCTTTTTCGTTGTTTTTTTTATTAACTTCTGTGCAGACTGCTGATGTGATGTCATCGGCATTTAAAATGCATTAATAATTCTTTGAACTTTTACATATTTCTAATGATTCTTTAAGACAAAATGTTATTGTTTAACACAGATTCTCTAAAAGTTTGACTTAGTGCAACAACCGAATTTACAGAACAATTGCAACATTAATTTCATTAACTGCCAGTTTGTGTTGTTGCGCATTATTAATTTCTCAAAATGAATAAAATCGAATACCGTGCTGTTATAAAATTCTTTAGAAAACAAGGAAAAACTGCAAACATTATTCCTGAAGAAATGTTGGTTGTGTATAGAAATGATTGCCTTCCAAGTCGACTATTTGCGAGTGGTCAAAACTGTTTAAATGTGGTCGAGAATCATTGGATGATGAACCAAGTCCTATCGCCCTGTTGACGTGATCATTTCACATGTTGAAGAAACCATGTGTCTGATACTGGAGGTTTTCAGAATTCCGCATGACTACAAAGGTGAACAATAGGCCCCTTGCACTTGCCGTATTATTAAATTAATTCACATGTTCTAATATAGTCTTACTAAACATTATGGGCATTTCCCACATAGTTTTTTATTAGCATATTCGATAATATTTATAAATACGAACTCACTGAATTTTTTTCGGATTTTTTTGAGCCCCGGAAAGGGGTTAAAAAGAATAATAAAACTTTGAATTTTAGTCTTATGACGTCATCCGACTAGGTTTGACACCAGACACAAGCAGCCAGTGAAAGCGAAGTACCGCAGTATTGCCAGTTTTACGTATTGTTTGAGAGCGTGATTGGTGATTATTACTTATTCAATTATAAATCCAACTATAAATTCATTCACATAGCATTTTTTTGAAGAGAAAATTTTATTTGTACATGTTTTAAAGTTTCAATATTTAAATATTAAAAAAAATCAGCAGAAATGGAATAAGTTAGGTTATGTATTTTACGTTGCCGTTACTGAATTGACTATTGAAAACAAATATTAATTAATTATTATAATCATTCTTATTTTTAACTTTCACCTGATTATGATGATTTTATTTGAATAGTTATGGAGCGTGCATTTTTTTAAAAAATCGTAAAAAATTTTACCGTTTTAAAAAGAATTTAAATTAAAAATAATGAATAGCAATAGTAAATCAATAACAGAACCATTTTCCTCGCAATTGATTAAGTGGAATATTAATCTTAATAAAAACGACCAAAAATGCATAATTATTGAAAATACCTATATAGTTCAAAAATATGTAAATACTTATCTTATTTTGTATCCAAATTAGAATAGTCTTGAAAATGTTTGATATAACACAAAAATTAATGTACAAATTCACGAAATCGTTCAAAATCACAAATATTTTCAAATAGTTTTCAACTATCAAAACAATACTTAAAGAAAATATGGCATCATAGATTCGACCATATAACGGGGCACATTATTTCATTGGTTTATTAACTGGCGGCAATTTTAAATTAATATAAATTTTCAAAAACATTTTTTGTAATTAAAGTTTCTTTTTTAAAATCCAACCACTTATGGATACTGATTACATAAGTAGTGTAGAATATACAATTAAAAAATCCAACTTTTATTATAGTGGAACATCCCCATTATCAAATCTGTTTTCATAATTTCAACTTAAAAAATGTTTAAAATTATTTGGTTGTCTCTGGTCTGCGATATTTATGCAGACATAATATTATATTGTAAAAACCTACCGAAGCATTCCCAAACAACACTAAACCGGAAATTTATACACCATGGTAAAATAAATTTTATTTCATTTTAAAATGTTAATACGTAAACTATTTTTATATCAAAACAAACAAAAAAGTTATATTTTCACACTAGCCAAATTTGAGGGTGACGTCATACTATATTTTTCTTTATAACTCGTGAACGGCTAGAGATACCTAAATTCTGTAAGGACATTTAGCGGTACGGGTTTCAACACCGTACCCAAAGCCCTTCTGGTTCTTAAATTTTTGTTTATAGATAGAATTAAAACCCCGCCAAATCTATATACTTATTTTTGTATAAAAAAAAATACTTTTGTTAGATATATGTAAGAATTTCATATTCACCCTGTATGTATGTACTTTTAGATTTAAATTTTATTTTTGGATGTCCCTTTATCATTTTCAAGTAAAGACTGTTTAAGTTTTAAGATTCCAAAAATGCCAAAATTATATTTTGTATATGGGGCCTATCTTGGCGTTTTGTGGAGACGAACTAGATTTAATTAATAACCGACTTGTCACTGGAGATGAAACGAGCAGGAAAAAATAATGGCAACAATTTTTTGGGACTGTCAGAGAATTTTGTATATTGATTATCTGAAAAAGGATAGTACATTAACGGGAAAGTATTATTCAAACTTAATGCATTGCCTCAGGGATTCTATTTAATTAAAAGGCGCGGAAAATTGATGCGAAGTGTTTTACTGCTCCACGACAATGCACCACCGCACAAATCAAGAACTGCAAAAGCTGCTGTTGCTGATTGTGGCGGAAGAAATTGAACACCCGTCTTATAGTCCAGATTTGGCATCTAGTGACTACTTTTTGTTTCCGTATCTCAAACAAACAAACACTTTGGGTGACAAAATTCAGGGACAATGACGAACTTATAGCAGCTGTTTTGTGGAAAACCCAAATGAATATTTGTACAATGGATTAAAGGTGTGATTGAATATATGTATTTAAAAGAAAGGGAATAAATATTTTTGTTGCTGCTCTAGTCTTTTGTTTTCATGCCTAGTCCGACGATATAAAAACGACCCCTCGTACTTGCAATTTTAAAAATTATAAAGATTACCGTTCTCCATTACTTAAGAAGCACAGCTGGATTTTACTAAATCCGGCTGTGCTGCCAGTCGACGATTCTAGCTTGGCACTTGAGTTTGGATGCGCAGTGATCTAAACCACGCCCTTTAAATGTAAATCGGTTTGTTGGTCTCTGTCCCATACTGGTGATATTTCTTCCCTCTCTGCGCTGCCAACTGCCAAACTAGAATCATAGTAGTATATTTATTTGAACTGTTTGACTTATTTTATGTTCCGAACACGTTCCTGAAATTGTGCCTCGTATTTCAAAGACACGTATTTGATTTTACATTAATTGGAAAGGTTTTTTTCACTTTTCAATGATGTAGCATATTCCTATAAATCATATTCTTTATGTCAAAATTGTGTAAGAATGAAATACGAGATATACGTGGTATAAGTGAAAATTTTCGATTTACGTTTTTCTCAATTCTCAAAAATCAGAAGAGTTTTGAAAATATATTCGAAATTACTATAAAATTCTATAATTTTTTAAGACGTCTTTGTATATATTATACAGCATTGAATTATTATAATAAAGGGTCAATGAAAGCAATAAACTTTTTTATGATTCATTTGACAATCTTGGACTTTCAATGTTCGATAATTTAGTTATTCCACTAAAACTAAACGGATTAATTTTTCAAATCTACGCACAAGTATTTTTAATTAATCACCGAACTTTTTCGTCGTCCAAAATATCCCGTTGACTCATTTCATAGTATCAGGCCTGGAAATACATTTAATCATAACGCCAAAAATGAAAACAGTATGAATAGTGAATGTCATATGTATAATAATAAAAATTATGAAAATTTACTTTCTTTATAAGTTGTGACCTCAAGTATTTGGTTGCTGCTGTAACCTTCTGCATTGGGATATTGACTAATAACATTGTTATTATTATTGGTAATTTAATGTAATTGAAATTGTTATTATTATGATGCATTTTATTGCGGTTATCTGTTGCGTCATGGATTAGAAGAAATATACAGTTAAGAGGATAAACGGTGGAATACAAGTAGCTCAATAAAAAATAGTTTAATCACGTTTGTCATTTTTACTTATACCTAATATAAGGAAGTATAGTAATCGTGATTTTTTCCACCTCGAAATTTTGATTGATACATACGTTTTGAACCATCCTGAATCCATTCTGACTATTTTCCGAATGATGTTTGTCGGTACGTGTGTATGTATGAATGTGTGTATATGTGTATCCGTGATAACTCAAAAAATTATAATGGGAGACTCCAAATTTGGCAGCTAAGATTTTCAACAACATTTTAGGTGACACATTGAAATTGGTGAATGTGGTACCACCAGAAGAGACATAATGAATGAAAAAAGAAAAAAGGCACAATTTCGGGACGACGAATTATATTGAAAAAACATAACTTTATGGAAAAAATAATCTGTCGGCATGTCTGTAGTATCACGATAGCAGCCACAGTTTTTGAGATAAAGCTTTCAAATTTGGTACACATTGTTCTAAAGGCCAAAGACAATGATAAATTCGACTATGAGCAAAATTAGCCAGCTGAAAGGAGTTCCACGGAACCCAAACAAATATTTTCTTGTTGAAAGACTATAGATCATGTCTACTATATCAAGCCAATGAAATATATTTTCCAAGTACTTAAATAAGGCTGATGTAAACTGAAATGTTTTACACATTTGATGTCATAAAATGGGGTTAGGATAAATTTAACAGTTTAGCATTTGAAATGTCTAATTTAGTTACAAAAATGTCAATGTCAAAAGAAGAATAATTATTTAAAAATTTTGATGAAACATTTCAAGGTACACAATTAAAATTTAATTGAAGTAAGTGAAGAATTAAATAGAATGATTTTTTTAGATCAGGATGATCTAAAAATATTTCTCATTCAAATATGATATGATATTCAGTTTAGATCAAAATACTATCTTAATATGGGCGCCCGCAAAAAAATTTCCACGGGAGCAAAATATACTTGGAACAAATGCAGGTGATTTCTATTAGTTTATTATAGGTTGAACGAGTGTTGGAGATTAAACATGAACCATGGCGTCTAGGATCTTTCAACTCAAGAATAATGCATTAATCGCGTAATATTTGACCGAACGGACAAACACGATTAACGAATTTATGTTCAAAATCATAACCTAAATATTAGGAGTGGTGTGTTGATATGTACTTACTTTGTCCTTTTATATGTATGCTATTCCAATTCCAATTTTCCAATTTAAAATATTTATTTAATATTCAATACATTTTGTAAAACTTAAATGAAGCACCAATGCACAGTGCAAACACAACAAATAATACTATTTACAGTAAATAACACCGTATGGTGTAGCCGGTTGGCTTTACAGAATAAACTCGCCTGAAATTCATTTCAGGCGAAAAGCAGTAAGCTTAGTTTTCCTTCTTGGATGAAGGGAGGCCTAGGCTGCTGGCCGATGTTGTGGCCCAAGGCGGCTCAGGAGTGCCTCTTTTGTTGTTGATAAGTGGCAGGACGTTTTCCTGAAACAACGTAGTATGAGCACAAATGTAAAAACATTATAAAAATTAAAAGACAGGGGAGATAATACAAATGTCGTTGTAGTCTGGTCATGCAGGAAAAAGCTAGAGAAAAAACCTGCTTAAGAGAATTTAAAATTTAGATTGTCTGTAAAAATGGGGTGGAGAGGCGGAAGGGGCGGTCATCGGAGGAAGTTACGGTTGGGGTGGGTAAAAATAAATACAGAAAAGGGTAAAAAGTGGATGTCTGTCATTGTATGTCTGAAGTTATGGTTATTCAAAAAAGATGGGAAGGTTCTCGTGAAGTAGTCTGTGCGTATGTATGTAATGGTGGTGGTGTCGAATGTCTGTAATGTGTGCAGTGAGTACGGATTTCTGTATGTTCTGTCTAAAAATTTTAACGCGCCGTCTCACAGTGGACGGAAACGCCAAAAAGCTGGCCAAAATTAGAAAAGTGAAGATTTTTTTTGAAATGGAAACATTTTAAATCGTTGTAGTGGTACCCCTAGCATTAGAAACGACCGTTAATACCGGTCTGGGTTCACTACCTGAGCGAGGAAATTACTTATTGTGCGACCGTGCAGCTCATCACTTCGGCAGCTCGCAACGCTTCAAAAATCGATAAATTTTGTCTGCAGCGTAAAAATTCTCAAAGTGCAGTTTTCTGTGTCATAAAAATGGATTCTGCATCAGAAAGTAAGTACAATTAAAATATCTCAGTATCAGATCAGTTTATTTATATGGTAATTAGTAAATAATTATCGAAGTGGAGTGCATTTTTGTACATGCAACGATTCATAAACTCCACAAAAAAGCCATAAGTTACGCGGTTGGTTATGGTTGGTCTTGAAACTTATTGGAATGTGTTCAATGAACATTTTTTTCGAAAGTGTATAAAAAATTAGCTGCATCTTTTTGCATCTTTGCGAGATATTGACAAAATTGTGCGCGAATGCACGGATGCATGCACATTCGTGCACCATAAAGTGGGCTCCTTTTGAATGCGACGATGAATGTAATTCAGATAGTAATTGAATAAAATTAATTTTCAAAGTCATTACACATTTTTATTCCATTCCCCAGATTCTAATTTTCCCGAAACAAATGAAACACATGAATTTGCTTCAATTCAATAATAATTTTTGAACTATGTATATATTCTTGACTGTAATTTTTTTTGGAATTCTATATGGGATTCTTCATCAGCGACCCAAAAAAACTGTATACAAAGTTTTGTAAAAATGCAGCGATAATTTGCGATTTTTGGTATGTTTTAAGGGGATTTCATGGCCGCCATTTTGTTTTTTCAAAATTCAACTTCGGATTCTTGATCAGCGACACAAAAAACCTTTGTATGCACAATTCAGTAAAATAGCTCAATGCTTTTATATTTTGGCCAGCTTTTCGGCGTTTCCGTCCACTGTGCGTCTGTGTTATGTATTCTCTAATGTATTCTATGTTAGCAGTCTCATGTAGCTGTTGCGTATTTACGTATCTGTTAGAGTTAGTGAGGAGGCGAAGTAGTTTATTTTGCGTCGTCTGGAGGCGGCCGAACTGGGTGTCCGACATCCAGTTCCAGACGACGAAACCATAAGTTAGAATTGATCTAATTGCAGTTTTGTAGATGAGCAATTTATTTTTAGTGTCCAACACAGACCTTCTATTAACAAGTGGATACAATTTATGCAGGGCCATATAGGCCCTGTTGAGCGTTTTTGTTATGTGAGGCTTGAATGATAAGCGTTGGTCTAGGTGCACTCCTAGGTTTTTACTACCTTGGCCTCCTCAATAACTCTATTGTTAATGGTCAGGGGGGTAAAAGTTTTAATATTCGTAAATTTCTTTGTAAAGTTAATTGTTTCTGTTTTTGTCTCGTTGATTACGATTTTCCAGTCTTTGTAATATTTTAAAATATTGTTGAGGTGATACCGCAACTTGGTAGTTGCGGTTTGAGCATAAAAGGACTGGGCGTAAATTGTGTCGTCGGCGTACATTATTGTCTGTGTTAGAGGATGAGTGAGAATATCGGCGACATATAAGTTAAATAAAACCGGGGAGAGCACCGTCCCTTGCTGCACCCCCGCCCTTATTTGGTAGAAATTAGATGTATTATTAATCTTGACCGCAAAAGTGCGGTCAACAAGATATGATTTCAAAAAAAGATACAATATTCACGGGTAATTTGTGGATATGTGTAAGTTTGTGCAGGAGGCCTCCATGCCAAACAGTATCGAATGCCTTCTGGATGTCCAGGAGCAGCATTTTTGTACAATGATGTTTGTTGTAGCCCTCGATAACGTCGTGCACAACTCTGCACAACGACAGCGTGGTATTGTGCCCCCCTCTGAAGCCAAATTGTATGTTGGGCAGCAAGCTACCTTGTTTAATAAATTTATTCAAATTAATTAAATATATTTTCTCGGCTATTTTGCCGAGAGTATTAAGCAGTGAGATTGTATGCTATGTGGTGTGTTGTAGCTTGAATATAAATGTATGCCTAATATCCACAGATTTGTAAAAAACTTGAATTTCAATTAGAGTATGTTGAATGCGTGAATAAATCATTAACTTTTTATGGTTCATTTTGGTGGATCAGACCGTTTTTTTGAACGAAAATTCAGTGTATTGTTATAAACTATGCAACATTATAAACATCAAAATGAAAAAACCTTCGATTGCTGTGAACGATATCAAATCTATTTTCAGTGTTTGTTGATCTGATCCTTTAGTACACTATCTTATTGACATGAATCTCAAGAAATTATAAATAAATTTTCTACATGGTGATATATAACACAGTGCAAAATTGCTATGACTTTAACATTACCCCATTTGGCCAACATTTTTTTTTCAGTTCCGGTGCCAAAAATCATGAAGTTTGATGGTCAACCTCGGGACGTTTTTGAATTCTTCGGATCGAATGTCTAATAGCCAAGTAATGAATTTTTATTTTGAATGATGCATTCAAATTACATCGTACGAAAGAAAATAGCAATTTGGATGTTTATGAGATGAAACTTTTCATTAAGTTGCGTTGACAGGGTTGTCCATAATTTGTTGAAAAGCAGAGACAATCTGCTGATGAGTTGGCGATTGTGGCAAGGATGAGGGAGCAAGGTGACACAATTCCCAAATAGCAAATTTTTTTTGGTCAATCGACCTAGCAATTCACCGTTTGGTAGCAGGAGACATCAACTACCATCGCTGGGGAGGAGGCAGAAAATTATGGCTGACCAACATCGCTTCATAAGAAAAGCAATCCAGCTTTCAAAAAAGACAATTCGAGGAAGGTTGCATGAAGCTGGACCTCGGGCTAGGAGACGAGCCGCACGGCCCTTATTAAGCAACAACATCGGGTTACTCGCCTGCAATGGGCGCAAAAACACCAAAACTGTGAAATAGCTAGCTGATGAAAGTAAGTTCAATATGTTTAGGTTGGATGGACATGTTTTGGTAAGGCAAGGGAGAAATGAGATATATGTGGAACAGCACATGGAGGCAACGATGGCTTTTGAAGGTAGGTGGATGGGTGACTGTTTGAGGAGGAATAACAATGACTGGAAGGACTGAATTGATAATACTAAGAGGAGAGAGCATGAATGGTGAAATGTTGTGCATTAGAGATATTGTGGTCTATTACGCGCAAAATTTCGGTGACGATTTCATTTTAGTTGATGATAACGTCCGACCACAGCGCGATAGCATCATCAACGAATTTTTGGGGATCAAAATATTGAGAGAATGGGTAGGTCACCCTTGTTTTCAGATATGAATCCAATCGAGCATTTATGGAGTAGAATGAAAAGAAAAGTAAAAGAAAGGGAAGGCCGAGTGGAAAATGTTAATGAATTTAGGAAGAATAGCTATTCTTCAGAACTTCTTCCGAAAATTGGAAGAATGCCCAGCAGGGTTGCGGTTCTGGTCCGAGCTAGAGGAGGCCCTACAAAGTACTGAAGATCAATTATCAAGTTATTAGCTTTTATCGCTTAAGAGTCGTTTAGTTAGGCTGTCAATTTGACAAACATAAATGTCAAATTTTATAAATGTAATGCCTACTTATTCAATAGTTATTTACGTTACAAGTCCGGTAAGTGATATGTTACAGTACGAGTTAGATGTTTACGGACGAGGCGAGTCTGGAATTTCTAAACTAATACTGTAACAATCACTTAACGGTTGTGTAACGTACAACAATTTATTTTATACTGAGTGTAGCGGATGTTCCTGAAAGGCGATGATAAAATTACTTATTTTTATTACCTGGATTTCACAACAAACGAACATTCTCAAAACACGACAATAAACACTTGTTTAAGTCTACGGTCGGTGTTTCCCAATATTTTTACACTTTTAGTTCTATAGAAACCGCAATCTAACATACCTTTCTGGAAACACAATGATAATAATTTAAGTTTACAGTCGGGGTTTTCTAATAGTGACACTTTTAATTCAACTTAGAATAACCTACAATTTAACAAGGTATCAATAACCGCAGTAAAGTAAGGAATTTCCGTTCATCGTTGTCGACCCTTTTACATAAATACCCTTACCTGACCAACAAACACATGATAATAGTGTGATTATTTCATTAAAGAAATATCACTTATCAAACATAATAGTTGTCATTTTATAGCTCACTTTAATAATGTTAACTTTTCCATATTTACAGTAGTAATTTAACTGAGATATTCGACGTTTAATAACTCAAAAACGGTATATGGTAGGGGTAACATATGGTACATTTTTGAAATGAGGAACAAAGGATCATTCCAAAAATTTAATAATATACAGGGTATCCCATTTAAAAAGTATATTATTTTTCTGTATCTCCTGAAATCTGCACGCTACTGTACTTTTGATAGCATTTTGACAAAATTTAGTCATGACCACATAATTTTTATTTAAGACTTTTTTTTCTGCAGGCAATAATAACGATGATAAGGAGTGGGTAATTTATAATGAATAACCCTGTACAATATACATGGGTACTACATTATTAACGCACTATGTGATTATAATTGGTGCGTTAATAATGTTTTTATCCCACATACCGTAAATAACTATTACCGGATTTAAAACTAAATAATTCATACTATAATTTGTCAATTGTTAAAAATTAAAAAATGATTACGAATACAATATTCATTCCAACCTCACACTATAGCCCTCTGCTGCAATGAGGCACTTTCCACCTCCATACCATTGCGTCTATTCTCACAAGTTTTTTTATATAATACAACTGTTTTAAATTCGTGGTATGGAATTGTCGATGTAGGATAAAAAAAACATCAAATAATGATAAATAGTCAACGTTTCGGTTGACTATTCTTAATTTTCGTCAGTCCTACGGCTTCAAATTTGACCTATTACACAATTTATGAAATGAAATGGTAATTTTGAAAAAGGAAGCAAGTATTTCATTAACACTAAAGTACTTATTTAGTATTGTACTGTTTTTATCAATTTTATTTAGAATTTTCCACATCAAATAGAAATATTCCCAATTTATTTGTTTTCCGATTAAGTAGCATTGTTAAAATCAATATTCCCATATATGGTAAAGTTACCTTATCATTTTATATCTAATATGGTGGTGATTTTTCATTTTATAAATGCATGTCGCGTAATATAGGTACTTAACTTCTGTGACTCTAGCAAGCAAGTTATCATGTATTTCCATTGCTCAGTAGTGGTTCAAAAATAATTCACAGTATTCTAAGGAATTTAAAATTTCAAAATTGTTTTTGTTGACATGACAATGAGGAATTAACATTGCTAAAATGCCTATTATTTTTATTAATGTTCTACTAGTCTGTTATTTTGCAATAATAACCCTATTTTGAGATACATTAAATGAGAAATAACGCACTAGGGCGTTGTGTATATCCATATCGCCCTAGGGCATTGTGTATATCCATAACGCCCTAGAGCATTATAAAGTTATAACGCATTAACATTTTCACTACAAAACAACAAAGACTACTAAATGGTGATAGAGTTATTGACGAACAAAATCTGTTGCATGGTTACAGCGTTTGCAAACAATTTTGATTATTACTATCTCTTAAATGAAATCGTTACGTACATAATAGATGTCAAATTAATCAATCGAAAATGTCAAGAATTCGGTTTAAATAACAGACTAGTAGGACATCTAGGATAATGACGCCCTCGGTCGACGTACATTATCGACCTCGGTGGGTTATTATCCTTATAATACCCTTGATACCTTAATTCATTATATTCTAAAAGATACATATTATAAAGTTCAAAACTGTATACATAAATATTATTTTTATACCACCCGTGCTTTAAAAGTGATATAGTGGTATGCATTTGATTAAAAATACATAAACAATTCCAACAATTATATAAATGATGTCACTTATTAATATTATTATTTGTTCAATATATGTTCGGAGAGCTGCGAGGCCAAGGCCTCGCCATTTAGGGAACAAGAAGGGCGCCCAAGAATCAGCATGCCTAGTTTTATAGTATTGTATTGCCAACTTCACATGGCACTTTATTTACACAAAGGTCAAGGATATCTATAAACTAACTCTCCTTAGGAAGCTCTTTATTTTTTTTAATCCATTGTATTGTTCGACTTTTTTTTGGTAGATAGGTACTACTAACAATGTCCCTCTGTTAATAAATCAAACAACCGATTGCATCTAATGCTGTCACTTTGAAAAATGACCACTGATTGAAACATGAAGTACAATTTTTTTTTTGAGGTCAAGTAGAAATGCACTTCAAATTCGTAGACTTCATAAAACATTTTTTATAATTACTTACTTCATAAGTCCTAGGTGTAGACAAGCTTAAATGGCCTGTGTTTATGTTATGAGAATGGGGTGACCTCATCAATATATATTTTTTTACAGAATTACTTATTGTTTCAGCAGAAATGAATATAGATTAGTGACATGGGACTTGTGGGGTCCATCGCTGATAGTTCATGAGGTACAGAGTGAAATGAGTACTATTATGATCGTAATAGATATGTAATAGCTTGTCTTTGACGTCGGTGATAGGCCCTGGCAGCGGAAATAGACCGACATTATGTCAGGATTACCCAATTTTACAAGGAAAAATAGATACACAGATAACTGTTAACACCTTTTATTTTAATAGACAAGCTACCAGAGTTGCTTTACACCCAGGACTAATCGCACCTTTAGTTTTATTTCTTATTCTCGACCAGTACGTACCGATGTCATCCTTTCTTAAAAATGAGCTCAATGTTTATTAAACTACTATTACATTTGTTTTGGTTCGGCGTCTACACTGATATTAAATAAGTCTATATTAGCGTCTCACAAAATATCCGTGATTCTCGGCCATCCTGTATTTCCTGTTGTCCCCAACAGGCGTGGTGGAAGGTCGTGAATATCCTTTTGACTAATATGATTTTGTTTCTGAGCCCTGTTTCACCACATCACTTCGAATCCTGTGAAATATAAAATACACATTTTCATGAGTTTTATACTATTTTACATGTTATTTTATTTTATGGTGACTACGTCACCCTTTTAATTTTATTTTATGGCGACTACGTCACCCTTTTTTTATTTTATTTTATGGTAATTATCTCACCCTTTTTATTTTATTTTATGGTGACTACATCACCCGTTTTTATTTTATTTTATGGTGACAAAATCACCCATTTTATTTTATTTTATGGTGACTAAATCACCCATTTTATTTTATTTTATTTTATTTTTCATTTGCTTATAACCGAACATTTACAGGAAAGGTTGGTCCAGACCTTCATTCATAACTACAAACTACACATGGTTTTATTTTAACGACAGCTATCATGCGTGTTCTATATTTGCACCTCAAATCATCGATGACATAACGATTATTGAGTAAAACATCCTTAACTAAAGGAGTCCTTAAATACGTGATTTAGCTTTCGGGTCATCCCTGTAGGCACACTGCCATTTTTCTGATGCATCACTAACTGCCAGACGAGATGTTTCTTTGGTTCACGCCTTTTGTTGTAAAAATATTCCTTTTGTTTAACTTGTTTCTGGGACACCGTATTACGTAACTCTTCTAAATTAGCCTTGTTTATGGTTTTATCCACCACATTTAGAATGTAGGCATTTTGCCCAATTTACAGTATTGATTATGACAAATTGAATTTTCCTAGCCTGGGTGTTCCACAGTGTCTCGTCAGAATCATTCACAGATAAACATCGTAAGGAATCCAGTATGGCTTGATTAAATCTTTCACACTGACCATTTGCCCTCGGTGACAATACTGCATTTAGGATATGTTTCATTCCATATTTTTGATCAAACAAATTCAGGGTTGCGGACGTGAACACCGTTCCCCTATCAGAAATTAATCGAGTAGGAGCCCCAAACACATATGAAGTTTTCCAGTGTTCTAATCACATATTTTACATGATTGGTTTTTACGGCTTCTAGACAGATGAATTTTCTAAAGCAATCTATAATATTCACTATTAAGTAACAGCACTACTCTTTCGACCTGATAAAAGTCCCACGTTGTCAGTAGGGATAGTTTCAAAAGGCACCCTTCCCTTTTGAATATAATGTAATTTCTTTCACATGCTTCATATACATACATGGTGATATATATTTTTTTACAAACTTGGTCATTTTAGGGAACCCATAATTTCATCTGATCTTTTCCAAAGTGTTTGCAAAGCAAGTGTCCACTATCATCATAGTTTAATTTACATGTTAACCATCTACTCGCACATTGCACGACCCATTTTAGGTCGTTTCCAATTGCTCGATACAGAACATTATATTTCATAACATAATTATCAAAATAATTTCTTGTATTTGAAATTTTCTCTGTGCTTATATTGTTTTTATATGTTCAATATCCTCACTTGGATTTGCCAAAAATATTGATAAAAGGGAAGCACAACAAATATAACGTACATTTTCACAATTTATGCATCAGCCAAACATTAAAACGATCAGCTGATAACTTTTAAATAATTGACAGATGACAATTACCAAATCTATCTAAATCAAACCATAACATAAAATAAAATTATGTTTTTGTTTTTAATATTTATGTATCACAAAATCTTTGTTTTCTTTATATAAATTAGAATTGCGTGAACTCGTTACACATATTTATTTTAGAGCTCACTAGTTCACTTTTTAAATTATAATTTGAAATAACAACATAACTATAATCCAAAATTTTAATACATTTATTTCTGTGAAATTCTGTCCAGAGTATCAACATTCATGATGATGATTGATGATTGAATAACTGCCATATCATACAAAATGATTCTTTCAACATGAGCATTGAGCAATGTTTACGTTTGCATGTACAAAGCCGATTTTATTCAGGACCCAGCAAATGTTATAGTTCATATTTAATTTTTTTATATTTTAGATAATTTTTTCTACAACAGCTGTATTATTTTCAAAACCTTTGCCACTAAAATAATTAAATACTTTATGCATTCATTTTCAATATGAAGAATAAGTTAATAATTATAAACAAAATAAACTGTTGTATGACGATAAATAATGCATACTGGGCGACTGTAACAAAGCTTCTACTCGATCCGTTAATTTGTTTTTTTTTATTTATTTATCGTCAGCACAAGATCAATTACCGACGTCAGAAGTTAAGCATCAGTGCAAACAATCTGAAAGTTTGGTCAAACCCCCAATTTATTGTGCAGTAGGAATCTTCTACGTGTTCACATCACAGATACACGAAACCCACAGTCTGGCTACCAGGCATCATTTATAAACTACACCGGTATGACTTTTCTGTATTTCTAACTAAACTCGTTCACTACTAACTACACGGCAGAATGCTGCGAGTGAGAATGAACAACACACTATCAACACCATGGAACATACTAGCCGGCGTCCCTCAGGGGTCGGTACTGGTGCCAAAATTAAACAATCTATTCGTTTCTGACTTTCCGAAATTCCCAAACACCAAGCTGGCTATGTATGCCGACGATACGGCCGTGTACTGTCACAGTGCAATAGTACCTCGTGGCAAGGGCGGAAAGCCACTAGATATACCCAGAATGGGTACACGTCTCACGATCAGCTGTACTGTCACAGCTACCATGCCCAGGGGCTGGTCAGTTGTTGAAAGCATATATGGTACGTGCGTCGGAGTACTATAGCCGTTGGAAGGTAAAGGTGAAAGTCAAGAAGTCAGAAACGATAGTATTAAAACAAATTTTACTAAAGTCTATTCACATAAGCTTTGCAGCGTTAGCCAGCATAGGGAACAAAATGCCCGCTGATGATTTGTGCAGATGGCAGGCATATGTACACAAGTGCAAAGTTCCTATAGCGGTTAATTCAATTTTCATTGTTTATTTTATTTCGTAGGCATCGGTAGTAGTTGGACGTTTGTAGATTGTGTTTTGATATAAATTGCATTGTGTTTTCGCCGATTAATATTAATATGTATTAAACCTAATGGTTAATGATCAATATATTCCCTTAACCTTAACTAAAAATAATAATATGTGTTATATTTAATAATCGGTAAGGTATTTGATGTTTTAATGATTTACTGTTTTTTGAATTGTTTTTTATTATACGAGGTGACTCAGTTTTAATAGCGAACATTTTAACAGTTGATAGATCTCGACGAAATGAGGATTTTTGTTGTAGATATAAACTTATTTCATCTTAACTTAGCACATAAAAAATTGTGACACAGGAGCGCGGTATTATATAATTACATATTGTGCATTTATAATACACCGCGCGCCTATGCTAGAGAACTACGCAAGACTGACGGTCGACAAAGGGTCGTTCTGCGAGCACAGGTAAACAGTTTTATATGTGCTCATATGAATGAACGGATTATAGTATGGTGTATATTTTAATCACTTTTTTTACACAGGTCAGTAGTACTAAATGCTCTATCTTTATATTAAGATAGAGAGAAACATAACATTATTTAATGTAGAAATATGAAAATTGTGCAGTACAAAGTTGATCCGCTCTAAAGCAGGTAGAATTTAAAAATGTTTTATTTTCTGACATTATTTCTTATGGGTATACAAAATAAAAAGTAACGGAAATTTTTAAAACGTTTGTCTTTCTTATAGCTAAATCGAAATTTTTTATTAAATTAGGATGTTCTTATTTCGGCGTAACCAGACATTTTAGTTTCTTATTCAAAACTTTAAAGAAAATATGTCAATTTTATTTTTGTTATTTTGTTTCTTTCCACTGCTAACCAATAAAAGGCATTTCTTGTTATTGTAAATAAATTACGTAGATATGTACACTCTGTTGAATACCACTGATTCAATAAGCCTAAAAGTCATTTATCTTAATTCTAATGCCTTGAAATATTTTTTCCCTGGTAATATATATGTAACCCACAATGATATATTTATTACGACTGGAAATAAGCAATTTACAATACACTTGCTACTTTGCCCATTATAAATCGGGCTCATTAAGTCCAACCCACCACTGCAAAAAAAGTGAATAGACTTTAGGAATGAAATCATAACGTCCATTTCGATCAGTAGAACCCAAATTCAAACAGAACAGGACGTAAAATATTTAGGGGTCGTTTTGGATAAAGGATTAATATTTCGAAAAGACATTAACAAGACCATGCGAAAAGTCTATTCCTTGTCTCAGGGCAGAGAATAGCAGACTAAATAGGACAAACAAAAAATTAATATACACCGCTATAGTGAGACCGGGGCCCTATTATATGCAGCGTCGGTTTGGTCTGCATGCGTGACAACGTTACACAAATTGTAAGTAATGGAAATTAAATTTCTGCGCTCCATGAGTAACTCAACAAGATACACCCCCATTAGGGAATTACGCCAACTTTGTAACGACATCGAACCCATAGTGTATTACATCAAAAGCTTAGCTCAAAAATTATATCAATTTAAATTGATGGAAAATCCACTAACAACCAACATTATTCAAATTCGAGAGGATAACGCACCTTTTCTTATGAAACACAAATTACCATATCAGGCGTTACCGATTTTTCGACAACCCCTTTAGGCGAAAGCACTAAAATAAATTGCATTAGTCTTTTCCTTCGTTTGTTTTTGTAATTTTTGTTATTCAAAATCATTTTTCCAAATTTAACATAATACAACAATCATAATATTTTCGAATAAATAAAAATATTTTATAAATGCAAGATTAAGCGGAGTTGACATTCCCGCTCATTGTCTAAGTTGCCTTTAGCGGGATTTTCATGTTTAGGATTTTTTTCCGTCTATCCAGTCACAAAATTTTTATATGTCCAGTGCATTTTTATACGTTATATTTCTATACACTTTTATACTAATTATTTTAAATCATTAATATGTATATTTTTAGTTATATATATGTATATATATTTTTAGGTTTTTTCCAGGTATACATTTAATGTAGGAATTGTTATTTTTAAAATTAGCTTTAATTCCCAACTGGTCCCACTCAGTCCGATCCAACAATTGCCTCGCTGTCTCCATACACGGGGATGCTGGATCAGCTCCAGTCCGAGTGTCCAACATTGGAAAAAATGCTTTTGTAATATAAATAATTTGTATTTGATTTGATCTGCTCTGATCTGATCTGATCTGATGTGATCTGATTTGACTTGATTTGATTTTATTTGATTTGATTTGATTTGATTTGATTTGATTTGATTTGATTTGATTTGGTTTGATTTTGATTTGATTTGATTTGATTTGATTTGATTTGATTTGATTTGATTTGATTTGATTTCATTGATTTGATTTGATTTGATTTGATTTGATTTGATTTGATTTGATTTGATTGATTTGATTTGATTTGATTTGATTTGAAAAGCACCTAGCCACGACCGATTTTGTCTATAATTCTCTGAGGACAGCGAGACATTTTGAAGATGTCTCGGACCCCATTCGATTAAAGAAAAAAAAACTATTTTAAATAAAATTGAAAAGTTAATGTTAAAATGGCTTAATAAGTTTGCAATTGACGCTAATTATAAGAATTATTGAAAAGTTGTAAATTTATCTTTAAATATGAAATTTTTACATTTATTGAGAATTTTTCCCGCCACACCTAAACTTTTCTATATTTTCTATTATGTTCACCTGTTAAATACATTTCTGTTTTGTTCTAGGTAAGTCGCATCTGGTATTTAAGTCCCCAGTCTCATAATAATACGTTGTAAGTATTGTAAGTTTTAATTTATTTCAAAGACAAATTTAAATTAAAAATTAGCATTTTGATTAAAACCATCAATCTTTTTAATATGTAAAATAACACGTTATAAAATATGTTACCAAAACGGATTTATGAAAATCGCAGATAATAATTACATTACATTATTATGGCTGGAGTTATATTATATTTTTGTATTAACAATATTAATTGCCAGCCACCTGTCACTGACCCATATATAAGGCTGTAATTTTTGAGTAAAGGGGATGTGAACCACTTTTTCAGATAATTGAATGAAAGATTATTTTTCTAGCACCGCGCCCAAAAAAACCCACTGTGATTAAGTAAACTATTTATTTGATTTTTGGTAGCTGTTATGTTGTGATGGCGTCACTGGAACTTATCAGTACAGTTGGCAGAAATGTGCGGCGGGACATAGGCGTACGCATCATAATAAGTGTAATAAAAGAAATTAACTAGAAACAAAAGCAGTAAACTATTGTAGTTTATAACAATGTATGCACAACTTACCCTCTTAACTAACTTGATGAACTAGCTTGATTATAAACTGGAGAAGATCTGTAAAAATTTGCAGCAGCAGGTATGTTTCTATAGTTGTCTCCGTGAGTAATGTTCGCTGTGATGAAAAAATATGCTTATATTTTGAAAACGACCATTCGACATCTATTGATGATGATTAAAATAGTCTTTAAACGCATTTAACGGATCTCTGGGGTTGCACCATCAGTACGATTACTTAATCTGGTAAAACCGGTGTCTTGCTTTAACACACGTGCGAACTTTTCTCTAGCGGGCTCATTTTTTGCGTCACATATACAGTGTAGCAGTCGATTTACTTCGTTCACTATTTGCAGTGACTCCGCTAACCACAACGCACTGTTTTGTAAGTTTTGTATGGCGTCATGTAGTCTTTTATTGTTCTTGTGAATAGTTTTTAAAGCTGTTTCAACGGAAATATCCTCGAATTTTATCTGGCTCTCCTTAATAGCTGTAGCCTCGTCAATATTGAATTGTAGTATCACAGTTTTATTTATTGTAAATATTCCGCATAATAAAAAGCTGCCTTTAACCATGTTCCCCAACGTGTAAGAATCAGCTGTAGTGGGTCAGAAATACCGGTACACTTGCTGTGAGATGCGCGAAGACGTTTAAGATATTTAAGGAACACTTTTTTTATACTTGCTATTAATGCATCTACCTCTGGAAAACCTTGTCGAATAGTTTCTGCCACAAGATGTAAAGCATGCACTTGACACGTAACATGTACCAACCTACAACCGTGTTCTTAAAGAGAACGGCCTTTACAATAGATTTTTTTTACGATCTGTCGTCTCGTCAACACATAACCACAGCCGTGTATTTTTTAATACCCATTTGATCTTATTTACAATGTTTTCGCGTACATTTGGTACATAGTTACGCAACGTTGCGCGACTTGATAACGTTACCTGTGAATTGTATTTATTCCAGAACTCCCGAAATGGTTGTTTATTGAGTATGTTCAGCGGAACATCACAGGAAATCAGCATTAACAGTAAATTGAACATAAACTGTGTTTTCGAAGCCACTCAATTTTTTATGCTGCACAGTATTTACGTGACGTCTACAAGCACATCAGGTCTGTCTCGCACAACTTACAATTTATTGTAGCACCATTATAGAATAAATCCGGGAATTCACTGATAAATTTATTCATTTTGTCAGCGTATGGCCGTTTTTTACCCTTGCGCACGTCTTACATATTTTATTATTAAAATACTATCAACAATAAAATACAACAAATAAAATTATCAACAATACAACCACATAAAATACAACGGAGAGGAATAAATTATCGTGTAAACACTACGACACCCAACAATGGACTAGTCTCGCGGCCCACTTCGATTTGTCCGCCAGCCGGTCATTGCCTTACCAAATATTTATCTACCTGCTATTGCACCACTGAATAACCGCACGACTTGCCAACTCTATTTTATCAGTTACGTGCCATTAACGTGACAGCTACCTGATAAAGACGTGGCGACTGAGACGTAGTGACTGCAACTGCGACTTGTATAAAACTGCTCTATTTTATGCCGTCACTTGTTCTATTGCTATCTTACCTTGCCCTTGCCATTACTGCCATCGAATGATCATCATGAACTATAATTCTAATGTAAATTTAATGTCTACTTAAAGCTATAGGTATAAATTAAAAACTTTGTTAATTTCTTCTCTCTGTTTGCCAACAATCATAAAGATTCCTAGTTTTCTGTCGAATATGATGGTTTAAAGTTACGTGAATTATTTATATATTTCATACTATCATTTATTTAAAGACCGTTTTACAGTCGGCAATACTTCTACAATATTATTTATTGCAAGCAAGATATTGCAGTGGTAAGACGGTGCCAACAACATATCTATAATTTTGAATGTATTATAAAGTTTTGATAACACTAAATAGTAAACAATAATTTGTAAAATAATACGAAAAAAAAAGAAAAGAAATGGATGGAGAAAAACAGTATAACAAATGCACAAAATGAAAAACACAGGTTGACTATTTATTTACAATATTATATTCAATGAATTCATCTAACGTATAAGGACATATGATATTAACATATTCCTTTAATTTTTTTTAAGTATTAATGTTTTTTGAGTTTTTTTATCCCGAAAGGGATAATGTATAAATGGAAACCATTATAGTATGCGCCTTTTTGATATAGTGTAGAATTGTGGCGATCGGGACAAAGGATGTGTTTATGATGAGTAGAATGTAGGTTTGGTAAATAAATGAAAATGGCGGTATACAAAATATAATATTTATTTTTTATAATATTTAAATATAAAGCAGTCAAAATCTTAAAGTTTTCAAAAGTTATTCTGCAGGATTCTCTTCGTTTGAGACCTCCAAGAATACGCAGTGCGTATTTTTGTATGAGAAATGTTCTATTAAAATCTTTACTTAAGCTCCAGTGAATAATTCCATACCGAAAGTATTAATAAAAACTAGTGTAATACAAAGATATCAAGATATACTGACTGTAATGCTGTGATATAAACTTAAGTCCGTAACTTGCCGTTATTAACTTATGACATAGATTATCCAGTTGAGGGCTCCAATCAAGAATCTTATCAAGATATATTCCTAGGAGTTTGACGGACTGAGAAAACTCCGTAAAATTATTGCCGATGGTAATTTCGTTATCAAGAGCTACATTGTAATGAGAGGAACTAAATATCATCATAGCGGCTTTATTTTCATTAAGTGGTAATTTAGTTTTTTCTAACCATTTTACAAGTTTACCAAAAATTAAGTTGGCAGGTTCCTCAAAATTAAAAGGATCATCGATTTAAATAAAACATTTGTGTCATGGGCGTAAGTGATTAATAGATTTGGATATTACATAAGCGTGGAAATCATTGACAAATATTAAGAATAGTTGGGGTCCAAGGATGGATCCCTGAGGAACCCCAATAGATAGTGGAGAAATATCTGATTGTACGTACAATATTATCATCAAGGAATATTTGAACAAATTATACGCTGTGCCACGTATACTATACCTATATATTTTTTAAAATAATAGTTCATGATTAATGCATCAAATACTTTACTTAAGTCTGTGTATAACCAGAAAGCGTATTATTTTTTGTCCATAGAGTCAACTACATCATTGATACAAGATTGAATTCTCTGTGTTTGAGTCTGCAATTGGACAAAATGTGGTTTGCATCAGCAATATCTCCATTCGCAAAGGTTACTCTCAATTATATTAATTTTGTTCAGATGACCAATTCCTGGCCCTAGGGAAATTGCAAACAAGTTAATACTGTGTAGAAATGCCTGCTATTTTCATTATATTTTTCTATACATGAATTACATACTGTCCATTTAAGTTTTAATGCAATTTTAAGCAAACTTCAGCAAGATACCAATTTTCTCCAATTTCTGTAAATCAGTCCGTATGCATATTTGTATGCAGAAATTTCTATTACTTCCACAAGTAGGTACTTATTTCTTATCAAAAAGAGAAATATTTTTTGTTGTACTGTTTATAAACGAATATTCGACTTTTTATTATATTTTTGTGTATTTTAGTTACACCATGTTTGCGAATGATGTTCTAGAAAGTTTCTTGCTTTAGTCTTTACCTTTTATGTTACTAAATGCATATATTAATAACAAATCACCACAAAAATAGGCACCTACTACAGCTAAACTTAGTGTACTTGCAGACGATATTAAACTAATATTTATTTTTAGTTTATTATACACTTGTAAACAATAATAGCACTAAAATACATCTATTTTGAATAATGCTGTTTCAAGGATAAGTCATATTTCTAAACAAGTTTTTTTATAGTTTCACTATATGTACCTATTTTGCTTTGTTTCTTAATTAAATCCAGTTATGTTTATTTTTAATTTAACAATAAAACATAAAAAAACTTTAAAATTAACTTCGTCCGCTTTAAAGTATTCCTGCATAAAATGTTTTTATGAAATTTTTTTCTGCAAGACAAAAGTAAAATTAAATGTTTCTAAACGAGTTTTTATAATTACCCGACGCGACGTTGCAAAATGATATGCATACATGCTTATCTGAATATTTTAAATACAAAGTAATTGTAAACGACAGTATTTTAATTAGCCGTTGTCTTGATTAACCAATAAAAGCAACATCATCAACGATTTAATGCATTTGTCCGATTTTATCTTATTGACTACCAGTATTACAGGCTACAGGGGTCGTTTGAAAACAGTAGGAACTTGTATAGCTAAGAAACTTGTCTTGAAAAATTTGTTTACAATATATGATTAAAATGAAGTGTATCAAACAACAAACTAATCCTTTATCGTAACTAGTTAATTATTGGTTGCGATTCAACTCAAGAATATTTAAAATTGGCAGCGAGATTACAATATTCTTTATATTCAGTGAAACATTTTGAAACCTAGCGGTAAATTTCTTTTTAGTAATTTTTTAACTATTATTATAATGTTCTGGTTTTCGTAAATTTCATCCGACAATATTGTAAACTAATTGCCTTTATAAAATAGTGTATTTTCGGTGATATATTCAAATCGTATTTTGTGTAGATAAATTACTATGGAGCCAATGATACAAATAATTACTAAAACAATATTTACCTCCTCCTCAAATTTAGTTAATTTGTACGAGAGCCCAGAATGGACACGGATGATTTTGAAATTCCAAATTTAAACTGAATATTTTGTTAAATAGTCACTTTAATCAGCAATTTTCGTTAAACTCAGTCCAAACTGTAAATTTTGTTAAATTCCAGTTTAAACTCTAAATTTTATCGTGACCACTTTATGCAGTGTGTCTCACATTTAATTATAATTTACTAATTTTTGACTTGCCTGATATTCTTCAAACTGATATTTTCAATTTCCTAAACCAACATGATGTTGTCTTCACTGTTCATCAAAGATATATCTTCAGCAAACTGCATTGGTTTTTCAGATTATTTGAGTAAGGAGCATTTATATTTATCAAAAATAACCAGAGTCCTAATATTGGTCCTTGGGGTACTCCTGTTTATAAACTGGTGACAATTTTTAAAATTATATTTAGTTCGAGTAAAGAACATATTTACATATACTAAAAATAACTGGGGTGCTTACATTGGTCCTTGCGATACCCCTGTTTATATCCTGTTGGAACCGTGGACCGTTGCTATTTACTGTTTGTGTTTCAGAGAATTTATATTTTTGTGGTTTTGCTAATTAGCCAGTAATGCAACTCAGGGGAGTATTGTAAAAACTCCTTCACAATTTTATTGTTTTCATTAGAGATAATTATAAATTATATCGTTCATAGTATTTTCTGATATATATTACAATAACAAATGAAATGAAAAAAATTTCCCTCTACAAGAAATTGCTTTTCTATCATATACTTTTCATGGTAATTCCTGTACCACTTCATAAATTTTTTCTATAATATGCATAAATAAAATAAGTAGAACATAGCCCGTAGTCTTGAGTGCAGTGCTAAGTAAAAGCCACAACAATGCACAAACAATACTCAGAAACGATCGAGACGGTCAGCGGTAGAAAAGAAAAGAAGAAAGAAGAAAACAGCGTAGCGGTACACCACGGCACTCTATAATAAACGAATACCAAAGTTCAAGTCTCGCATAAAACGGCAGCTACCCTGTCAGGTGAGGTCCATATAAGGCTCTTTGGCTCTTATCCTGCAGAACTAGTACCTTGTCTGCCAGCTGAGACAGTGGCGGACACAATAATAACAAAAATATTTCCAAATTTTTGCACATTAAAAAGTACTGCCTTCCTAAACTACTGGCTATTTGAGACCGTCATTTTTTTTTTAAATAAAATATATAATAGACTTTTATGAGATAGTTTTACAATTAGTCTAAGTTTGGCTACAAAAAAAACTTAAATTATTACACAACTACAATGAAAATGTGAATAAAATGTTTAGATAATAAATGCTTAAGATTGTTTACAATGTATGATTTATGTTTATGAAAATATTAATAATAATAAAGTAAGAACTATGCCATATACTCCAAAAAACAACTATGCAGCTGCAGATACGTGTTTCAAAGTTATTGCTCAACATAGCTAAAGACTGGATCCAGCATGGGATAGATTGTATGCATCATAAAAATATTACAAGAAATAGTATATGTTTACTAAGATAAGCATCGTCTTACAATGTCTGCCACACGAAAAAGAATATGGTAAACATAAATATAACAAAGTATTGGTCATATAATTATTAGTTTCATCTACACGATTAATATTGTAACCGCATTTATAGATCACTAGTAAATCTAGAAAACCTAGATGTACGTGAGATAGGGAATGGTGCCCTACAATAATTGTAGTCTATAAATTATTTATAGTTGAATCCTAACCTATTTGGGGATATTTTTTATAACTAAAAATTTTTGTCAGCAAACAGAGGTGACCCGCAATACTTAGGTATGTCCAGTTACGACATAATCAATCGCCTAAATGCTGATTGGTTGGGTAATGCTAATCTGTTGAATCGCCATGGTTCATTTTCCTACTAAGGTAGCACTATAAGTCTGTTTCGCCAATTGTGCTGTTTGTTTTATCTTTAATTTGACTTATTTGACAAGTATCAGACTCTGACATAGCCACTGCGAAACACAAATATCGTACGTTTTTGTCATTTTTGACAACTTCAAACAAGTTCCTAGTTGCGAAATTAATAATGGAGGCGCCATCCTAGGGCTCTTCATGACAACCAAGTAGAAAGTGTAGAATCATATAACACACATTTTTGATTCGATAGACCAGTATTACCACTAAAACAGTATCATCAGATGTATTTTCAAATTTATTATACTCCTTATTTGTTTAAAACAGGCTTATAGCTTTTTAAAACAATTTTGTTTTTTTGTTTCATTCGGTGCTATGTAGTATTAATCATGTGGCTGCATATAAATAACATTCTTGCTGAGATATGCATATTAGTTACATTATTATCGCAATTTTTGAAATAGTTCTACATGTGAATCCACAATAATCAAACTAATGTTTTCAATATCTGTTGACTGCGACATATTTTAAATAAAATCGGTTTGGTATTCCTAAAAAGTGAAACCTGTGTTCACTGATACAACCTTTGGCCTTTACTTCGAAATCTTTATCACAAAATTTCACTTTTAAACACAATATAGAATATTTTGACCGTTGAGATTGATTTTTTATTTCTGAATGTATTTCCAAATGAAAAAATCGTGTTGCTCGAAATGCTCGAACGGTTTAAGTTTTCAGATGTATTGCAAAACTGCATTATGCTGCTAATTTACTTGGTTATTAATCGACTCACTGGTCAGTAACAAAAGTGCAGGCGGCATGTTATTATTATTAGCTATATTAAAGATAATGCAGAAATAATAAAAGTTTGAAATAATTGACTATATACGTGTTTGCAGTTATTATTTATTAATCGTATACTTTCTATTTTCTATTATGATACTAATAGAAACGTTATTAGCTTTTGTTTTTTGTTATTTGTATAAAATATAGGTATGTTTCAATAATTGTATTAGTATTTTGAACCATATGCCGTACCTCGTGAAATGAACAAACCATTGGAACTTCGGACAATTATTTATGAAAAGTTGGAATTGTACGTATATCGTATTACCTCTTTTTTTAACAAGATTATGTATTTTATTGTGGTTTCAAAGGTGTTTGAGATATGGGCCGTCAAAATAACAATTTTTTCAACTTAAAATAATTTTTACCTGTAAAACGGATTCATAAATGAAAAAAATGTGTTCATTATTTTTTGTTCAGAATAATGTATTGTATTAGTGTGAAATGATTTGACAACTAAATAATTATTTATTTAATAAGGCAAAAATTCTAATTTGTACAAACCCACCATTTTTCTAACAAATAATCTTCAACAATTCCGGCGCCTGACGGCAGGTCCTGCAGTTGATATCAGGAAACTCTACACGCCACACGCGGCTACGGTAGATCAAGGTGTTGATAACACCATCCTGACAGGCCATAATGAATCCCTCGGTCTCTGACTTAATCCCAGCTGACCTTAGAAAGATGAATTCAGCCTGGTCGATAAACCCAGTGTTTCTATGTTCCTATAGAAACCACCATGCTGGGGTTTATCGACGTGCTGCCGAAACATATTTTTCTGTTCGGCAGCCTCTAATTCGGGCTTTCAGGCGATTTGGCTGAAGTTCAGTGACTGACTCTACATTAGCACCTCGCCGGCCACCTCGCCTGGTATCGAATGCGAGACCGAGTTTATCTGCTGCTCTTTTTGCTGTCTCGAACAATCCTGTTCTACAGTTTCGTGATGTTTTACAAACCGCAAGAGGGGATCTGAGCTCCTGAGGATGTTACATACCATACTCAGTACTACTCTGCCATGCGTACACTCCAGGCTCAAGAGTCCTCGCCCCCCCCCCCCCGTTGACGTGGGAGGTACACACGAGGAACGGATGATCTAGGAGGATGAATACTTCTGTGAATATTCATCATCTTGCGGGTATCTCTGTCTAATTGGCGCAGCTCATCTATTTTCCGAAGGAGTAGAACAGAACCGGAACGGTAAGCATATTAGTTGCAGACACCTTGTTCTTCCCCGAAAGTTCGGAAGACCAAATCTTTCGGAGACGGTGTCTGTACTTGCCGCGGAGAGAATAATCCTTTATTTGCTTTACATTCTGGATGTGCCTTTGTTGCACACCCAGATATGTATAGGTCTTTCCGGCATCCAGATGTCTTAGGATGCTTCCATCTGCGAGCTGCGCATCTTCAGAGAACTCCCCGCATCGTCCTCTCTTGAGGTCGACGACTGCACATTTGTCCAACCTGAACTCCATACCAATTGCCCGCGTGTATTTTTCGACCACCTTAAGTGCGTTTTGTAGGTCGCGCTCTTCGAAGGCATAAAGTTTAAGGTCGTCCATATAAAATAGATGGGTGACCTTATGCCTCCGGTCGCTGGGTGGTTCACATTGATATCCGCGTGTTTGGGGGAGCCCAATAGACAACGGCAGCAATGGGATGCAGAAGAGGAGAGGACTCAGGGAGTCGCTCTGGAAAACTCCTCTCCTAAATGCCACCTGCTCTGTCGTGACAAGCTGTGCACCTGATTTTATGGTGAAGTATGTCTTCCAGAACGACAGCAGCTATCCCACGCATCTCACTAGTGGTGCTGGTACCGCAAGACATTCGAGCAATTGTAACAATAACTCGTGTGATGCTGTATCAAATGCCTTGCGGTATTCAATCCAGGCCATCGATAGAATCCGTTTAAATTGCACAGAATCCTGTGTAATACAGCGGTCTATCAGCAGGCTGTTCTTGCAACTTGCCATGCCCTTTTTGGCACCACGCTGTTCGTGTATCTGCTGGAAGACTGGATCGACAAACCTCAGTGTCCTCGCATACAAGATACGTGTAAATATCTTGTAGAAGGAGTTGAGGCAAGTGATCGGCCTATAATTCTTCGGGTCGGAAAGATCCCCTTTTTTGGGAATAAGCACATTACGTCCCTCGACGAACCAGTCCGGAATCTGCTGCTCCTCGTTCAACCATTAGTTGAAAACTCTCACCAGACGGCGGTGAGTGGAAGGAAATTTCTTCCACCACAAGAGGCTGCGAAGTTCTTGGTACCAACAAGTGCTTGTTGGACTGCTTCCGTACTGATTGCCGGACACACTTATTCCGGCTCTTCAAGATATCTGTGGCACAGAGCCTCGAAATGTGCAATTGCTGAAATGTCGCTATTGAATGGACGCGTCGTTTCGTAGATTCCTTTCGAGAAGGTTTTGACATCTTCTACAGTCGTCGATTATCTACAGTACGCTGTGGTTCTTGAAAGAGGCGGAAGGATTCGTATGGAACAAATTGTTTTGCTCCATACTCCTCACCCGCCTCCTCAACGTTTTCTTTATAGCCATGAGCGCTCGGATCCAATCTAGACAGTGCTGCTTGATGGTAAGCATCACTGTCAGATTTAGAGTATGGTGTTGACGTCTTAATCCGGCTGCTATGCTCCGGATTCTGGAAGTAAATGCTCTATCACTCGTCTTGTATTCCACCACACTCTGGATCCGAGAAGCGTGTTGTCTGGCCGACTGTATCTTGCCATCGATTTTTTGTACACGCCGCTTGGCTTTCTCGATCCTGTGATTGGTTGACCTCTCACGGGGGACGAGTTGCTTCGCGGCGTTGTACACGGCACAGCTGATTTGCGAGCTGTCTGCATCTTCTGGAAGTTCCTCATCGATGACCGCGTCCATTCTAGTCAGGTCTTGTGGCCTTTCGTTAACCGTGGTGTTAAGGCTAACCCTCGTCCTTAAGTCTAAAGCTCTGAACTTTAGAGCATGTTCCCCATCAGCTGCTAATTGCCGCGGTGGGACTGCGGCTGTCAGTTCTTCCAGCTTACTTAACCTGTCTTGCGCAAGAAGAATACTTGATCTCTCAGGTGTTGTTGAGAGAAGGCATGATGCTCTGGATGCATTTCTCACCAAAGTGCATGCAATCGCGCCATGTATCCCCTTCGCTCAGGTTCGCTACTCTCGCGGCAGGTCAGCAAGTCATCCCGTAGTTTTCACGTCCATTTAAAGCGTCTGTGTTCAGTGCTTTGGTTGTCAACGTTGAGACCATCCGGTAAGGCCCCTCACACCTGTCTCTGACAGGTGGTATTTTAAATTGGAAAAGCCTTACTAGAGTTTAGCTTTTCTAAGTTTCCAAATCTAGATTTTAGTAAATTATATTATAATATATCAAACTTTTGTTGTTATAGCTGCATTTAGTAATTCATCTCTAAAAATTTTATAAATATGTAAAAAAAATTAAAATATTGAAAACTTTTAAGGCAAATAAATCTACTGACTGAACTGGTTTTGTTTTTATTATTGTTTCAACCGTATTTTAATTCCATGTTTCCAGTTTGTGTAAATAAACAGCATGCGACAATTTCTTACTCTCATGTACTTGTCTAAAGATATCCGTTTCAATATGGCTTTGTCATCAGTGAAAACTAAAATAAAATTAATGCAAAGGTCGTTCCTACATAAATTCCTTTATAATGCGTAACCTTAGCTACACCTAAAGCATATACTATATTAATCGTTCAATAGGAATTAATTAAATCGATAACAGATCGTTTATAAACTGACGACATAGTTTGTTTTGAATAAAAAAAGAAATGGGTGTAACGAACTTTTTTTTGTCATGAAATTTTTTAAATAAGTCGAAATTCAAACTGAATTTGAAACTTTCAAATTTACATCACTAATAAATAGATTTCGGATATCAGCGAGACATGACGTCAAAAACAGGGTATGCGCAAATAAATATTGGCTATTAATTTATACCGCACAGAGCTGTCACGAATCATTAAAAAAAAGATTTAAATTGAAAATCAAAAATATTTTAACTTTTGTCAAATGATTTAAATGAAAAATACTTTTGTCCATAAACAAGTATTTAAGTCATAAATCTTTAAATGTTTTTTAATACATAAAATCCTTTTGCAAAAGATTTAAATATTTTTTCTGATTTAAATCAGTTGAGTCCAGTCTACATTATTTGAGAAGTTTTAAATCACTAAAAACGATTTAAACCCTTGTATCATTTAAATTATTTTTTAAGTAGTTTATTTTTTCTTGATGATTTAAATACTTTTAAAATATTTAGAATCATTTAATAAATTTAATCATTTAAAATGTAGCTAGCGAAATCCGTTTTAGAGATTTAACTAGTTATGTAACTATAGAAGAAATAAAGCATTTTTTAATTAATGCAACATTGCTGCTACAAAACCCCTTTACAGGCCTCTAATTCCCTAGGGGTACGTTTTACGCCACATGTTTATAAGAATTTTTTGACCAATTTTGATAAGTACTATACGCTGTAGAAGTTTGGAACCTTATTCTAAAAATGACTAGTGGGGGTAGTAAAGTGAAATTATATTGGCACTAGCAGTTTACACCAATATTATTTTTAATGTATAGTGTATTATTAAAATATTATTAAAAGTTGTTCCATATGTTCTGCTGTATAAATCGACCGCCTGTTTGCAAAAATCCATTTATACAGTATGTGTACCGAATCATTAGACATGGGTGTCTTAAATGGCAACGTTACAATGTTAATCAGAGGCAGACAAGCCGTCGCTTGGAAGCATTAGCATTAGCAGAGGAGAGAATTCATTTTCCATCTAGCTGTTGTGCAGTTACCAGTGCATACTATGTCCAATACGACGTCTATTTTCTGTGTACTATGTATTATACTTTAGTACATAATATACTGTATGTTGAAAACGTTCTCGACAGATGATATTGGCGCATATTTAAAATAGGGAAACATTCGTAAAGACACCATATTTATTTGAGGCCCTAAACAGTCTACTTCTTTGCCCTGTGAACTATGACAAAACCAGGATTGCTGTGTAAAACACTTTCAAGTTTTTTTTTTACATATTCAGCGGTCTCCATATAATTGATGCATATGTTGTCGAAGATCAAACACTACCTTTATCGCATCGATTACGGTAAAGTCTCCTGTTTTTGGTCGATGTTCAAGTTGTTCTATAGCGGGAGGGATTCGTGAAAAGCTTGAGTGTATAAATTCTAAATCATTTTGGACACTGATTTCGACAAGAGCATTTGCAATAGCAACTGCTCCTTTACCATCCAATTGTACGACTCTTTTTATATCGTGCAAGATTCTATAGTAATACAAGGCTGCGTAAACCAAGTCAACCATCTTCTCTGTGTAGACTGGGGAGGTAGTGGTGTATTGGGTCGAAGTTCGTGAAAAAATCGTTGGTGTTCTGGTGCCTTTAAAAACACTGCATTTTGGCTGCAATAATGCAAATGTTAATTCATAGATTGCATTAAGTAGGTATATGATTTTTTTAGAATACTCAAATGTCCATGAAACTACATAGTTCGCAAACAGTTTTATATTATTAAACGATATTTGATTTACAGTCGAGATAATTTTTTTAGATACATAGAAGATTTTTTAAATTACAGATTAATGAAAATGCATAAACGAATTAGTTTTTATGTGGTTATATAAAAATTTATACAATGTAAATAAATTCACATGACATAAACGTGCATTTACTATCAAAGTTCCTGCAGACGGCACTGGAATGACTCCGATATCCGAACCCTACTAATAAAATATAAACAATAATTGGATTATTTCATGAATATAACTTATTGAGATTTTGCATATGCAACCTATGAATTATACAGAGCCAATTGATCACGTGGCTTACGATCATTTATGAACGCTCTGTATTTTTATGGGCAAAAACCTTAAAGACATTTTCGTGTACCCTAAATCCCTAGTGGATGACGTTCACTTTTTAAAAGTCAGTAAGTGTTTTCGTCTTTGACATGAAACTACATCGTCTTGGTCTCTGACATCACATCTACTCTGTCTGGAAAGTATTATTAAAAATCGTGTTGCATCAATTAAATTGTCAGACGGGTGGGAGTCATTTGTAACAAGCAAGGCCATGTCATGTAGAAGTGCCTGGAGATTCCAACAACAAAATCACATCATCAATTGTCAGATTGTTTACAATCATATTTCGTGGTGCCGTTTTGTATTACAAATACAATTAGATTTTTTCATTACATATAATCACAAATACATCAAAGAGGTGTAACTCTACTAATGGATGAATTATTTTGACCTTTAGAGCCACCCAGCGTAATATATTTATATACATAAATAATTGTACAAATGAGTCTTTATAATGTATATAAAATATTATTATATGTGATGGAAATATAGAAAATTTTTTACATATGTATATGGATTTATAAATGTACATGAATTAATGGCAGACTATTATAACGTTATTTAATAACTAATGAATAATGAGCTTTAGAAATTGTGTAACTTATGGTGGTGAGAGGATATGTAAAAAATCTGTCTCGCCTAGATGGTCCTGGGCAGTACTTTCTCATCATCATATGCAATTTGACATGAAAGAAAAAAATTACTCTAATTTAAAATATCAATCCCATTTATTTTATTTGTTTACATAAAATAATTAAAATGAACAAAATAAAAAAAGTAAATAAGATAAATAAAATAAATAAGATAAATAAGATACATAAGTTAAAAAAAGATCAACGAAATAAATGAGATAAATAAGACAAATGAATAAGACAAATAAGATATATGAAACAAATGAGACAAACGAAATAAATGAGACAATGAGACAAATGAGGACAATGGGACAAATGAGACAAATTAATGAGATAAACTTTGCAAACGAAATAAACGAAATAAAGCGAAGTAAAATAATTTATTTTTCATTCATTTCAAATCAAATATGACTAGGAAGTACTGCCGAGACCGACTTTGTTTTTTTTAATTGAATGAAATTAATTTTAGAATCTTTTTCTCAGTAACGGTTAATCTTACGAGAAATTTTCGTGAGTTTTTTTCGGCACATTTTCTCATTATGAACAATTTTTATTTAAAACATTTCTCGATTTTACGTAAAAAAATGTTTGCCGCTCTTTGGTACACCAATTTCACTGACATTCAATAGGGTTCATCTTTGGAGATCTCAGATAATATATGTAAAATTTCAGATTTCCCCGTTGAGCGTGTTCGAGAAAATGCGGTTACAATAAATGACCATTGACACATAGAGGACAGACCAATTCGGATAAATTATATAGATAGATGAGAAAGCAGAAACTGACATAATCTAATCTTTTTTGATACGCAGAATATAACATATTAAAAGTTCTAAGGAATCCGATTTGAACATTAGCTGCCATATTGAAATACCACTCACGGACGGCTAAAAACTTTTTTATTAAGGCACTTTCAAAATTAAAATAAGAAATTGTAGCTAGAGAACGTGGATATAGGTTACATAGTATTCTAGCTTTGTTGAAAGTAACAGGAAGGTGAGAAATATCAGACCATTTATTCAATTTACTGGTTGGTCCTATGTAAGTATTTGATGTAAACTTGATATATCCAAAAAGTCACCCTCGACCCCCAACAATTTTAAGGTAGATTTTTTTTAAAAATGTCACTTTTTGATGGTTTACCTTCGACACTTCAAAAAATGACATAGCAATGCCTATCAACTCGAAAGTTTCAAATAACATAAAGACTAGACAGATGTGCCATTTTAACAGCATTTTAATCCTGTATATGCTGGTGTGCATTTTTGAAATTGACACATTTGAATTGAAACTACAGGTTCATTTCTTAAGATGTTTGTTATATTACAAATGTTGTTTACCTCATAACCTGTAGAAGACGTTTTTCAATGACCCTACCGTCTAGTGGTGTCGAATCAGGTGAATGATCTTACCAATTAAGGGGTACTTGTCATTTAATCCATATCTAAGAGTATCTCTCGTTCAGATATTGCCTAGCAATTTAGTGAGAATAAGCACCATTTTACTGAAAAATTAAGTAATCTTCGAATTTGTCATTATCAGTTTGAAAAAAATGGATCAAGTCCTCAAACATTTTTATATGTTATGGTTCTGTCATGAACGTTAATATCAAAAGCTCTGACGATTGAAAAGTCCGTTAAAGAATGTATATTTAAACAAACATTTCGTATGAAAATTAGTCTATTACTATTTATTAGAGTTTCACTCGATTCACCGATTACGTGAATATCAATATCCTCATCTATTCTTGGAATACCAGAATGTTGAAGTATCCATCACACTTCCAGTCGTCCTTCATATCAGCTGAGCGCAATGGGCCAGAGCGTTATGTGATAAACGTAGCTGGTTTACAGCCTATCGACTCCCGGGTTCAAATCCCCGTTTCGATTCTGACAAAGTCAAAGAGTTGGGTTATGTGTCCGCGTTTTTTCAACTGTGTAACCCTTATCCGTGGAGCTTCGGCTTTGGGAATTGTCTAATTCATATGATGTGTTGTTTATATATATATATATATATATATATATATATATATATATATATATATATATATATATATATATATATATATATATATATATATATATGTATACATAAACGGGTTTAATTACATTACAGTAAAAAAAAAACAATGATTCAACGGGTGCAATTTTCTTTATGCGGGCGTACCCGTTGAATCATTGTGTATATATGTATATGATGTTATATATATATATATATATATATATATATATATATATATATATATATATATATATATATATATATATATATATATATATATATATATATATATATATATATATATATATATATATATATATATATATATATATATAAAGTAATGTTTAAATATGTATATAAAAATATATACATAAATAGTGGGGATGCAGTTATTAGGTGGCTATTCAATTAAAAATCTCTGTTTTTTATCAAGCTTTCGGAAAAATTTTTATTCCTTTCTCAAGATAAAAACGTGATTAAAAAGATGAAAATGAAAACATGGCATAAAAATTGTTATAAATAAAATGTGTAAAGAAAAAAGTAAAAAAAGTAAAATATGTCAATTTAGATAATTTCAAACATATATGTTTGGCACCACTTTTACACACACGAAATTCATTTCTCTACCTAAATGATATATTTTCCCAACTAGATGTTTAATTTTAAGAATTAAGGGGTTTTAATTGATACTTGTTAAGGAAGTGTTTTGTAAGAACCTTAAGATTGATAGAGAATCCGATAGGGGTATTATACTGTTATTATTAGAAACACATGGAAACAATTAAGACAATAATTAATCGTGTTTATTAGCGAAACAAATGAAAACTCAAGAATTTAACTTGGGTATCAACAAATTCACGTGTGGCGAAAATCTCGAATCGTCAAAATGGACATTTTTATCCATATTATTTATCCCTGTCACAACTTTCACACTTATCTGAGCTCTTCATTTGTTTGAATTTTGATCCACAATTAAAATTAAACCGTTGTGGTACAACTGGCTCTTAGGGACATTTTTATAACAAAGATTTAAACTTAAAGTCAACACAAAATCCTTAGTTATCATTATTTTAATAATTGTAGTATTGGATTCCAAGCCAAGTTTTAATTAGGCTTAAAAATGGCTCTAGGCAGGAATCGGAAGTTTTATTTTTACTTACGCCCACATCCTAATACATCAAAGAAAAATGTCTAATATACAATACCCGCTTTCTTTCGACACTGATCAGTGATCAGATAATCATAACGCGTTTTGATTAAGAAATCCCATTCTTTTAACAAAAAGTCATTTCGTGATCCATCCCTCAACAGTACAATTCGTAAACACGATTCGTATCCCTTTCCCCTGTGGAGCATAAAAATTTTATGATTTGATTACTGAAACATGATTGCAAACAAAAATTTTGTCTGCCCTAATTTTACCGTTCTTTCGTAACATCAAATGTTGAACATGTTTCCGTGATCACTTGCAAACATGATTTGTGATTATGATCACAAATTTTGTCGAATGAAAGTGGTTAATAACTAAGGTCAGTCACTATAACTGATCTATTACTATTACTGAAAAATGTTTACTGCCAAATTAATAAAATTTATTAGGTATTTGATAGATTTTAACTGCAAATATGATTATACAATTATTAATATTGCCTCAAACATTTTTCTGGACTAACATGAGATGAACGAACCTGTCTCTGACAGAATTACCACTTATAAAAAACATGATTGTTTTTATTTATTGAACCATATTTGGCTATCGATTTGTGTAAAGCTAATTTGCATTTCTTTATCTACGTCGGTGTATCTCTAAATTGAAACATGTTCAATAAACTTTTTTTTGTAAATATTGATTAGAATATTTAAATTCTTATTACTCAGCGAAATTTTACAAAATGTTTTTGGCTGTAAGAGGTCGTTAACTCGATGTTCTCCTCGAGATGCTATATTCGATATTTAGTTTTTTGTCTGAGTTTATTATTTATAATATTTAACAATAAAAAGTTGTGTAATAATTATTGAAGATTCGAACTTAGATATGTGTCTCATATTTATATTTCCTTTAAGGATAGCAAAAAAATTTTTTTTTTCATTTTGTCGCAGTAAAAACGTAGTAAAGTAAGCAAATCTGTTTCTTAACGCCCTGTACTCAAATCTGTCTGTCGATGTAAATTGTAAACAAAACAACCTTTTTTAGACTTAAAATTTCATTTTAAAGCTGCGTTGGCACGCCCTCGTCGCCAGGATTACCAACATAAAACTTTAAATTGCAGTTAACATGTTTCTATTGATAAGAACAAGAAATGAAAACAAATAATTCATCTTAAATACCATATGTATTTAATATATAAAATTACAGGCAATATTGATGCGTACTTTTTTTTTATTAATAATGAATACTAAATAATTGTATTTCCTATTAATAAAAAAATACGCATCTTGCCTGTAATTTCATGTATTAAAACTATGTGGTATTTAGGATGAATTATTTATTTTCGTTTTTTAATATTACTATCACATAACAGAAACATTTTAACAGCGATTTATAATTTTAAGTTGGATACTTGAGCGCCTACCACCCAGATTTCAAATTCAATCCAGATCAAGGAGTATCATTCCTACAATACACATAGCGGCGAATTCATTCTATTTTATAATTTATCGTATTTAATTTAATTTACTTCCAGGTCCAGTTGCATACATTTAGTTTAAACCACAAGTTGCAGATAAACTTCCTAAGTCGCCCATTCGAACCACCACGTAAACAGTATATTTTAAAACCTGTATCAAAATAAGCATATAAATAATGTAAATCCGTTTTAATAGTTATTAACGATACAAGTTTAATTATGGCATCTATAACGAAACGAGTTTGATTGCTAGTTTGAGCCGCGTTCTGCGACAATCAAACAAGTTTCGTAAAACCACATTCAAACGTGTATTGTTCAATACTTTAACTTCGTCGTTGAAAATAATAAGTTTCCGTTTCATTATTAGGTGCAAGACACATTAATATTACAAATGTCAGAAAATTTGCCGTAAAATTCAAAATAAGTCAAATTATTTTCAGCTTTAACAAAGTGATCAATGTACGTATTGCTATGGTAATTTATATATTATAAATTCTGCTTCAATTTATGTCATTCCCTGTGTTAGAAAAAAAACAGTGCAGTAATGCCTTAATAGCCTATAATAACACCGACGATGATAAATTATTAAGGTCCGCCAGTAAATAGGACATGACGAAAAAAGCAGGGGCTGACCCAGGGCACTGCGCTGACATACATATATAAAGATATGATAAATGAAATTATATTACCTTTTAAGTGGCGATTTTGTAGTATCCAAAATAACAGGAGCAATAAATATTTCACTGAACACACAACACTGCACACTAGTAATTTCTATAGTTTTGGTAAATTAGCAGCATCTGTTCTAGATGTTCAGATGTTTCCTGTTGCTCAAAATACATTATACAATTACAAAAAATTCTTTAAAATATCGAATAGATGTTAAATATGTGAAGTATAAACTGACAAAACCAAAAAGTCCTTATCACTCGTGAAGGGATGCAAATGTCGAAAAACTAAATGAAAAAATACCCCCTCACACGCATCGTCGAGTTTGGCAGCCGACTATCCTGTGGAAAAGCCTCAATCGCTTTGGACGAAGAACAAAAAAGTTTTGAAAATACTTCTTTAAAAAATCGAATAGATTTTAAATATGTGAAGTATAAACTGACAACACTAAAAAATCCTTTATAACTCATGAAGGGATGCAGGTATCGAAAGATGCTGCGTCGTTTACATATAGTTGCATACTTCCTTTACTGTTCTCCAAGTCGGCGCTCCATATTTTTCTTAAAACGAAAAGTAACAAGCACCATTTTGGGGGTTAACTACGTGAAGCTGATATTACCGCAAGCGGTTATCGCCGCTGTTCTGACGATTCATATAGCGAATTCAGGCGCGGTAGTGAAATGGTTTGAAATTGTGCTTCTGCAAAAACGTCTACTTTTCACCATGTTGTATACCTATGTACGATACGATATGCACATAAACATGAACACCACAGAAATTAGACAACTCCCGAATCCATAGCCGAAGCTGCACGGGCGAAGGTTACACTTGTAAAAAAACGTGGATACACAACCATTCCCACCGACATTGCCAGTTCTGATGACGGGATTCAAATCCACAGGACGATGGAGAGATTTGTCACACTTCGCATCACGTGCTCTAGACAACTACTCTATCGAGCCCGTGCGGACCTGGAATGTACTATTTACTCGCGTACTTTATAAATTATATAATTATATAAGCACATAAAATTTCAAGAAGTAAAAAAAACAAATTTATTTTTCCCAAAATAGCTGAAAATACATTTGGTGTAATTTTGTCATTATGTATGATTCATGTAAAATTTAGTTCAGTTATTCATAATTAATTAAGTGCCAACTGCCTATAATACGGGGCTACGGGTAAATATTTTACCGTACAGGGTGGGCAAATTTCGATGTTTATATAGGGTAACTCGGTAACTGTAGGAGATATAAAAAAATGGAAGACACATTCACAAATACACTGGCGAAAACTGAAATTTGCTATCGTCTTTTGTTTTCGAGTTATAAATAAAAGTTCGATATTTCGACTTTTCGACACATGTCAATATCTTGGTTGTTTGTAAAGTTATGAAAAAACAACTTTTACATTCTTGAGGCACTTTTTTCTGTATAATCCAGTGGCGCCGAGAAAATTTAAAAAAAAAACGTGCAATTTCGAGTTATGGCATAAAGTTGTATTTTTTTAAATGAGAATCATAGCTGGCTATGATTTAGTTAAAAAGGAATTTTTTTCTCTTTCAAACTATACAGGGTTAGTCAAATTCGAGCCTCATCATTAGGATCTCGTAAACCGTAAGAGATACAGACAAGGTTAAATTGGGGCAAAGTTGCGGAATTTCATGCTGAATAATATGACGGAAAAAAAACCGCGATATTTCATTTCGTTTTCGAAACTGAAAATTTGAGATTTTGTTTTTCTTTCATAATTCGGTTATGAAGAGACAAATAGAAAAAATAAGGGCATTTCTCTACAGCAATTTTTTCTCGTTTACCTGAAGGTGATCACCAATTTTCTGTACGACGTTTTATTGCTTCAGAAACATCATCAACTTGATTTTTTTTAAATACGGACCTGAATTTTTTAAATTTATTTAACAGATTTTCACCTCCAAAACACAATGGCATATGAAATTTTTTCATTTTCTGACACTTTGTCTTTCAAAATATATTTTCTATAAAATTTTTCAAAATACGGACCTGAGCTTTATTTATTTCTAATAAAATGTATGTGTAATTGAATAAGAATAAGTTTATGAACTTTTGCAAATATTCAATGATTGCTCTAAATTACTAGTTTGCTCTGCTACTAATATGCTAGTACAAAATGAAGACTAAAACTTGACATTTTTATGAAATGTGTGTATTTAGCAACGATAATAGAAAAAAAATACAACATTTTCCGCATTTTATAATATGGAAAATTCACTATGCGCGTGTATTGATATTGATGGTTTAATACAGGAACTTAATATCAAGTAGTCCCTTTCTGAGTAGCGCGTATTCGTAGATTTCTCCAAAGACAGTTTAAAAGCTGTATTACTACATAATGGAAATCTATACTAATTGCCCATTCAGTAACAATGAAAGAGGATTATGACAGTATGAGCACCATTTTAAATGAAATTGATTACAATAAATACAAATGGCAAAGATGTGGGGATTTAAAAGTAATAACCATTTTAGTAGGGCTTAAAGTAGGCTTTACAAAATATTGCTGTTTTCTTTGTTTGTGGGACAGTCGTGCAGTAAAAGAACTTGTGAAAGAATTTGAACCAGGAACTAGTAATGTTAGATATCTGCCCCTTGTAGACTCTATAAATGTTCTTTTGCCACTTCTTCATATTAAACTTTTGCTAATAAAACATTTTGTGAAGGCTCTGAATAAGGAGAGTGGAGGATTTAAATACTTAAGCGAACTTTTTCCCCAATAAGTGACGCCAAAACTTAAAAAAAGGCATTTTTATTGGTCATCAAATTAGAAGATTTCTTGACAATGCAAATTTTAAAGGAACACTCAACAGACAGGAACTCGAATTTTAGGGAACAAAAAGGATGAGAACTACAAGCAACTAGTAAGCAAACTTTTAGATTCATACCAATTGGTTGCCGTATGTCTTTAAAAATTCACATTCTGCATTCTCATTTGATTTTTTTTCCTGAAAATTCAGGTGCAGTAAGTGACGATCAAGGAGAAAGATTTCTTCAAGATATCAGAACAATGGAAATTAGTTATCGAGGAATGCCATGATGGGTGATTACTGTTGGTTCTTAAAGCGAGACAATTTGATCCCCCATAAAAGAAAAAAAATAACTGAGCAAATGGTTTTCAAAAATTATTCTCTATCTTTATAGATATACCTATGTAAGCCTAATATATGACATATCGATGGCTTAGACTGCAAACCGGCTAACTCTACTTTTTTACGGAATTTGAGATTTTGGTGCCATCTGCTAGTAAAAATAAAAGTCCATAGTGTGGCAAAGCAAATAACTCACGGCATATATACCAGCTATCTCCACGATATAAAATTTCAACACTGTAAAGCTTCTAACTCCTGTATCAGCAGCTATTTTCAATGCGCGAATCAACCAAAATAGTTCACAATTCTGTTATTAGCTGCCAATTTTCAATTTAGAAGTTAAAATAATATATAAAAAACATTATTATAAGTGCATAAGTGTGAGTGAATCATTAAAAAGTAAAATATAAGAAAATTTTAATATTTTTCATTCCATTACCACATCCTAATTTTAATTTTATAATAATATGGTGATAGGCCAGGCGACAGGTAGTTCAATAAGGAAATAATTAGTGGAAAGCTGGAAATTGCTTTAATCGTTTTATTTGGACCCAGATATTACTCTCCCAAGTTTTCCCCCTCGAACGAAGTCGGCGTTGGCCCTTCTGGCCCTAAGAAGGTACCATTTTTCGGTTTTTTGCAAATATCTCCCAAACCATTAACTTAATCAACAAAATACTTATTATAAAAAATAATCTAGAGTAAATTTTCTACAAAAATGTTTTTTACCGTTTGTCTCTAAAGTGAACCGTTACGATGCTACGACAATTCAAAGTGGAAACCTTTTTTGATTCTTGCGGAAAAGTTATCGAAATCATATGCCATATCAAAGTTTCTACATGTTATAAGTACATTCAGTTCAGATTCAGTACATTTTACAAGTAGACTTCATTACTTTCTCACCGAGGGCGCTGGCAACACTGTGTACGTGGGGATAGTAACACCTGCAGATGCAGCTGGCTTGCCGAGCTCGGCCTCCCATACAGCTGGCAACGCTGCTCCCATACCACAGCAGTGTCATGAACGATCTGGTTGAGTGTATACGTGTTTACGGACAAAATAATCAATCAAGATTGTAGTTTGAGAAAGTACGGCAATGGCTGCGGCTGGTAATCCAACCGTTTGTTTTATTTGTGAAAAAGGTTTAGAAGATGGAGACACTATTATAGTGAAGGTGAGAGGATTAAGAACCTTACGTGAAAGTAGTGTGAAAAGACGTGATAATAGACATGTGCAATTACAAGGATTGTAGAATGTTACGGTTCATGTTAAGTGCCAAAAATCGTATACCAACGATAAAAATATTGCCGCGGCAATAAAATCTTGGGAAAGGGCAACAACGGACCGAAGCTCGCGATCGTGTGAACAGTTCGAAGTCAAGGTTAATTGTATTTAGTGCGGCAAAAATGCATCCGAAGAATTTTTAAAAAGTGTTATTAAAAAACCCATTGACAGTCGCCATACTGTTCATCGCGTGGAAACACTCCATTTCAAAAACACACTGGTAGAGACAGCTGGTAAGCGTGACGATGCATGGGCCAAGGCTGTTACTAGGAGAATTGCACATGTAAATGATTTGGTCGCTGCAGAGGGTCGATATCACGGCTCTTGCGCGAAAACATTCTTCAAGAGTTCTTCCACATCGACAAGGCCACCTGGTCGGCCCGAAGATGAAAACGTCACTGCTACTTTCGAGTACGCTTGCTTATATGGAACGAAATCGAGAAGAATGTCAATTCACATTCAAAGAGATATTCGAAGATTTTGAGGGCTATATTCCTAATGAGAAAACGTTGAAAAACAGGTTGCTTGGTAAATATGTTGCTGATATCATTGTCACAGCAAGAAAAAAACAATGAATCGGTGATTTGTTTTCGCGACACAGGCTACAAAATACTCACGCTTCTAAACACAGTGTCCTGCAAATGTTCGAAAGGATGTAACGCAGCGTGTGGTTGCAGGAAAACGGGCCTCCGATGCTCCAGAATCTGCATGAATTGTATGGGACGGTCATGTACAAATGCTGCCGAGGAAGATGATATGGATGATTGTGACGGAGACATCGATGTTAATCTTGAGCGCCCTGTGACGTCGGACAAATGTACCGATGCAGACAATGAAAGCGATGACGGAGAAATTGAGGCAGACGATCAAGACTGCCAGCCTTCATCAAAACGGTTGAAAATCGACTAACTTTGACATTTGAACAGTGGATTAGGCCTCCTGGGGACACCACTTACAAAAAATCGCGCCATTTACTCTACCGCCAGGTGGTGTGGAAAAGAGTGATTTTATGTCAATACTAGTCAATAATAATACTAATCGTAGGTACTTTGCCACAGCTGTTTACATTGAAAAGCTGTTATACTTGTAACAAGTTAACAGCTTGTGCACCTGGAATGCTGACAAATATTTACAACATGTAGAAACTTTGATATGGCATATGATTTCGATAACTTTTCCGCAAGAATCACAAAGGGTTCCACTTTGAATGCTCGTAGCATCGTAACGGTTCATTTTAGAGACGAACGGTAAAGAACATTTTTGTAGCAAATTTACTGTAGATTATTTTTTATAAGAGGTATTTTGTTGATAAAGTTGATGGTTTGGGAGATACTTACAAAAAAACCGAAAAATGGTACCTTCTTAGGGCCAGAAGGGCCAACGCCGACTTCGCTCGAGGGGGAAAACTTGGGAGAGTAATATCTGGGTTCAAATAAAGCGATTAAAGCAATTTCCAGCTTTCCGCTAATTATTTCCTTATTGAGGCTTTTTTTTCGACCTGTCGCCTGGCCTATGATTGCACCATACATTTAAAGTTTACAAAAGCTGTAAATAGTTTTTATTGTCTCCTGTAAAATTTACATTTTTGGAGTTTTACAGGTTTGCAGTTTAAGCCATCGATATACATCCTTGATATATAGTATTAAATAGATTAGTAAAATTAACAATAATGTTATTCCTATCTATAATGTTTTATTAATGTAACAAGAAAACGTTACGTGTTACGACTTTTTGCTAGTCATTTCTGTAATCAGAATGCTTCATTCCAGTGCGATATGTCATTCAGGAGCGTGTTACAAAAAATATATATATTTTTTGTCCGCCACTGTTATTTATGTGACCAAAGCTGCAATAACTTTATGAAGGATAATTAGCTCTAAAGATAAACTTGGGTATGGGCATTCGATAAATATGTATGGTACCTATTAGAAGAAATATTTTACTATATTTGAAATGACGTCCATAATATTTTCTCTTAGAAACTGTTTTCTTCTGAGGTACATTCTCTTAATTTTAATTAAATCTACCACTATTGTGAGTGTTTCGAAAGGTAAAAGCGAGATAATGACAAATTTTACTTTATAAGGGCATTAAAAAATATACTAATGTAGCCTGTCTATCATTAGATAAGTTAAATATGTTCTGCATATAAAATGGCGTTAGTTAATATAAAGATAATTATCTTTTAGAAATGTTCAGTAAATGGAGTTGATCATAGAATGTTAACACGTACATTATAATTATTAAAGTCATTATGAAATGTATGTATTTTTAGATTTTAGGTTAACGACTTACATTTATCGACTTACTTAAACGAATGCAGCAGCATGTAGTATTTTTCTATGAAAACGTGATTTCACCAATTTGTAATGATTACTCTTAAATACTATAAAAATTCTTCCATTAAGGAATTTTGCAATTACAACTCTCATCTACCATTATAAATTGTTTCCTATAACGGTAAACATGATTACGTTGTTTGTGTAATTATATCATTAACAATATTCTACTTGTAATTTCGATGAATCCAGAGCGTACGTGTCCTAACGTAACACATGCAAGGGTTTCTGAAATAATTGCAAATTTGTTGTTATTTGTGAAAATATTTGAAAAACATATCTTTTCTAGGATTACTGTCTTTTTTACTTACTTCCTCAGCAAACCCAACAATTATTTTTTGAATGAAGAACTTCCGATTAATATGAAATAAGTTTTTTAAAATAACCGCATATTTCTTAACAGTTTGGGTGAATTCTAGTAACTACTTTACATGCTTAAAGAAAACTTAAAAACTTATCGTGTTTACCAAAACCGACCTCGCAGTGTGGATGAATTCAGGAAAAATAAATGAGAAGGAAATGCGTTTAATTATACCTGAAATTGTTCAGAACGTACAAAATGTACATTTGTTCATAGATTAGGGTACTACCAAACTGTTAATGGCCAGCAATATGAACACTTGCTCTGATATTGTTTTGAAACATTTTTTCTTTTTGTTATTAACTTAATATTCATGTTACTTTGTTGATGAGATTGTTATTTGCTTGAATGGTGAATTAAAAAATAAAAGTAATATGTTTTTTTATAATAAATGAGGATTGTTTTTGGTTTATAATAACGTATTTCTTCTGAGATAAAACGGGTAACAAAGTTTCACTAAAAAAAAGGTAAGATAATTGGAAGTAATGAGTTTAAAAAAATCCGAAAACAAAAAAATAATAGTCGTATGAGAAGATGTGCAATTAAAAATTAAAATTGCCCTGTCTGAGCATTTTTAAAAAGTAGCGGGTTTAAGGAAATTTAAGGTACTTTCTTTCGAGTTGTGAAATCGAATCGTAATCAGAAAAGAACCAATGAAAATTAAATGTTTGTAAGCTACTCAATTCCTATTGGCTGTTTTACGGATCATAATACGTTTTGATTCCATGTCGAAATAAAACGGCTTTATATATAGTATATCCCCGTATCAATATTACAAAATGACAAAAAAAATTGACTTGTGATTTTTCATTTGGGGAATTCGGTCTTGCGTTGACAAAAAGTAAATTATGGCATATTTTCGATTTTTTTGAATGAGGAAGGTTTTAATAATTAAAAAAACTAATATCTTTGCAGGTAAAGATAAATTGTTTGGAATAAAAAAACTATTTGTCTACAAAATTTCAAAAGATCAGACTATTTTGATGATATCTACTGTAGTCTAAGGTGTTTCAGTTTTTAAATACTTTATCAGCCCATAGAACAAGTTATTTTAAGCAAAAAACTTCTTGTAAATATATATTGACTAATTATTTTGTTCAGAAATACAGATCGTTAAGGTTTTAAATTTAAATATCTGCATAAAATTGAAAATTCTTATTCGACTGCTAAAACTTAATAATGTTATCTATCGTTCATATTAAATTTTACAAGTCAGTGGCGGCGGAACAAGGTAATCGCATCTCTTGAAAAAAGGGTTCCGACGTCATTGGTTCTACATATTTTTTAAAACTTTCTTGAATGTGCCCTCTGTGTAAATAAGTCCTTTTGTGAATTTTTTTATGATTGCAATATTCTTGATAATGATTTTGTTGCTAAAGTTACTTTTACTGTAACTCTTACTGTTTTCGAAATATTTAGAAAAAAGGCATAAAAGTAATAAAATTCACTATTTAAAAATTTTTATTGTTTAACTTGTAAGATGTAATTTAATGTTTAACTTTTATGAAATGTTCCTCGTAAAAATCACTCATTTTAATGAAACAATTATCCAATGCAATAATAAATTAGAACAATAGATAGAAAAGGAACTACAAAACAAAATTATTAAATCATCGGCAATTAATTTGCAACTTCAATTTTTAATTCATCATCCATTTGAAAACTAAGAGCACCATCATCGTCTTCGTGTTCCTCCTCTTCACTTTCCTCAGCAGCCAAAAGATCATCACTATATCATTTCGTTCTCTCTAAATTTTTATTGAAGTATTTGGCCGTTCTCCTCCCAAGTGCTTTACAGATACTAGCATTTCTCCGTCAATTTTCCTTCCGTTCTCTGCTGGCTGCAATCTTTCACCAGTTAATAAAATATTCAATTACAAATACGGTTAATAACTAATATAAAATAGCAAAAATACTCACAATTAGGAAGAAACATTTGGAGCAGAATTCATGTGTACATGGAATCCAGTAAAATTTAGCCAAAATTCGCCATATATCCGACAAAATTCATAAAGTTTTGAAACGGCAGAAATATTAGGATAAGCGCTAGAATTACAATAAAGGAAAGTTCCCATCATTACGGTGGTTGCATCATCCCTTAAAACTGCGAAAATCACCCTCATATTCGATTAACTCGTTTATTTGGTAAACCGTCCACTTTTTGGCAAAAATACTTCTGTACAAAAATATTCCTACAATATTTTGTATAAAAAATGTTGTATTCATTTTTACCATGGAATGAACAGTACTCTCGTAAATGCGGCGCGAAAATAGGGGTAAGTTGGATTCGTATCCGTTGCTGGTTTTGACTGCAAATTACTCGAAGACTACTAATTTTACACAAAAAGTCAAAAGGAGTCAATATGTTGAAGAAGATTAAGATCCAAAAATAAAAAAAAGGTCTCCTCCTTGATGTTGACAGGCTTTAGGTTAATTATTAATAATTATTACATAGAGAATTTGGATATCCTCAAAGATTTTTTTCAGAACAAGCTAAGGATGATTGATATGAAACAAAAAATGAATTTAATTGATAAACATATACTTCTCTTAGGTAGAAAATATATTTAAATGAACCAAAGATTTATTTCAATTAAATGTTTAAGATATTTTTTAATAAGTTACCTAAAAAAATTTTGAACCGACACCCCAGGTGTTTTGGGTGTTTATTACTGTATCCCTGGAACTATGTAATTATAAAGCATACTTTTCATCAGAGTCAATAATGTACTTTTTAAAGCATTTTAATATTGTAGAGAAATTGAATATGTAAACTATAAGATGGCAATGAAGTGTGTAATTACCTTAATAAACAATACAGTCATTATTCCTCTGGTATTTCATGTCGAGGTACTTAAGGTCAATGAATTTCTGTCTAATTTTATAATCTTTTTATTGACTGGTATGTAGTTATTAACTATGGATATTTTTAAATGGAAATAGCAAAGTAAAGCGTGAATAACACTAAAATCATATAAAATATGTAATAACACTAATAATAAACATTAAGTATATCCTGCACCGTTACCTTGCTGTTGTCATATAAGGAAAATCGAAATTTACAACATTCTAATACGATGAATAGCAAATTTAATTTTGTTTACGTTTATTACTTATTATCCTAAAATACAAGGTGAGACAAATCATTATCTTTCTCTTTTCAGTGAAAAAAATGAAATTGATCCTAACATTGAAAACGAGGATTTAAGAAATCTTGACATTAAAAAATCGTAGTTTATATAATCTATAAGTTTGGAGATAATTAAGTTTTAATCATGGATTATGCGTGATTGAAACATGCATGCAAAATTCATTATCAATTAACAATAACAATACAACTTTATTTCAAACGGCCACAGTACAATATAACATTAAAATATAAAACACATAACAATAGAGTGAGTTGAAAGATTAAAAAAAAAACATACACGTCACAATTTAAGTTTTTTAATAACACAGGACTTTCATAAGGATTGTTTTATAAATCCGGATTTCTGTGACATAATCATAAGGGTCTAATAAATCCAAAAAGGTTCCAAATAATAACGTGCTGTAGGAGGTTGTCAAAGCTGAGAGTTTAAATGTCTTATAAGATTTATTTCACTTATAAAGACTTTAACTGAGTTTTTTCTGGAGAGCGTGGTAAAACTTATAATAAAAGTATTTAGTTTTAGACGAAAGGTTTTATTAAACCTTTAATGATGCCATGAATAGCTAATTTGCTTTTGAAATGATAGTTATAAAACTGTTTTATTTTAAAATATTAATTCCCAATGCTATTTAAAACCATTGTTGCTTAAAGTATAGCCAACATGTTTTGCACATCATATGAGACAAATCCTGGAAGTTATTAATTATTAACTGCATTAATATAACGTATGTAATACAGTAATGCTTTTACACAGAAAATAGTGGGATAAATATATTTGAGTAAGATTTACTAAAACATTGTTCAAAATGGATGACCCGTTATCAAAATAAAACACTGTAGGAAAATGCTCTTATGAAAGTAATAAATAGGTCGTTAAGTATTTGGATCAGTATACTTAGACTTCGTGTAGTTACCTATAAGGTCTAGTAGGCCTGTATAAAACAATTTGAACCTAATTAAAACCGTATCATCATGGTTAAAACTAAACTGATTTACGTCACAACATTTATAAAACCGTTTACTTTTAATGTAATTTTATGATTGTTGTGAATGTTTCCTAACAATCATTTGCTACTCTCTGCGCGCTGTAGTGCTTTTTAAATTTACTTCCAAATCTAAAAGGTAACAACAACTAGTAATAGTAGTAGCTACTTATTTTACTAGGCAAGTAGGCCACAATGGGCCCTTTTTACCTAGGGACCTACAGTTTAGCGTGGACTCCGAACCACGGTCCTCGACTGTCAACTAATCCACCGCCTGGGCCTGCCCGCCTGCACCGCTAGCAGAGTGGCAAACCTCCTGGGTAGGTCTCTTCGACCCTCCACCCGGGCTCGCCTCTCCGCCTGCATCAGGCTAGCGGCCTTCACGGAATTGTCTATTGACAGCCTACCGACTGTTAGATGAGCTATCGTTCATCCATCCAATTGCTGGACTCGATCAGTGCTGCTTAACTTCACTGATCGAATATCGGATATTAAACGGATGTCCATACCTCATCCCCTTAACAACAACTAACTCAATCAAATTGATATTTATAAGTAGCGTTCGGATATCGGCGAGTTATGACGTCAAACACAGAGTCAGCGCAAGGAAATATTGTTATTCATTTATATACCAATTAAAACCAAATATTTCTTTAACTATTACTGCAAACTAATTTCTTTCAGTGGCTTACCTTGCAGTGTAGAGGTTTTAAAATTGACTAGTAAAGTGAAATTATGTTGGCAATAGCAGTTTACACCAACATATTTTTCGCTGCACTGCACACTTATTCACAGTTATTGCTGCGGTATTATTCCTTAAAAGCGAAGTATATTATTAAAAGTTCTTCCATGTGTTCGGTTGGTCAAATCTGCTGCCTGTTTGTAAAAATTCATTTATATGTTGAAAACGAACGTTCTATCTCGGCAGATGTTATTAGCGCGTAATTAAAATAGGGAAACATTCGTAATGACGCCATTTTTTTTGGGTCCCTCTACAATCCACTTCTTTGCTCTGTAGTAAGTCTGCTATTCTATGAACTGTGACAAAATTAGGATTGTTGTGTAAAACACTTTCTAATTTTTTGTTTAAGTGACAACAAAGTTTATTTGTCAATAGTCTGATCTACATGGGAGAATTGATGGGGTGCTATTAATAATTATTACAATTACCACTATTTTTAATTTTTGCCATTTTCCAATAGAAGTTAACTACATGACATTATTTTATACACGTTGCAGTATGTATGTATATACCCACTCACGCTTGCTTCTTTTTTACATATCATAACTTCATTTTTTTAAGAAGAATTAGTTTTCTTTAAGTACGTACCTATAAAACTAATAAGATTTATAAAACATTTTATGAACATACTATTTGTGTTTGTTTGTTAACAAAATTACAATTTTTAATTATAAAAGATTTTAAAAGAGGATCCAGGACACCAAGGCTTTTTAAAACCAAGTGGTTTTGTTAACCACAGTGAGCAATTATAATAAAACTACAGTTAGAGAAATTTCACAGGGTTTTATGATTCAGTTTTTAAGTAAGCTACAAGGCTAGAAATACATTTGGTCTCAGATAAACTTAATTTAAAACTAATTAATTTACATTCATCTCTTATAAAACCTTTATAAAATAAGAAACAGGTTAAATAACATTTAAATTGTTATTTGGAATTCGTACGTACATCTATATGCGTTCTAAATAATTAAATACTTCTTTCCTGTTTATTTAATATTTTTTAATTTATTTGGTAGTACACAGAAAAACTTTATACAATAGTCTTTTTCCGACATACTGAATCTGTGAATAGAACAATTTTAGTTAACGTGTCTGGTATTATAATCATATATGTTGCTCAAACTTGTTTAAAATATTTACAAAGCGATTAACTAAAAATCGCTTGGATAGGTCGATTTTTAAATACACTTCACTAATTTTCACATATTAAAAAAGTTTTCAAACATTTCTATAAAACGTATGACGTCACCGAAATTTTTTTTTAAATATCAACCCCAATTGATGATAGTACCATTTTAAAGAACATAAGAAAAAATTTTTGATGTGAAACAAAACAAGTATAATAAATTGTACGCAACATGGACTGTGGTACAATCCCCTTTTTAAAAAAGAGGGTTGATATACAGGGTGGGACAATAGTGCGTCCGACTTCGATATCTCAAGTTATGTGATAGCTAGAAACTTGATTTAAAAACATAAGTAAACTAGACAAAAAAAGTCTATAACCGGAAGTTTATTTCGAATATGTGAGCCAAGACGATTCTACAGGGTCAAGTAAATTTTTTTTAAATGGAATGCCATGTATATCAGAACATTTTTTGAAACCTCTTTGTGACCTCCTTCCACTCCTGTATTATTATTGACTTTCTCTCAACCACTTGTATGTAATGATTTTTTTTGTTGAAATCATACCATTTACACGTGTATATTAAAAGTATATATATACAGGGTGAGCCAAGACGATTCTACAGTGTCAACTAACATTTTTTTAAATGGAATGCCATGTATATCAGAACATTTTTTTGTAACCTCTTTGTGACGTCCTTCCACTCCTGTATTATTATTGACTTTCTCCCAACCACTTGGATGTAATGATTTTTTTTTTTGTTGAAATTATGCTATTTATACGTGTGTATTAAAAAAATCACTACAGTCACAATTATCGATTTTAAGAAAAAATATATTAGCACCAGTTATGAGACATCTGTGTGATGACACTCAGCCATTTTCACTTCCTAAAAGTATACAGTGTGACCAAAAATAATTTTTAAATTTACTATTTTTTTGAACTTTGGCTATTTCTGACCATTCTTAATTATTGAACAGTAACTGCAAAATTCAGCAATAAAAATTGCTAAAAATTTTTTTTTTTAAATAACTCAAGAGAAGGTATTATAATAAGGGTGTTACATAATGCCCATAAAAACATCACACCAACAACAATCCAAAATTTGAAGGAAAGTTTAATTAATGCTTTTAGAAGTATCATTCCGGCAATTTTATAAACAGTAGAAACCACCTCATTCCAGAGACGCATAGAAATGTGTGTCAATCAAAATGGACAACATGTGGAGCAATTTTTATAATATCTTCTCTTGAATTACAAAAAAAATATTTTTAATTTTTATGCTGAATTTTTCAGTTATTGTTCAATAAATCGAAAATGATTCCAAATAGTCATAGGGATGTACGTACAAAAAATGTTCGTTTTTCAATTCTACATCACATCGTCTAAAAATATACAGGGTATTCCATTTGAAAAAAATTGAGAAAATTCAGTTCAAATAGCTGTAAATTTAAAAAAATATTTTTAACCACCCTATATACTTTTAGGAAGTGAACTTAGCTGAGTGTCATCACACAGATGTCTCATAACTGGTACTAACATATTTCTTCTTAAAATCGATAATTGTGACTGTAGTGATTTTTTAATATACACGTGTAAATGGTATGATTTCAACAAAAAAATCATTACATCCAAGTGGTTGGGAGAAAGTCAATAATAATACAGGAATGGAAGGAGGTCACAAAGAGGTTACAAAAAATGTTCTGATATACATGGCATTCCGTTTAATAAAATGTTAGTTGACCCTGTAGAATCGTCTTAGCTCACCCTGTATATTCGAAAATAATTTTCGGTTAGAGACTCTTTGTCAAGTTTTTTTTTGTTTTTAAATCAAGTTTGTAGCTATCATAGAACTCGACATATCGAAGTCGGACGCACTATTTCCCCACTCTGTATAGTTATTATATTTGTATAATGCATAGAATAGTTTTTGTATATAAAAAGAGTTGAATAATTCCATTTACCTAACATTTGTTTCAGTGGTAAACTCAACATACATATAAAGAACTAGGTAATTTCTTGTTATACATTATTGAAGGTATGTGTTTAGTTTTGTTTTTATAACTATATTTTGGAGCGCCGCTTCTGGTGTAAGTTTACTTAGAACTTTGATTTAGTCAGTGAGCAAAATGGACACACCGTTCCGCAATCAAATAATAAGTTTTTCGTTGTTTACCTTATAGCAATTATAATTGAATAAAACGTACAGACAGATACAGCCCTCGTATTAAAATTCTCCGTAAGTAAAAAATTCAGGGAACAAATCTCATCCAGCTCGAAGGACCAGTATTGAGGTTTTTGTTCAGTACCTAAATAACTTTTCATCAACTAGGTACATAATATAACAAATAATGAAATATATTAAAAAAAAATTATGTCTCTAAATAACGACTTTAACAAATTAAAAATAAGGTTTTCCTGCATTATTAATAGAATATTCAGTTTTGTGCTTTGTGCATAAAGACTAAACTGAAAACATTTTTTGTTAGATACATAAAAAGTAGGTACATGTATTTTTTTACTATGGATGTATGAGTATAGAAATTGATTCATGTTTGTTCTTAACCATAGGATTAGCTGTTGAAATTCTATTACACTTCCAATGCAGATATGTACTGATATTTCGTAATGAGTGAAAAAAAATTTTAAACAGATTTTTATTTGTTTTATGTTAAAGCAATGAAGTAAAACAAATATTTGACATAAAAGCCACTCCTAAACAACATTTATCATTTTATTTAAAAAAGCTTCCTTAACTAAACGTAAATGTTACAAAATCACTTGGATATTATTATGTCAATTTTTTTTTAGTTCAAGGTAGAATATAATAAAATAGAATTAATGAGTATTGTTTTGTACATCGAATTTCCGTTTATAGCATATAATATATTTTATTTTATAAAATGGAATTCTCTACAAAAATGTATTGATTTTTTTTACTGGAAGATATTTTCGCATAGTTTTTAAAAAATTTCATTCTTTAGTCGTTGATGAGTGATTATCATCCAACAATTCAAATAATTTTAATGTAATTTCGCGCAGAGATATATTATAATATACAATGGACCAACATGTAACAAAGATGTTTTTCAAAGTTTTCCGGTCAATGTTCAAGATAGCTTGGTCAAATAAAAAAAATCATGTACCTATTTAATATATTTAAATCATGTTTATAATTTTCTGTAATAAATGCTTTTCACAATTATTTTTACCTACTTTTCATAACTGTAGTTGAGATTAATTGTATAAGGAACGGATGATACAATTTTGACGAAATTCTCTACAAGTGTACATGCTCATATATATTTTTTTTATGTATCAATAATAAAAATGTGTAAACATCAATATCTCAAGATTCTATATTAGGTCCATTTCTTCTCAATTTTTCATTATTTGTATTGACGTTGACTGCCTTTCATATGGCAGTTGAATTGAAACTATACAGAACAACTGATACCGTAGACGATTGCTTGATTGCTTGATTATGCCGAATAAAACACATATGTAGTTTACCCTCAATGATTTATTTTTGATATATGCAACAAACAACATAATGTATGAAACAAAATAGTTCCAATTTTAATTATGCCTTTGATAATTTTATATTTTCTAGATGTAATTCGATTCATAACATCGGTGTCAAATTTTATTCAAAGCTTTTAATTGTCGCATAATCGTTATTTACATAACAATACCGGAAAGTGATTCTGTACTAGGCGAACTGGCAATTTCCATTTAGAGTGCCTGCGAGTCCTGAAAGCCAGTGAAGTTACTTTCTGGGTGTGTTGCATACAAAAAAATTTTCTGTCACCGTTCTTTCTAGTTTCAAACAACTTTGTAACTTTAACAAAATTCGTAAAATACCACTGACATGTTAAGCGCCTACTTTCAAAGAAGACTGGGTTAGTCATTTTAAATTGTTATCAACTATTATCAACCAAAAGTGACATAAGGGATCAGTAAAGACTTTTTCATTATACCTCTCTGAAAACATCATGTTTTATGTCTATTTAGTGTAGAGAGATTCCATCTTTTCCGTGCGCCCGCACAGGAAAAATTTTCTCGTGCGCTAATTTTCAGCGCCACGATAGTAATTAATTAGTTAATAAGTAAGCATAATATATAATATTCAATAAAATAAAATAAATTCAATTACTATCACGCTGTGTTGCATTCTGCATCACTAAATTGTTAAATTTTAGCCTAAATATTATAATTATTAAGAGCAGGATCGATTCAAATTTGATGCTAGATGGAGACTGTTGTCATTTTTTTCATGCAGGATACCTTACATAATTTATTAAAAATGTTTAGAAACACGACGTATATTTAACAAGGATTATGTAACGAATCTGATGAATTATTCATCAGATACATTGAAATGTTATTAATGTATATTACAATTTTGGAGTGGCTAAATTTTCAATTAATTAAGAAGTCCTGCATCAAAGCTTTTATTAAAATTTAATTGTATCGGCGGATTGTGCAAAAGGTAAGTAGGAAAGAGTCGGAAAAAACTAAATTATTTTAGTTCAGCTATTTCCTGACAGATGGAAGAATGTAGGAAGCTTGATTACCACGGCACGGGTCTGAAACAGAGACATGGAGAACGGAGAATGCTCTTGAACGTTTGCGCATGAAAAAATCTGGCTACACCGTGGGCGCCGTCATTTTGAACCCAAAATGTCATTTCGGGTTCATATCCATTAATGGTTATTGTTTAGTTTTCTGTGGTTATAGTGCGATTTCTTTCATTATGTGAATTTTTTGCTACTTTCTATTATTACGATAGGATATTTTAAAACTTTGTGTAGTGAAAATAATATATTTTTTTATTAAATGCAAATTGTATTTGGTACTTTCGTAAAAAACTTTTGTAAACAATGTCTTGTGTGGTGGAGAATGTTCTAACGTAAAACGTTTTAAACCTAAAGGGATCACTTTTCATAGGTAAGTTAGTATTGATCTCTTATTTTTTTCAGTTCTACAAATTACGTGTTTTAGATTTCCTAAAGGAGAGATATTGGAAAAGCGATTGGAAGTTCTTTGGAAAGACGAGCACTGGTAGTGGTCAGAGAATAAATTTGTTTGCCCTATACACTTCAAAGAAGGTGATTTTATAAAACTTGCATATATCTGGTCTGAAACTAGCATTGCTGATACGTCAACATTTTTACTATCGGTTACCAGCGATTGTCACCGGTCGTAATTCTATTTAACACGTTTTGTGTTTTAGCTGTTATTTTCTGATTCAAAATGACATTTTATTATATGTTTCTTTATGTTCTATGTGTAGTTAATTTTATAGGCATTATATTAATATAAAATAATTTGTATATTCCTAACTGATAGCTTACCTGGAAGATTACTAGAATAACCTAATCTCCCACTTCCGAATTAGAGTACCAGCTGTCAAGCTCATAAACGATTTGTCATTTTGTTAATTTTTTAATTGTTTTATTATATTATAATAATATATAATATATAATAATAATATTCAGTGACTATCCTACTATCGTATATTTGAATTTTATCCTGTTTATTTTAGTTGATTCTGTTATTTGAATTAATCGTAAGTTATACCTTCAAGACATTCCTATCAAAATAAATAAGCAAATCCTATGTATTTTTTTTCTCATAAGTATCTATCATATTTTTTCATAAGTAAAAAACCGCTGCCAATTACTTGGGGTCAGAACTTCCTCACCGTAGTAAAACTCGACGTGTGGTGGTTTATAATAAAAGTATTTTTTTGACGTTTCAAAAGTCACATTTTTTGACGTTTCAAAAAAGTCACATTTTGACGTTTCAAAACAGTCACTTTGACGTTTCAAAAAAAGTCACATTTTTTACGTTTCAAAAATTGGGACCGATTTTGCTCATCAACGAACTCAATCTCTTCCTTGACCTCTAGAATGTGTGTACCAAATTTGAAAGCTTTATCTCAAAAACTGTAGCTGCTATCGCGAACCAGACAGATAGACACATAGACAGAAAATTTTTCCTGTCTGAAATTTTGCGTATCGTCATAATTCGATTACATAACTTCCTCACTTTGAGGGGTGAGGAAATAATTATGTTTTTATTTAGATTATCTTTCTATTTAAATTATTGAAAATAAAAAAAAATATTTTGTTTATGATATATACGTTATTTTATATTTCAGTTGATTTGATTGTTGACTGAAAACAAGTGAAATAAATCGTTAAGAACGGTTAACGATTTATTTCACTTGTTTTTAGTCAACAATCAAATCAACTGAAATAATATAAAATATAAAATAACATATATATCATAAACAAATATTTTTTTTTATTTTCAATAATTTAAATAGAAAGATAATCTAAATAAAAACATAATTACTTCCTCACCCCTCAAAGTAAGGAAGTTATATATTCGTGAAAAAATTTTGAAAATTGTTATTGCATTTCTGGACGAATCTCGACAAATTATGACGATACACAAAATTTCAGACAGGAAAAATTTTCTGTCTATGTGTCTGGTTCGCGATAGCAGCTACAGTTTTTGAGATAAAGCTGGGAAATGACTATATTATGTCATATTACGGGTCCGCATCGCCACGAAATCAGTGTTATTAGCAGCGTATTAGAAAATACGATATTATAAAGCGAATATTTAAGTTATGATAACAATTCTTAGATATAATTTAAGAAAACATAATGCCACACTTGGAAACAAAGCTTTTTATTATGCTGTCGTGTTCAGAACACGACAGCACTCGTCAAACAGGACATAGAACAAAACCACCAATTTAACTTTAACAACATACAAATTCTAGAAGAACCGAGTTATAACTGAAGAAATATACATGAACTGTTACAAATAAAAAGACAAGAGCGATTTTCTCGAGGATGTTGTACTTTTTGACTAATAAAATTAATAAAAAAACTTTTTTTCAAATATAGTATTATGTTTTTTTAAACTGTATCTAAAAATGTTTATCATAACTTAAATATACACTTTATAATATCGAATCTCCTAATACACTGCTAATGACACTTATTTTGTGGCGAAGCGGACCATTATATTATTGGAATTGTGAGTAAAGAAGAAATAAGTCTAAACGAGTGATTTCTAAGTGTTTAAGTGTGGTTATAGTATATTGTCGTATTAACTTCAAATAATTTACTAAAAAATTGTAAACATCTTATCTGTCAACCCTTGTCATATCTAATAAACTTATCTTTTGAACATGGAACATTTCCTAAAAAGTTAAAGCTCTCAGTGGTTTGCCCGTTATATAAAAATGGTGACTCAAACGCCTATTGCAATTGCAGAGCTATTTATTGTTATCTAGCTTCTCAAAGATCTACGAATCAGCTTTAAACGATCTACTAAAAAATTTTTGTATGCATAACATTATTTCATCAGCTCAACATGGTTTTGTAAGAAATAGAGGTGTGGATATCGCACTAAGTAATTTCCATATAGAAATTGTAAATGAACTAGATAAGAAAAGTGTCCTTTTAGTTTATTTATTGATTTTTCCCGAGCATTTGATTGCGTGAATCATAAACTGCTTTTAGAAAAACTTTACACATATGGAATCAGGGTACCACCATTATAGGTACTTCATAAAATCATATCGAAGTATTTGGAATCAAATTGTTAAAATTAATAATTCTAAAAGTGACCATAAGAAAGTAACCCAAGGTGTTCCACAGGGTTCTATTTTGGGCCCTCTCTTATACGTAATTTTTGCCAACGGCTTAGTCTTTTTCTTAAAATGAAATAAGAATTTACAGATAGTGTGCTGACACAAATTATTTAATTACAGAAGGTAATGTTATGTCAGCAATAGATTCTGCGGAAAATATTTATAAAAAATGCATGCTTTGGTCAGAAAAAAATATCAATAATTTAAACAAAGAGAAGAATATTTCGATACTTTTTAGGCAACAAATCTCACAAGGTGGTATGGACACTCAAAGTTCTGATATGTTTAACATACATAATTCAGATAAAATATTAGGGGTCGCAGTTGACTGTACTCTGAAATGGGAAATCCATATTGATGAACTGTGTAAAAAATTACGAACCTGCTACTATGCATTACAATCACTGGTAAACCACTGCAGTCAGAAGATTGTACTTAGTTTATATTATGCAAATTTCCATTCTCAACTGTGATATGGTATCATTAATTGGGGTACAAGTAGTTATTGTCAACGCGTTTTTATTTTACAAAAAATATGCTGTGAGAATATTATCTAGGCTGCTAAAACGAGAAGCATGTAGAACAGTATTACTGACAGTAACGAGTACATATTATATTTATGAACTAGGTTGTTATGTTTACAAGAATTTTCATTGTTTCAAAAATTTCAAGTTAACCACAATTACCCAACTAGATTTAGAGGCAACGTTATTCCTGATCAACACTCATCTACACGTTATCAGAAAAATTTATATTTTAATGGTTGTAAAATATTCAATGCTTTGCCTACCAGCATAAAAGAATCTCAAAATATCTTTATTAAAAAAAAAGCTTAAAAGATTTCTTATCGATAAGAACCGTTATTCGCTTGAAATTTTTTTCTATAATTAATTTTAAATCAGTTTCTCACTGTTTTTTTTTCTTTGGTTTCTTTTTGTTTTTATTTATACATATTCGTAGTTTGTTTTTTGTTGGTTACTATTTTGCGTAAGGACGCTTATATTCTTAAATGTATATGTGTATGTGTTTGTGTATATACTATATGTTTTTTTTTCTAACATGAATATACATATTAAGATATGTTATCTATTATTATGTTTTGTATATTTGACGCTCTCTACAATTACTTATATTGCTTGTGCAATTAATTGAGAGATAAAGAATATTTTTTTTTCCGGAATATCCGATGCCGGTCAGTCCTCCCGTGGCCTCCGACGCCTCACGGAAGTCGCGCCGGCGCATCAACTACAACCACTCCCCACATCCTGCAGGGTTAGTGACTGTAGATACCAGAATCGTGTGCACTAAGCAAACGGAGAGGACCCAGAATGACCGCCTTCTGCATTTGGCCTGCCAGCCACTCGGCTGATTTTTGGCAGGCCGGTATGATCTTCAGTTCCGAGAGCAGACGACCATTTTGACCGAGTAGCCTGGGTACAGCACTTGGAGCTCGTACCGGAGATCGCGATATTCGGTCCGTTTCTCCTCCTCCTTCAAGGTGATGTTTTCTCCGCAGGTGCCGAGAACTCGATGACATACATCACCTTGAGTTGATGGTCGAGGAGGACTATGTCAGGCTTGTTGGCTTGAATTACCCTGACAGTCGGGAACGAGTAGTTCCAGTAAATCCGGCATTTCTCGTTCTCGACAACGGACTCAATATCTCCGGGGACGTAAGGCAGCACTGGTGTCTGGTCTACCCCGTACGAGTGCCTTAGATAGTAGTATAGCACTCGTAACGCCGCGTTATGTCGGTGGATGTAGGCCGAAATCGCGTATATGGGGCATGCAGAAAGTAAGTGCATGAGCGATTTCGGCGCCTGGTGGCAGATCCTGCAGTTGATATCAGGAACCTCTACACGCTACACACGGCTACGGTAGACCAAGGTGTTGATAACACCACCTTGGCAGGCCATAATGAATCCCTCGGTCTCCGACTTAAGCCCTGCTGACCTTAGAAAGGCGAAGGTCAGCCTGGTCGATAAACCCAGTGTTTCTATGTTCTTATAGAAGACACCATGCTGGGGTTTATCGATGTGCTGCCGAAACAGATTTTCCTGTTCGGCAGATCTAATTCGGGCTTTCAGACGATTTGGCTGAAGTTCGGTGACTGACTCTACATCAGCATCTCGCCGGCCTCCTCGCCTGATGTCAAATGCGAGACCGAGATCATATTAGGCTGTTTTTGCTACCTTGAACAATCCTGCTCCCACTCCTACAGTTTCGTGATGTTTTACGAACCGCAAGAGGGGATCTGAGCTCCTGAGGATGTTACATGCCATACTCAGTACTACTCTGCTATGCGTATTATTATTATTAATTAGTAAGTGTTATCAGGACTTTCAATCAACGAATCCACGGTATGAGGTGTTTGTTGGGACAGCAAACATCTAACAATATATTGATTCTTTAAGTCATTATGTTACAGTTTACCAACTGGTAACCAACGGGTTCGATCCTCGGTGGAACTAGATTTTTTCGAAAGATGAAATTAAGTTTAGTATACTCGAATATTAACTGTATGCCTGTCAAATAATTAGCCATCTTGGACACAAGGTAAATTTAAAGATACAGAGACACATTTAAAAAATGTATTCCAGAGTGTCTTAAAAAAATTAATCATCCTGTGTGGGAAATGACACAAGCAAATGTTGCATATATTATATATATAAGATAATAAATGAAAGTGGTTCAAGTACACTTCTTTCGGGAACTTATTTACATGCGTTTTCATGGACACTAGTAATAAACAGTAAAATATTCATGGGAGAAATATACCCACTTCTCTTTTGGTAAAAGACATAATAAAAGTCATTTTATGTTAACAATGTTAAAAAATGATTAGCCCTTTCTATAAACTTATAGCGAATGAAATTTTATTATACTACAAATAGTTTAAAAATAATTTAATTGAAAAATAATTATTTCCTTACTTTACCATGTAGAAAAAAGAAAATACACCTATTATTCCAGTAATAAATATTTTTATTTAAGTAATTTTAAATATGAGTTAATTCCTTATTTTTCAATCTGTTCTTTTATTTGTTTTTTTAAGGTAGGAAAACGTGAGCTAATTGTAATTTCGAATTTCATAATATTAAGTAATTTTACACCCAAATAACAAAGTATCTTTGCCTAATCCTCTTTGCCATTTTTGAGGGTTTTTAAGGTCGCGTATTCTTGAATGCGTGTTATAAATATAAGCTGGAAACATGTTTTCTTGAATATTTTTTTGGTGATAAGTGTAGGGTCTTTACTAGGTGATGTCGAAAACTTCAGGATGTGATTCCTTGGACGATAAAAAAAAGTTCCTATGAACATGAGTCCGGACATGCTTCTTCGCAGGGTTATGGTTTTTCAAAGTTAAAGACAAATAAAAGATTTTTTAACATATTTTTAAAATGATTTAACTTGCATCGGTCATATTTCGCCACTAAAGATCGGTTTACAAGGAACCTCGGAAAGTATATCTAACATATAGACCAATTTGAAAATTGATTTAAAAGGAAAGTATTTTAGCATCTTGCATTTTTTTCACAAAAAAAAACAATAAAAACCAGTCGCGCTCCTGACGGTGATAAATTTGAAAAAATTAAATTAATTAATTTTGAAAATTTAATTTTGAATGCTATTCGCGATCAAATGCGTACCTAATATAGATAAACATTTTGCTGTCACAAAAATAGAATTCCAATAAAAAGCATAATTATTAATAATAGATTTTTTAATTTTTTTTAACTTTGAAAGAACATAAACTTTGCAGAGAAGCATTTCCGCTACCATGCTCATAGGAAGTTTTTCTTTAAAATCGTCTAGGGAATCATTTACATATTTGACTGGCAGCTAGTAGCGACAGGGAGCAGATGTCTGTGAACCATCAAAAAACAATGATAGTACCATTCACCAGAAAAAGGAAACTGGAGGATTTAAGACCGCCTTCTTTGGTGGGTGAAATTATTCCGTTTGCAGAGGTGAAATATATAGGAATCACACTATATAAATCACTTAATTGAAACTCCCATCTGGAAAACGTAATCCATAAAGCAAAACTGTCCTCATGGACATGTCGTCGAATTTGTGGTAAAACCTGGGAATGGGTCTCCAGCAAATTTATTGGATTTATGTCATGGTCATCAGACCAATGATAACATACATAACGGATACATCGTTTGGTGGTCGAAAGGATCACAACGGACGGCCAAAACCAAACTCTCTGGATTGCAGAGATTAGTATGCTTGACCATAATGAAGGCAATTAGTACCACAGCGTCAGCTGTAATGGAAATCCTCCTGAACCCCTCTTCATATATATTTGGAGAGAGAGGTCAGGTGGGCAACGTATAGACTGCAACAAGTAGCAATTGATATGCCGCAAACTAGTAACATGGAGCGGAACTGGCTGCTGGATGATAGAGAAAGTCACAGCATCCTGGGAATGCCCTCGAATACTATGCCTACCATAACCAACTACGAGCTGGCCTTCAACATCCTTTTTCCGGGAAGAAATGAATGGAATCGGGACAAAGCCGACCTACGAAATGCAAACAGTTCCTACAGATGGCTCCAAAACTCCCGAGGGCACAGGAGCCAGAGTACATAGCTGCAAACCAAGGGTGAGAATATCCTCAAGTCTATGTACTAATTCAACTATATTTCGGGCCAAGGTTTATGCTATTGAATTGTGTGCGAGAACTGGAATACATGCAGCTCTAAAGGTTGCAACTCTAAAACAGTATGGAACTGTCGGAAGGCTCTAAGTCATTTGAGTAAAACAGTAGTGACTCTGGTCTGCATGGATATCTGGCCACTCTGGTCTGGAAGGTAACGAAATAGCCGACTTCTTGGCCAGAAAAGGGGCAGGATCACGAATCATCGGACTCGACCCGATAATTATCATATCCTCAAGTACTGCCAAGATGACCTGGGCTGAAAACAAATCTCTCTAGTATTAAGAGTTACCAGAATTAGTTCATTCGAAGGCGTTTATAAAATTCCCTTAAAATCAATCAACTAAGAAGATTTTAGAGTTAAACAGGGTAAATCTGAAATTCCTAACAGACCTATATACTGGCCACTCTCAACTAAACTATCATCTGCATAAACTCGGTCTGACAACGTCTTGGGCACCTGTCCCGCTGTGGACAGGATCTGATATCAATATTTGGCAGCAACGGGCAATTGCTGCCAGAGGATCTGAACATACTCTCAATAATATAGTTATCAGTTTCATTATGAGATTGAACTTATTGGGTGAAATATAAGTAGGAGTGAGCCATAATTCTCCTGCTGATGGTCGCACAAGGACCCAATCACAAGAATCTAACCTAACCTAACCTAGCGAAAATTGTATTTTTGGTGTTAGTTAATTTTATATAATAGTGTAATTTATAAGCAAGCAGTAGTTTTTAGGAAACACAACATTTGTTTTCAAATTTGGAACGTACATCACATCAGACTATATCATGACGAGTACACTTTATATTGTCTAGACATAATTACTTCAAATGAAATTTACTGTCAATAGCCAATTAATCGTTTATAAATCCAGTAACAGAAACATCTATTCGTGATTTACGTAGCCGTCATGTTAATAGCAGTAGCTACATCTAGGAAAACAACAGTTAGAAAACATATTATTGTCATTTTTAACAAATAAAACACCGTTGCTTGTGCTATTGTCTGTCTATGAAATCACTTCCTTCTTATTCATAGAGCAGCCATACATTTACAACCTATCATTAGACAATACGGAATAGACAGTCCAGCACCTTATTTGGACAACATACATTTTGTTCAGTAAAAATTTGACCTAAAATATCAATCATGTATGTTTGTAGTACGGTTATGAGAAATGTTTAGATAAGGAGACCTACAAAATGTAGCTACATAGGTGTAACTAACGCCAAGGTGATACATTTTATTTTCGATTACTTACCCTTCTATTATTAACAATTAATTACTAAATGTGCAATAATTGACAAATGGTTTAGTTTTCTGTTATATCTAGATTTAATAATACTTATTAATGGTGTGTAATATAAAACCATATCGTTTTAATAGCGTGGATTGATTGGCACAGACATAAACACTTTGTAATTTCTACAGGAATAACCTCTTAATAAATTATGATAAATGACTTAATAAATATTAAATATGGATTTTTGATTAATATCGAAAAATAATTAGTAAAATTTATTGATTTTCAGTCACAAATGCCAAAAAGAATCAAGATATGTTCACTATATTCCCTTAAAAAATGTTTCTGGAAAATTATAATATATGATGACTTTAACGAGAAGTTAGACAACAAACCTTTTATCTAGTAATGAAGAATGAAAATTGATGTTCTGTGTATATTTTCTGGGTCAATCCATTTGACAAATGTTATGTTTAATTATTGTATCTCAGGATGGGGTCAGATTGACCCCGAAATTAGCTATACGTAAATATAATATGAATACAATATAAGATTTTTTTGAAACTTAAACCATTTGACAAATCTCATTTTTAATTATTGTATCTGAGAATGGGGTCAGATTACACCCTAAACTGGTTATACGTAAATATAATATGAATATTAAATATGATTTGAACGAAACAACTACTCAGCGGGCAAATACCCCGACCTGCATTGGATTATACCTTCATATCATGATAGATCGGTAGCGAATATCATTTGTCAATTCCTAACCAGACATAGACCGGTTTCGAACTTATTAGTTCTCCTCAGTATGCCATAGGTTATGGAACAGACAAATGATAGTGGCCAACCTGCTAGTCATATACTGACTACGGTAAATTGTGTAGTGGTGAGAGGTATGTTAAACTTCTCATATGGTCCAAATGCTACTATCCGACCTACATCATAGATGTCTCTGTGGGGGATAGCGACTTGCGAAGCAAGTACCGAGAGCGGCGACCTCTAGCCCAGGTGGACTAAACTACTGTTATTAAATATGATTTGAACGAAACAACTACTTAGCGGGCAAATACCCCGACCTGCATTGGATTATACCTTCAAATCATGATAGATCGGTAGCCAATATCATTTGTCAATTCCTAACCAGACATAGACCGGTTTCGAACTTATTAGTTCTCCTCCACTATCATTTGTCTGTTCCTTAACCTACGGCATACTGAGGAGAACTAATAAGTTCGAAACCGGTCTATGTCTGGTTAAGTTGAGCTTTAAAATTAATCTCAAATTTTGAAAATACCGCTGTAAAAGGTATTATACTTACTTCACCAGAATGGATCTACTTAATTCAGTGTTATGGTACAGGTGAATTAAAAATTCCAGCGGTTATTAGACTTTTTAATATGAAGTTTCCAAATACAGTCTTGATCAAATATACAGTCCTCAGACTGACTAGAAAATTTCTCGCTATCGGCAGCGTAGTTAATAAACAAAAAAAATAAGAACTTTGATGAATATGATGTAAGTACTGTGTTAGCAATTGATTTGTTAGGCGAACAGCCCAAGCTGTCACTGAGAAAACGGTCCACGGAGCTGGGCATTAGTAAAACACATTTATAAAGGAAAAAGGTAAAACGACTTGAAGAAGGAAATGAATCCCGAAGGTTGAAATTTTGTCTTTCTTTAGGTGAAAAAATTCTAGAGGATCGAAATTTCCATAAAAATATTATTTTTTTCAGACGAATCAACTTTTACAACTAATGGTGTACGTTCTTCACAGAATTGTCGATGTTGATCTGAAAATAATCGTAATTATGTAAAAAATTGTAGGTGACAGTATTTTAAAAAAGTTAATATCTGGTATGCCATTTTCTGTCAGTTTGGTGTAATTGGGCCATATTTTATTGAGGGAAGACAACCAGGATTCATATTTAAATATTTTTAATCAATTTCTGGACGAATTGCCTTACGAACTAAAATTTTCTTCATATTTTCAACACGGCGGCTGCCCTGCCACTCAAATTTGAGAGTATGTGATTGGCTAAATTAGAATTTTCAAGAAAAATGGATAGCCAATGCTGGTCCCATTTGTTGGCCGCCCAGATTTCCAGATCTGACAATAATGGATATTTACTTTTGGGGTCGGAAAAAACAAATTGTATATTCGAATAGGATTCCCAGTGATACAGAAGTTTTGAAAAAATCGCATTAGAGAAGCTGTTAATTCTATTTCCCTTTAGGAGATTAGAGCAGCTTTCAATAAATTTCGAAAAAATATAGAGAAATGTTGTGGTATAGGTGGACTTATTGAATGAATTAATATTTCAGATATTGTTATTTTAGTTTGGAAATAAATAATCTTAAAATTTTACAAGCATAATTTATCATTCAGAACAACTTTTCTTAACAATATTTGTTAATATCCTTAATATGGTAACTTGGTAATTGGATGGTAATTTATTTAAAAGAAAAACTAAAAAATAAGACAAAATATCAAAGTAGGCAGATGGCTTTGAAATTTTGCACACCTACATAATTTATCATTCTGAACAACTTCTCTTTATAACATTTTGCCGTATCTCTTACAGAAACGGTACATTACTGGGGAGAAAAAGAACTTTTTTGTAAATTTTAAAGGCATGCTTGATTTTTCGAAACTAACAATATGGTACAAATTAGTTTCTATGCAAGCAAGGCTGAACTCAAAAAGATCTCTAAAATTTTTTTCTTTTTCACCTAACGTTGCGTCAATCCGGGGACACACTGTACATATAACAATTCAAAAGTGAAAACATTAAAATATTTGAGAAAATTTCCAATAGCAAATACTGTAATTTATAGTAGATTTTAACTAACTGAATAATTTTTCTGTGTATGATTTTTTTATTATAACGAATATAAAGGTATTTTACACTTAATCAGTTTTTGTATTTTTTGCATTATTGACTACCATAACAGCAAAAAAAACTGAAAATAATGACTTTTTTCGAGGTTTCAAGACAAGCAGGCTTTTTTCATCGAATTACTTTTTCTCGTAAATTTACAAATAAAAAGTTTCTCCTCTTCTGACAACGTGTCCACATTGTACATTTATACATTTTCTGTTGTTGAAATAAACTAACCGTACTAAAAGCAAAATTTACTTATTTTTTTGACGCCTATTGTCAGTAATCCAACCAGGAAACGCCAGCAGGAGCTGCACTAGGTCATGGTACTGCCCGGGGTGCTAATTTAAATCGTTTGTTACTTTTATACAGTACTCGATGTAATACCGGACTGACTACTGGTCTTGGCTCTCGGTAATACTGGCGGTACGTGTGAACTGCAGAAGCTCTTGGTGTCGACCTGACGTATGTGTGAGTTTGACAAACGTATTCGTAACTCGGTGTACGTGCTGTCACGTAAAATCAATTTGTTTGATTGTGTATGCATGTGTAATTTGTTTGGGTACGGACATATTATATAAGATGATAATTTTCTTATACATTACAAGAATGTATATTTTATATTACAGTGGCAGCTGGTGAATTTAGGTTATACAATATCTCAATATTGGAGCATAGAACCCAAGCAATATTTTAAGGTACGACTATCTGTACTGATTGAAGAAGTTTTGCAGAAAAAAAATTGAAAAAAATTTGAAAAAAAATGTTATTGCGCATCCTCCCCAGATTCCTTCTAGACCATTAGTAAAATCTTTGCAAATTATTTTTTTTTTTTTGTAACCAGAAGGAAAATTTATTACCCCATTTTTTTTTTGGTTTTCGAAAATTTTGATTTTTTGTAAAGTTATGACACTTTGAAATTTAAGTTCTTCATTGTGTAAATGTTATGATTTTCACTTGCAACATTCTGTAAAATATATGTCTTCATTATCGGTGATAGTATTTTCTCACAAATATTGCACCGAAGTTCTGTGTTATCAAACTCTAACTCCGGGGAATCCTATATCCATCATTCTACAGTAATTCTTCGAGGGACAAGTGAACGCAACATTTTCAAAATATTCCACAACAATATTCTCCGATTTAAAAAGTATACATTCAGGTTGACTAACGGAATATTCAATTAGACTTGTACTGTACTTTAGACCGATCGTCAAAATAGATGGGGATGGAATAGCATTAAAAACTGCGTTAGCATGCCCTCGTCACCAGGATTATAATTTTTCTATTGATGAGAACAAATAATGGGAACAGATAATTCATCTTAAACACCATATGGATTTTATATATAAAATAGCAGGCGATACTGATGCGTAGTTTTTTATTAACAAGAAATATGTATATCTTATTTGGTGTCATTTTATGAAACTAAATAATCGTATTTCTTATTATTAAAAAAAAAAACAATCAGTATTACTTGTAATTTTATATTACATCCATATGGTATGCTTTGTTGTAGTAGGGACTGCGTTATTTAATTTTTGACGTGTAAAAAAGAGTATAGATTCGTTTTATGGGAACATCAAAAGTAATTAATTGACTAAAATACCGCTTTATTTTGGATTAAAATACGCGATAATTCCTGTTGCGAGTACATCCGTTCCTGGAATCTAATATTGGGATCTATACTTGAAGTAGTTTTTAAGTTCTTAGGGTAGTTTTTAAGTACTTCAAGTAGCTATCAAGTACTCAAAATAATTTGTGTATACTTGAAATCTGTAATTTGTTCAGCAAGTACCAAATACTAAGTACTATCCCTAAATATCTGCAAGTATCAAGTAATCATTTCTTCAGGTATTTGAAGTAATATTTGAAATACTCTAAAGTAATTGGAGTAGTTTTCTAGTACTATTACTTGAATTAGTGCCCAGCTCTGTTCGGGGCAAAAGTTGATTTTACGCGCTACTTGCTTTTTAGATGAAACATCATTCATTTAATTAGTAAAAAAAATATACTGCCGGTTAGTTAGCCGAGAACGATATAACAGGGTAAACTAGGTGTGTCATATAATAGAAAAATTTAAAATCACTATTTTTGCTTTTTATAGGATTCTAATTGATTCGTTTAAAAAATATCTCAGACAAAATTCAAATGATATCAGGCTGACTGTCTAAAATCATGACAAATTATATTATTTGCATTTCAAGGCTAAAATTAACACAAAAGGGAAACCACCACCGAGCTAAACAAGTTCTACGTGCTTCTAACCCCTGAATTTTTTGAGAACACTATTTTTCTGTGGATTAGAGCCCCTAATTATTCGGTCTATGTTTGAAAAGATCCGGATCCCTATTATTAGGTTTACATCATGTGTTTACTAATTGTCATTTATTAATATTTGATTTAATAATTCATTTGCTTTCGATAATTTCATTCGAAACCATATATATTAATCGTGATTTTTTGGACAAATCTCGACGAATTATAATGAAAAATAATCTGTTTGTATGTCTGTAGTATCACGATAGCAGCCTCAGTTTTTGATAATAAAGCTTTCAAATTTGGTACACGTGTTTTAAAGGCCAAATACAACGATAAATTCGGTGATGAGCAAAATTGCCCAACTGAAAGGAGGTCCACGGGACCCAAACTTTTTTATACTTGTCTTTATAAAAAAAATATATTCTTGGTAAAAGATTATAAATCATGTCTACTATATCAAGCCAATAAAATATATTTTCTAAGTACTTAAATAAAGCTGATGTAAACTGAAATTTTTTATACATTTGTCCTCATGATAAATTTAGCAGTTTGACACTTGAAATGTCTAATTTAATTACAAAAATGTCAATGTCAATAAGAAGAAATTATTAAAATATATGACATGAATTATTATTGACCGTATCGAATGACGCTGATAATTAATTATTTAAAAATTTTAATGCAATATTTCAAGGAACGATATTCAAATTTAATTGAGGTAAGTGAAGAATTAAATAGAATAATGTTTTTAGATCAGGATGATATATACTGGTATAAGAAAGTTATGTGCTGGCCACATCAGATACTTTATCTGTGGCTTTATTTTTTGTTTTCTATTTTTATAATAATATCAAATAATGAATGAATACTATGGGATACGTTAATTTTATCAAAAATGTTAAGAGGAGCATTAACCAAACGTTGATCTAACCAAGATTCACCTTCCTAGGAGTTGTAGATAGTGGCGAACTAGCTACATTTTTTCAGGGTGGTAATTCATCAAGAGGGCGCCTCATTTTTTGGCCAACCTAGGGCTCTCAATTATTTTTTTAATATTTCTTGACTAATTTTTTGTTTTTTATTAATTTTTTTTGCATATAAAATTATTTATGTGATTTATCATATAAATTATTTAAAGAGTCTGTTTATTCTTAATTAGTTTTTTAGAGTCATTCCATATGAAATCGTCTAATCGGTAAAGCCAGCTTATTTTAAATTTTGCTCAAACTTTGTGACAATCTTCTTTAGGATTCCAAAGAAGGAAATCCACCGTCATTTAATTTTCGCATGCGTCAGTTCCCGCCTGCCCGAATTAGAGCATTTAAAAACCGTCATTTTTGTGCTTTAATATTTTTAACCGTAAAAATTGTTCTATTAAAGATATCTACACGTTCAAGATGGCATTTCAAAGCTGAAAGTAGTAGTTTCTGTATAAAAAATATAAATTTTACACAATCAATACCCCCGAAAAATAACACTGGTGCTGAAAATACGTGTATTTTACTGATTTTTCGTAATTTTTATTTGACTCCAGTGTCTCGACTGTTGAATGCGAACAGCTAATATTTCTCAGAGATTAAGTGCATATATTGTGGAAGAAATAAAACCTACAATTAACTCGTTCGGCCTATTCTTTATAAAAAAAATCTCTGCTTGAAATTTTGAAATTTTAAAATATCGCATTATTTAGGCTACAATATGAATGTGTTGGCTATGAGATAAAAATATGAAACTTACAGGATATTTAGTTCTTACCTTAAACTTCAAAAGCCTGTAATGCTCGTTTTATTATTTTCATCCTTTGTGCGTGTACAGGTGGCTTAAAGGAAGCAAAAATATCAGTCATTTGTTTATTTTCTAGTTCAATAATATTGTTTATAATTGATTATTTTTACCATGAAAATCCTTACAGAACCTACAGAAACTACATATTACCTTTTCATTGTAATTTAATGTATTCTTATCCTTACTGTTTTCTTTTTTATGTTTTTGTGAGTTGGTTAGAATAAAATTAAGAACAAGAATAATTTTGAATGTGAAATTGTATAATTTTTTTCATAAAATTATGAGTATGTTAACATTCAAATTATCTAAGTAAGTAGTATAGTTAAACATTTATAATACTTTTTATTTGCTCATTAATAGATCGTCTGACGTTGTCGAATTACAAGAACGCTTCTGTTCTAACGATATTGTCATTGTTACAAAAATCGTAGGGTATGGGCGCTTTGCTGCTAGTAGTAATATTTATTAACAGCGTTACTTTTCAAAAAGTACAAAGTTTAAGTTTATTTTAAAAATAAACAAATGACTGATATTTTTGCTTCTTTTAAACCACCTGTACATGCACAAAGATGAAAATAACAGAACGAGCATTACAGGATTTTGAAGTTCAAGGTAAAAACTAAATATCCTATAAGTTTCATATTTTTATCTCGTAGCCAACACATTTATATTATAGCCTAAATAATGCGACTTTTTAAAATTTCAAAAATTCAAGCAAAGAATTTTTTATAAAGAGTAGGCTGAACGAGTAAAATATACGTATTTTCAGCACCGTGTTATTTTTCGGGGGTATTAATTATGTGAATTTATATTCTTTGCACAAAAACTACTATCTTTTAGGTTTGAAATGCCATCTTGAACGTGTAGATATCTTTAATAGAAACATTTTTACAGCTAAAAATATTAAAGCATAAAAATGAAGTTCTTTAAAGGCTTTAATTCGGGCAGGCGGGAACTGGCGCATGCGAAAATGAAATGACGGTAGATTTTCTTTTTTTGGAACTCTAAAGAAGGTTCTCACAAAGTTTAAGCAAAATCTAAAATAGTGGAATAACAAAAATTTTTCATGTGGAATGACTTTTTAGCGACCTTCGTTACTGAGGATCTTTTGAAGACATCTTGTTCCATATATTGTTGGCAGCTAACCAAGTTTCGTTAATTTTATGGAAAATGTCGCTTCTCTTATATTTCCAATTTTATTCATCATATTAATCATAATTAATACTTTTAACCACCCATTTAAAATATTTTGACATCAATTGTATCGTTTAATTTGTTTGCTCCTGTACATTACTAATGAATCATATCATAGGTGATTAAGGTGACTCCCGAAATACTGTTTTGTATTGCACAATGTTGAATAATTAATTGGTGACCTTGGTATTAGCTTTCTTATACATTGAGACCAGTTAAAATATTGGGGACCTCGAACGCTGAAATCAACTTCAGAATAATTAAAATTGTACAAAGTATTTAAATTACCGTAGGATAACTCAAATAAAATTTCAATTACAATGTTTTATGGAACAATTTTCCTCAATAAATATTATTTATGTATGTCTCGCTGAGGATTAAAAAAATAAAATGCCTTTATATTGCAGAAAAAATAGGATGACCATAATTTGGAAACTGAGCGCTTTGGAAATTAAAAAATTTAAATATTTTCTGCCTTCTGTCTGTCTATCGTCTGTTCGTGGTCCATCTGCCGCCTGCAATTTATCAGTTTGTAATCAAATCTAGAAAACACTTTTCTTCCCAAGGATTTAACACATTTTTTTCAAATTTGGCGTGCTTATACCGCATACAAGGGTACGTTGTTATCTATAGAAATTGGATAGGGACAGGCTAGAGGTTCCTGAGTTATGGGCCGTTTAGTAAAATTGGTTAACATAGTTATGTAGATGTTTCCACCTTAAGTAGGACACACTGTATACCAATGGTGTTAGTTTCCGCTTTCCATGATTTGAAGGAAATATATTAGAAATGTTAGCGGTTTCATGATTTTCTTTTTTTTTATAATTCATCGTTTTCTTTTCCACTTATTTTGTAATAAGTTTTGCAGGACACACGTGATTAAAAAGTTAACGCACTTCCAGCTGTATGCTGTAATTATCCACTAAATTTTAACAGACTGCTAAAATAATAATTTTAGCGAGCCGTTAAAAATATCTTCAGTTTTGTATTCTGTAGCGTAAAATTTTACTGGAATTGTCATCTGTTGAATTTTAATGGACCCGCTAATTTAGTTGTATGAAGTTAGCATTTTACGCATGTCTGAGATAGGTTCTTATATGCAGTGGCCCCATCAGAAGATATGAACTAAGTTAATCATATGTTATGTTTAACATTAGAATTGTTAAAAATTTTGGCAGTTCTCTCATAGTTTAGTTCTGTGTTTATAATAAAGCAAATATTTTAGAAAAAACGCAATAGTATGTCATTATTTTGCCATAAGAATTGGGGAAGAAAAGTATAATACTGGCCAAAGGCGATTATTATAGATAAAACCATTATTTTTTTTTATAGACTTTGAAGCGTATATAGTATTACTTAAGCTGTTTCGATTTTTGAACTGAAAATACGTCAATTTGTTATTGTTAATTTACACAAAAATACTTATATTTGTTTAATTTAGCACGTCCACTGTTCTCCCAGAGGGTAATTATAGAGGGTGCATGAAATTCCTGTAATATGTGATGGCTACACTATAAGGTTATTGTGGACATGTTGCAAATGTCTACAATTCAAATCGTCCAAATTTCGCTCAAAAATGCTTTCATTAGATATTAAATGACAGTTATAATAGGTTCAAAATCACTGGTAAATTTAAAAGACTCCATACAAAATTTAATATTTATTTCCAAAAATATGAAACATATTTATAAACATATTTAAGTAAAAATTGCAAAATTACACAAGAAATTCAAAAGGCATTTCTTATATAAATAAAAACATACTCGGATAGCTTGTGACGTATAAATAACTATATTATTTGCTGGTTTTTGGATTATTTTCTCTCTGCTTGGACCAGGTCTTTTTTTCTGGTATTTATATCAAGGTTTCCTTTATTTTCTCGATAAAGTTTCTGGAATTTTTGCACATCATATTCTGGTTTGAAAGCCTTCTCCCATATTACTTTAGAGAAATGTCTAATTTCTTGGACAGCTATTTTAACGTATTTACACGCACTTCTATAAGTATCGTTAAAGAAGTTTTTTTGAGAGTTGAAACTTTTTTGCGACTTCTTGTGTGAGAATTATTAACTTCCGTTAGATTTATGAATGTCGGCCACAAAATAACTTAGATATGACCTCCAGAAGTAACTGTTTATTTCTAAAATAATGGTGTTATATTACTACACTTAAGCCTTTCTTAAAAGGTTGACTATTACCTTATATAGACTTCACAATGAATATTTTGTATACATTGTTTATAGTGGTGTACGGTAGATGCAATATGTATTTCTTGAAAATCTATTGCAGGCCGTATGGATAACAGCTCTTGCTCTTTGTGTTGTCCTGATGCTCCTGGCGCGGAGAGTTTCGCTACCTAGAGCTGCCGACGGCATGGTTTTAGTGGGTCAGGCTTTCACACTTTACTTCTTTTAATATTGTGATATTTCAATAGATTTAAAGAGCATTGTTTTAGTAAAATTCGTCAACGCAGACCAGTTATTGGTGAAATATTGACATTGTATGCCGAAAAAACAAGCTTGCCCCAAAAGTGATGATTTTAAAGAAAACAATTTTAACTTTTTTGTTGTATAGACAAATTTGAGTGATATAATCTGCCAGCACATAACAAACTGGTCCCAAAAATAATGTTTTTAGAAAAAAACAATTTTAACTTGTTTCTTGGATACACAAATTTGAGTGATCTAACCTGTCAATATAAGTGATTTCATTATTAGTGGTTTTAAATTTAATGTAACATAATTAGATTGGCCAAAATCTCCTAAATTCACATTTTTATTCACTTTATTTTTGTCAGCATCACAATGGCGGCGACAATAAGTACGTTCGTCCTCCAGCTGATCTTAAAACAATGGCGGAGTTGTGTAAAGCAATTTCGGCCGTTTTGAGGAGAATTCTAAAATAAATAGGAATAAGAAGTATTTATGTAAACATATATAAATTTTCTTCAAGACGGTATTTTCTGATGTCAGATGGCTAACTAATATAACCTAATATCTTGTTCATAGAGTAATAAAAATAATTTACAAATATTTTTTTGCAACACAAATTATACGAATTTTGTGATACTTATAAATATTTTACCGAATATTTCATTTTTTAGAAACAATAAAACCTATTTTTGCAACTTCTGCCAGCATTCTATAAAACTTTTCATAAATACTCCCATTTATGCAAGTTAATTATATATAAAATACCAAATTTTCTATTTTAACCTTTTCAGTCTTTATCTTATGTTAAAATTTTAAAGGCACGTTACTAGGTTCCACTAAATTTAAACAGGGTTGGTTAAAAATTTAACTAATTTATATTATATTAGTATTATAGAATACCAACGACATGACAGTTGAATTAGTCCTGCTAAAAGTTTAGCGGAAATTTAGTCTACTAAAATTTAACGGACAATTTCCTAATAGTTTTTTCTGTGAAATACAAATTCTGTTAGCGATTTAAAAACATTGCCCCATAGAATGTAATCAAAGCGATTTACTGTATGACAACTTTGTAGTGAGGTCGAATTTTCTTATTTGATACACAGAAATCATTATACGAGTATGTATATGCCAAAGAAAAAATAATGTTCAGTAAACACTGTTACTGTTAAAGTACACAAGATATTAATTTTAACAACCTTCTCCTTCTAGACTTTCGGTTTGTGTATGCAATTTACACTCTTAATGCGTATTTACTTTCATTTGCATAAACCGCACAACATTAATCTTACAATCTAGACCAGTCCACAGTTAAATGACATTGACGAAATTTTATGCTTGGCCTGTGAAGTATCACCCTTTCCTCATAGGCGTCAATTTATTGTAATATCAAGATAGTATAGTTTCAGGCGTTTAAAAAAAACTATTCATATGTATTATTTTTGATTTGTTTAATTTTTGAGCAGGTGCAATATGACAAGTATCAGATTATCTGTAACAGTCATCTTGTATTCTCTATAAAATAATAACATAATCGAAACTTAAACAAAAATATCCTGATCATATACAGTCTGTCCCAAATTCGAGGCTCACTGTTGGTATTTTTGTTATTAATTTAGTGCTCATAATTTAGGTATTGATGACGTCAAAACCAGGCTGTAGGTTATGTGTCAGCGTGTATAATATATACCTTACCTTGTAATTTTTTTAGCGAATTCCGTAATATCTAAAGTCAGTTTATTATAAACACTCATTCGAAGAGGACTAAGGTATTGGAGGATATAAAACTAAACTATTACACACATGCAAGTATTTTTCACCACCAGTTACCTACAAGAATAGAAGAATATTACAAACATCTGTTTTAAATGTTTTGGAGTTAAACTATATAGGTATTGGGTCACTTGGGCATGGGAACTTTTTGAGGACCGTGGGAACTTTAACTTTTATTATCCACCCAGTTTAAAAGTGAGAACCTCTGTCGGCATACATCAAAGGAAGTCGCTGGCTAGGTGTTAATTGGGTGCCGTTAGATGTGAACGACCTTGAACTACCTATCTGTACCATCCTCTGTGACTTATATACTAGAGCCCCCCGCTTACGGCTCCGACATTAGAGATCTTGGCCCTAGCATGGGGCTCTAGTATAAGCAAAGCAATAAAAAATTTAAGTATAACTTGCTTAAGTATCAGTTTGCATTCCATCTATAAACAAAAATTTAGGACGCAATAAAGCATTAGCTACAGGGTTGAAACTCCTACCACTGAGTAGAACTTAACAAGGAATCAATCAAATGTCTTTACAGAATTTAGATATGTCCAGCCGTTCATGAGTTATAAGGAAAATATACTGTGACATCACCCCCAAATTTGACCAGGTAAAAACATAACATTTTTATTTTTTGTTATACGTTTTCCAATAAAACTAGTTTAGGTATTATTATTTAGAAACTATTAAAAGAACTACCGAGTAGTTCTTTTAATAGTTTTTATGATAAAATGTATTGGAAGTGTTGTTTTTGATTAATTATATGCCTAAAACTTTTATACTAGCATATTCAGATAAGAATGACAGTTTAAATATAAAAATCTAAAGGTATTTATTATTATTATCATGTTAGGTTTGAAAGAATGTTTTTGTAATACCCAATAATTATTTTATAATTTTTTTCTAGCAATGCATAAATACGAAGTAATATGTCAGAGATTTTTTTAAATGTATGAAAAGAATGTACTTATTTAAGTTAGGTTAGTAGTAGTAGTAGCTACTTATTTTACTAGGCAAGTAGGCCACAATGGGCCCTTTTTACCTAGGGACCTACAGTTTAGCGTGGACTCCGACCCACGGCCCTCGACTGTCAACTAACCCGCCGCCTGGGCCTGCCCGCCTGCACCGCTAGCAGAGTGGCAAACCTCCTGGGTAGGTCTCTTCGACCCTCCATCCGGGCTCGCCTCTCCGCCTGCATCAGGCTAGCGGCCTTCCCGGGATTGTCTGTTGACAGCCTACCGACTGTTAGATGAGCTATCGTTCATCCATCCAATTGCCGGACTCGATCAGTGCTGCTTAACTTCACTGATCGAATATCGGATATTAAACGCATGTCCATACCTCATCCCCCTAAGTTAGGTTAAGTATTATGAATGTCATTGTGATTACCGAAGTTATGATAATTAATCTAGATATTGTCTTTCAATTTAAAATGTCAAAATTAACATAACAAATGTTCATATTTTGAATTATCTAATTTAAATATTTTTATAAATAATTTCTATGAGGACTAGCCCCCTGACGAGTTCAGAAGAGGGGGCATTCGAGTGCAAGCAGTGAACGAGTGCAGACGTGTATACGGAAGTATAGTGCCACTGTGATCTACCCGAAGTGATATCCGAAGTTAAGCAACGGTCGGCGCAGTCGGAGCTAACGAAAGTTAAGCAACGGTTGGCGCGGTCGAGCTTGAAATATTAGTTGCCTTTTTCAAGGCTCTAATATACTTTTTGCGAAAAGAATTCAGAAGAAGAGAAATATTAGTCGTCTTTTTCAAGACGCTAATATAAAAAGATAAAAAAGTCTCCCTCCTGGACACACATATTTTTGTTATATTCTGTGTGTACTAACCATAACTTCTATTTTTCAGCTTTCTTTTTCAGATAAGGCTACGCATACCCAGGAGGAGGGTATGGGAAACCATAGAGAAGTGGACGAGGACTCGCAGAGTGGTAGTTCCAGGGCTTCCACCCCATGCAACATGGATTTGGAGATTGTGGACCAAGAAAAGCTGCGCCTAAGGGCTGAAAACAAGGCACTGAGGGCCCAAATAGAAGAAATGAGCCTAAGGATGGCTCAAATGCAATCAAGGATGGACAGGCAGCACGAGGAGCTCCTGAAAGCCATCCAGGGGGCCCAAGTCGGACCCACGAAGTCCGCTAATAAGAAAAGGAGGAAGGCAAACTCCGACAGTGAAGAAGAGGAGCCCAAACAGGCCAGGACCCAGGAGGCCCAGACTCCTGAAGGCACCGAGGCCCCAGAAGAGAGTACGAGCCGGCAGGAGGACCTGAATCCAGGACCGGCCCCAATGGAACCAGCCAAGACGCCCAAGATACCGCCAGTCGTCCTTAGGAAAAAGGAAACGTGGACGGTGGTAAGCAGACGTTTGCGCGAGGCAAACGTCAACTTCAAGAAGGCCCGCGTCGTTGGTGAAGGCATCTCCATCGACCCATCAACGAGTGAAGATTATAGGAAGATGACAAAAATCTTCACACAGGAGAAAAGGGAGTACCACATCTACGCGCTCCCTGAAGAGAGGCTCCTGAGGGTAGTGATACGCGGCATCCCTAGTGGCGTAAGCTGCGAAGAGATCAAGAAAGACCTGGAAGACAAGGGCTTCTCGCCGATCTCTGTCCAGCGGATGACGTCGAGGAGGACCAAGATGGAGATCCCACTGGTACTGGTCCAAGTGCCACTGGACCAGGAGAAGATCCTGGAGGTAACGAGATGCTGCTACCTAGTAGTCCGCACAGAGAGACAAAGGGCGCAACAGAGCGTCACCCAGTGCCACCGATGCCAGCGTTTCGGCCACGCACAGGGTAGGTGCACCGCACAGGCCAAGTGCGTGAAGTGCGGCGAGGCCCATCGGACAGCGGACTGCAAAAAGAAGCAGGACGTCCCAGCGAGGTGCGCAAACTGCCAGGGAGCGCACCCGGCCAGCTATAAAGGATGTCCCAAATATCCCAAGAAGCCCGCGGGCCCCCAGAAGCAGGCTCCAAGGACCCAACAGCCACCGAGGGAGGCCAAAAGACCCGCCAGCAGCGGGCTGAGCTACGCAAGGGTAGCTCAAGGTAACGCAGGGCCGAGCGCCGGCCCTGCCAGGCAACAACGAGCACCCGTGGAGGCCCAAAACCTCACCGCGGTGCTCAAACAGATGCAGCAAATGTGCTCAGCAATGAGCGCATTTTTTGCACAGATGCCAGGCTTTACTAATCTCTAATGTCTTTTCAGGTGAAGCCGAACTTCCTGCAGATCGCCTCATGGAACGTTAACGGGCTACAAGGAAGAAAACTTGAAGTGGAGGAACTCCTAGCCCGGTACGACATAGACGTGTTGGCACTACAGGAAACGAAGATGACGCCGCTGAAGCCAGCCAACTTCCCTGGCTACCATGTCTACAGGAAGGACTACGCTGGACCAAGGCCGATGAGAGGAGTAGCCCTGCTGGTAAAGAAGTCGATCGACCACCATCCAATCGTGCTGCCGGACATGGAAAACCTGGAAGCCACCGCCGTAGTAGTGTCAACGGCACGAAATGGCGACATTCAAGTGGTATCCTGTTATCAGCCGCCCCGATGCCGGATCCTGGACACGGACCTGGATGCAATATTCCAGGACCAGACTCAGGTGCTTGCCATAGGGGACCTGAACGCCAAGTTACAGGAATGGAACAGCAGAGTCACCAACACTCTAGGACGAGATCTGCTGAGATTCCTGGGACGACACGCTGGCAACATGCAGGCACTAGGACCGGACGAGCCGACGCACGACAATGGGATCCACCGACCGGATGTGCTGGACATCGCTATAATGAAGGAGATGACCCTCAATGCGGAAATCTCTACCAGGACGGAAGGTTCCACCGAGCATAATCCGATCTTCTTGGACCTAGGAGAGAAGGATGATGTGGACACTGGGACCTTCGTCAAAAGGAGGACAGACTGGGAATTGTTCCGTGCAGCACTGTAAAGGAACATTGCACATATTCCCAGGATTGAATCCGAGGAAGATGTGGAGAGGGCCATCACCTCCCTGGAAAACCAGATCCAGGAAGCGATGGAGGAAAGCACTACAGAGACAGAGACCAGAAGGGCACCAACGCCGATGGCAAACCTCACGGAGGACCTCAGGCAGCTGATTCGGGACAGACGAAGGACGAAGAAAAGGGCCCAAAGGACTAGACTCCCTGAGGACAGGCACGCGTATAACACGCTGAACAGGAGAGTCAAAGCTGCCCTCCAGGAACACCGTCAAGAAGGATGGCAGCGTCACCTGGAATCACTGGACCCACAGGACAGGAGCATCTGGAACACCCAGCGTGCTCTGCGGAACAGGCCGAAACCAATGTCTCCAATCCACGGAGAGAATGGGATTGTCTACACTTGCCAGGAAAAAGCCGAAGCATTCGCGGACAGCTTGGAACTGCAGTGTAGGGAAAACCAACTCGATGATGAGGACGACGACTGGGTTGATGACGTGGAACGCAGAGTGCGTCGGATGCTCCGCCTGCCAGACGATGATCACATCCGTCCGACCACTCCAGAGAAGGTCAAGGATATTCTAAGGAGCTTAAAGCCGAGGAAAGCTCCTGGATGTGACAAGATCGGAAACATCGCCCTCAAGAAGCTACCCAGCAAAGGGGTGGCAGCCCTGGTGAATATCATCAACGGGATCTTGAGGCTCAGATACTTTCCGGACAGGTGGAAGAAGGCCGACGTCATAGTCATCCCGAAGCCAGGTAAGGAACTACTCTTTCCCTCCTCTTACAGGCCCATCAGCCTACTCTCAGCTGTGAGCAAGGTAGCCGAGCGCGTCATCTTGAGAAGAATAGAAGAGGAAACCGAAGAGCTCCAATTCATCCCGGATGAACAGTTCGCGTACAGGACAGGACATAGTACGGAACTCCAAGTGCTCAGGATCACCGAAGAAGTCACCAAAGGTTTCAACCAAAGACAGGTCACGGCGGCACTACTCCTGGACGTTGCGAAGGCTTTCGACAGGGTCTGGCACGATGGTCAACTAGCTAAAATGATGAGTATGGGTTATCCCATTGCACTCGTCAAACTAGTTAGATCATACCTGCACCGGAGACAGATGCGAGTGAAGATCAGGGACTGTGTGTCCACGTATCGACCGATGGAAGCCGGAGTCCCCCAAGGCTCTGTGCTGTCACCCCATCTGTTCGCTGTCTTCACCTCTGATCTCCCAAGGGCCGAAGGCACCGCAATGGCACTCTACGCGGACGACACGGCCGTCACGGCCAGATCCTGGAGAGCGGGAACAGCCACCAGAAGACTCCAAGAGGCAGCCTCTCTTCTGGAAGAATGGTGTATCAAGTGGAAAGTCGCAGTCAACGCGGAGAAAAGCCAGACGATTCTCTTCAGGAAAGGACGCAAGGAAACCCCCACAGGACACGTCTCCATGTTCGGCGAGGACATCCAATGGCACGATTCCGTCAAGTACCTTGGCGTAATCATGGATAAAGGCCTGACATGGAGACAGAACACCGAAGCCATCGTGGTAAAGGCCAAGCGGACGAGAGCTCTCATCTACCCGATGGTAGGGAACCAGAGCAGGCTCAGTCTGAGGAACAAGCTTCTGCTAGTCAAAGCACTCATCAGACCACAGCTGACCTACGCCTCCGTAGCATGGGGATACCAAGCGAAGACCTATCTGAAGAAGATCCAAGCCGTGGAAAACGTGGCCATCAGGACAGCGGTGGGCGCGCCATGGTACGTTAGAAACGCTGACATCTTCAGGGACCTGGAGTACACACCAGTCACCGAAATCATCCGGGATAGAGCGAAGAAACTGTACACCTTAGCTGAGGAGCACAGGAACCCGCTGATCAGGGAGGCCACCTCCTATGATCCGGCCGACGCACCGAGGCACAAGAGGCCGAAGGTACAGTTACTGGATAACGGGTAAGTATAACTAATCCTTTCCTTACAGATGGACCAAACCCACTGAAAAGACATGACACGACCAACCACCCTCCCACAAACCTTGCGGGCGCCGGTCAGTAAACCGACCAGTGCCCGTTGTCCCCTAGGCTCCGTGAAGGACGAAAGTGCTAAGAAAGCACTTAGGCCTTCACCTCCTAGAGCTACACAGTTCATCCTCACCTTGTCCGATGATCCAGATATGACAATGTGTCAATTGACACTTTGTGTACTGGCAGTCAATCCCAAGTCACAGAATATCCACACAGTCCCTGACAGACAGATGACTAACCCCGGGGGTGACAAGCTGGCGAAGATAGAAGACGAAGACAGAAGAGCGGCAGAAGAGGCCCTAGCCAGCAGGGTTCATCAGCCAGGACCCAGGGAGGTTGACCGAAATCTTCGGCACCGCTCACATTTGTGAGTGGGGCCGTTCGTAAAGTAAGTTAACCCGCCCTGCACGAGGCCGGTCCAGGTCTACAGCGATGACTAGGGTAAAAAGGCAATAGTCCTGCCTGGCCCTAACATCCGAGAACGTCATCATGCCAAATGGATATTGGCGCGAGTTCAGAAGACTGAAAGTAGATTTATGTCGGACTAGGGGTTTTCGTTTTTTGTATTGTAACTGGAGGAAATCATTTCTTGAGTATGAAAATTTTCCTTTTTGCTGAGTTCATATTTTTTTAATATCAGTATTTTTTTGCTTCTAATACTAAGAACACTGTTATTTAATTCAATACAGTTCATGCTCCTAGACTGAGTGGTTCTTTTAATAGTTTCTATGATAAAATGTATGGGAAGTGTTGCTTTTGATTCATTATATGCCTAAAACTTTTATACTAGCACATTCAGATAAGAATGACAGTATAAAATATAAAGATCTATAGGTATTTATTATTATTATCATGTTAGGTTTGAAGGAATGCTTTTGTAATACCCAATAATTATTTTATTTTTTTTCCTAGAAATACTTTTTAAAATACTGAAACTGTATTTTCGTCATATCTAGGTCAACAAATATGCTCAACTCATTGTGTTTTGCAAAAGGTAGAATTGAAGTTTTTTTTAAGCAGTATTTGGTAAATTAGTCGTTCTATATCAAAAATTTAAGAACCAGAAGGGCATTAGTTACGGGGTTAAAACCTCTACCGCCAAGTGGCCATTAACAAGGAACTAATCATATGCATTTACTATTAATATTGATAGTTTTTTTGTGTGGGGATTTCGGTCAGATATAACTAATTTAATTTTTTTTTCTAACGTTTCGGTTTATTACGCCATCATCAGAGAACTACAATTAATATAATATTTTAAAAACATGGTTATGGTTATTTTACATTAAAATTTACTTACATTATTAATTATTAGGAATTTGTTTTAAAATTTTGTTACATGTTATTTGGTTGTCTGTTTTATCGCAACTGAGATATTTTAGCATAGTTTGTGGGCTCTTAAAGTTTTGTTTATGTTACAGAGATAACATTGGAAATGTATATGGTTTATTGTAGGTGTTTTGCTTAAATAGTGAATATATAATAAGATATTTTATTTCAAGAATTATTATTTTGTATCGGTCAGATGTAAAAATTGATTTCATGTTGTAATGTACCCCAATCATTTAATTAGGTTCAAATAGGTTTCGCTTAAATTTTCTATATCAGTGCGATTTTTGTGATTAAACTAGTTTACGTATTAACATTTTAAAATGATATAAAATTCGCTTTATCATGCTGTATAAATTTCTGTTTTTCTGTTGTTTGGGAATGTTTCATTAAAGTAAGGTAGGGCAAGATCGTTTCTGGGGCAAGAGCGACAATGGTTGCTAGATGTTGAAAAACAGTGAAAATGTGGCACCACCAACTGCATAATATTTTCTTTAAACAACCGCATGTTACCATTCTGTAAATTTCATTATCTGTGCTACCCGCTCTAAGGCCAACTGTCGTTCTTCATCTAGTGTGAATTCACTGTTATAGGCAAGTGTAACGAACATTTTTGTGATTGACTTGAGAGTTAAGATATTACAGTTGAGAATATTTGTTTTGTTTGCATTGATTATGATTATTACAACTTGTGAGGTCTGTAAAGATTAAAAAAATTTAGAAGTAAGTATTTAAGTTTCGTGGAGGACGCACTTACCCCAGATTTTTTAGGAGTGGAGGAATGTGCGCTCACTAACTACAGTGAAGTGCGTTCCTAGAGCGCACTTACCCCGCTAGTTACACCAATATTATTTTAGGAAAATGCACAACTACAAAAGAAAAAGTGAACGAGCTACTAAATATACAGCAGAAACTTTTCAACATGCACTCGACGAAGTAAGCAGAGGTGTGATTACAATAAGAAGAGCATCCAAAACATATAATATACCAACAACAACAATTCTGACCATATCAAAAATAGACGTGGCTTAAAAAGCTCTGGCCTAGGTAGGTCACCTGCTATACTAGTAAACTTGGAGGTAAAATTAGCCACCGGAATAAAAACACTAGAAAAATGGAGGATTTGCTTATCTAGACTGGAGATATTAGAAATTGTCGAGAGTTTCGTGGAGCAGAATAATTTAAAAACTCCATTCAAAAATAACAAACCTGACGAAGACTGGTTTATATCGTTTAAAAGGCGACATGGTTTATCGATTAAAAATCCCCAAAGTGTCTAATATGCACGTGAAAAAAACACAGACCCGTTTGTTGTATACGAGTACTTTCATTTACTAAAGTCGACACTGGAGGAACTAGACCTACTTGGCAAACCAAACCAAATCGGGAATTTGGATAAAACCGCTATGTCGTTAGACCCATCAAAAACTAAAGTTGTAGGTGCACGTGGAAAATCGTGTGTCAGAATTACGAGTGGTCCGGAACGGGAGAGTACCACAGTACTTGCTGCAACAAGTGCTTCGGGGAAAAAGGCGCCTCCACTTATAATATTCAAACCCAAAAATATTTGGAATGAGTGGATTCCTCAAACAGAAATATTTCCAGGAACTGTATATGCTGCCTCCTCTAATGGCTGGATGGTGTCAGACATATTCTGTAATTACTTTGAAAAAAAGTTTTATCCCTACTCTTGGTGATAGTCGTCCAGTTCTAGTAATATATGATGAACATAGCACTCACGTGGCCACCAATATCATAGAACTTGCAATTAGAGAACAAATGACGATCTAAAAACTACCTCCACATACTAGTCATTTACTGCAGCCACTTGATTTGGCGGTTTTTAAGCCTTTAAAGGATATGTGGGACGCTAAACTGGTATTCTGGCAACAACGAAAAAATGTGGGGTATAAAGTCCCGAACGTACAGTTTTCAACTATGGTGGCCGAAACTTGGAGAGACCTGAAGATTGATGTTATTATTAGTGGCTTTAAAAAAGAAGGAATTGTTTCTTTTAACGATAAAGTTATTCCAGAAGATAAATTCGAACCTTAGGCGTTACTTCGTTGAAAACTCCAGCAGCCAACCATTGACCTGCATCCACCTGCTCTCGATCATAGACAGCCGTTGGACGAATTGAACGAACAACCACTGAATCCTGTTCCATCAACTTTTAAGTCTCTGCAAGATCTTCTTCTACAGACAATTAAGCAAACAAAACAAACACCAGCTAAGCAAAGAAAAAGAATTGCTCCCGGAGCAGAAGTTACTACGTCACAAGAAGCTATTTGCAGACTGGGAGAGATAAAGAACAAAAAAAGCTACAAGAAAATCAATACAAACTAAGAAAACTTTGGTGTCTTCGTCTAGTTCATCTAGTGGTGACGAACAACCTTCTTATGTTGACACTGACGACATGGATCCTGAAAGCGATTTTAATGACGTTTCTGAAAATGAGAATCTAGAACAATCTTGTACTATAAACATAGACATAGGCAAGTGCATAATTGTCAAATATAGTACCAAAAAAACAATACGGCATTTTGTAAGACAATTATTATTTCATTTAAGTACTTTATTAGTCATGCTAAGTAGGTACTTTATCTCTTTTAGATTACCGACAAAATTGGAAGCGATGAATGGACTGTAAAATTCACGAAACATAATCGAGGGAAATTTTTTTGGCCAGAAATCGATGATGTAGATAATGTTCCCAGCACAGATATTATTAGAGTTTTGCCAGATCCAAAATTAGATCGCCGCGGGGATGCTTGGATTTTTACTTTAATTTCCATAAATTTAACATTAACTTAAGTTAATCACATGAGAATGGATTATGGACTAAACATAATTCGTTATTTGAAACATAAGAATAATACTTTTAGGTTATCGTGAATTTTTAATAAAATACTTCCTAAATAATTTGAACGTTTATTTCAACTTTATGCAATATAATTTGTAACTTTTGAACGAACCAACTAATTTAAATTCTGCAAACTGTAGAAAAGAGTGGAAACTTGCCATCAAAACAATCTTACCCCATAGCAACTTCAATGGTTTTCATGATAAATTAGCAATCAAATACGCACTTGCCCCGAAATTAGGGGTAAGTGCGCCCTCTTCCTAATTTTTTTAAAAAGTTTGGATGTAGGGCACATGTCTTTAATTAATGCTTATCTATTTATATATTTGATTGCTCAATATACCAACAAAGAAGTACCTAAAATCTGAAAAGTGTATGATAAACCATAAATTCTACAATTGTCAAGAAATGCCAACTATTCAAAAATCGGTGTGCACTTGCCCCACCTTACCTTAGGTGTTTACGATATAATATTATGTCTGCGTAAAAGCCGTCACTGGGAACCGAGCTCTAAAATAAAACAAAAGTGGATACTTTTTGGGATGAAGAGGCGTAATATTGCACTTACTGGCTTTAAGTGGGAGTTTTTGAACACCAACTGTCAAATGTAGTCAAATATCATTATAGTGTCCACAATTAGAGAATGAAATGATTTTACAGTATAATTTATAATATCTGCGTACAGAAGATAATTCCCATTGGCAATATATTAGAAAAACACACCACATAAATTAGACAACCCCCCAAATTCTAAATCAGAAGCTCTCCAGGAGGGGTTTACAGTGAAAAATAACGTGGACACATTACCTCCGACATAATAGTCTGCTGGAGTTGAGATACGAACAGGAGCAGATAAATGGTATCACTAATCGAGCTTGTAATATATCGTACTCTAGCCAACTACGATACCCTGTCCGGTAATATCATTAATGAATACTACGAAAAGAAGAGTCTTAAGATTACATCTCGAGGAACACCTGAAGCAATGAGTCAACTAACTGAGAGTGCCTTATAAGGTACGACTGACAGATTCATTAAGAACATCTGAAGTTTAAGGAAATGAGTTGGAGATAACATTTACCTGGTTTAACGCATCAGAGAGATGTCAGGAGAAAGAATAAAGTTTATAAAGATAAAATTCAAATGTGGTTTTGAAGTGAACATTTTAAAGACAAAAATTAATATACATAGATGGTAGCTTTTTTAATCTAACAAAAGTAATAATTTAGTTTGCAAACAAATTCCACCTCTATAGCTCCCATAAATGTACTATTGAAATGGAGGAACAAAATGAATCAAGAACATGTCAGAGAACGATAGTCACGATTGTTCTTCTGTTGGAAAAAAAGTGGAACTAAGTTGGAGAGACAGTGGTGTAGAGATCGAAACTCACGGAAATTTGTAAATTAAATATTACTGTATGTTTATCTTTTTTAAAATCCTTCACTAGGATATCTAAAAAAAATTTTGTCTAAATTAAATTTTTTCCGGTAGGCCCTTATAATATTAGTTCGGCCCTGTGTATATTTGATTAAACGTAGCCACCTCAAACAATTTTTTTTATTTTTGATTATTTCATAAGTAATTTTCAAGATAGGCCCCAGTAAACACACATACGATTTTAAAATGTATACTCAACGTGTCATTGGTTGATAATTCGTGTTACGTTAGAAAATCAACCGTTCATTTATTGTTGGAAAAATAACGGTCTATCGTAACGTTAAAAATATATGATTTTTTTCACGAAAAATGTTGGCAGTCCTTTTAACAACGTTAAATTAACGTTATTTAAAGTGTTTAAATTAAACTGTTTCCTTAAACGTTCATGAAAAGTCCATATCAACTGAATAGTCCATTAAGGTCGAACAGAAACGTTTTTAAATGGTTTTGGAGTTACGTATATTATAGTGTTTTCGTAAAATCTGTAGAGTAAAACAAAACATGTTTCGGGTATTTATCACAGTGAAAGAGCATTTATTTAAATACAGGGGGCTATTTAATCAAATTATTTTTTCTTTATTAATAATCATATCTTTATTTAGCATAGCTATTCATTACAAATTTTTTCAATATTTCATTTACTTATACTAACACTATTTAATAAACTTAATTTCTAAATTCTAAATGAACTAAAATTCTTTTACCACGTATTTGTATAGAATGCTCTTAAGATTATTTAAATTTTTAATAGTGGCAGATAAGTTATATAATTTTAAACATTTTGACAACACAGACTTTTCAGTATTAGTCTTGTTAAAAGTACAAATAAAAAAATTATTTACATTTCTGCTTGAGTAATTATGAACATCTTTGACGTACCTTACTTCATTATATAAGTACGGTGGTAACATTTTGTTTTTTATTTTATAAATGACTATTAATGTTCATTTACAATTCTTTGTTTTATATTCATTAAATTTAACACCTTTAGCATCATTCTGATTGGTGTGTATCTATTGCATTTGAGAATAATTCCCATTGCTCTATTTTGGATTTTTTTGGAGTTATTGAGTTTGATTTTCATTTAATTTAAATAATATTGAAGAACAAAAGTCAATATACTGTGCAATAATTGATTTATATATTAATATTTTAGTAAACATAGATAGTGAGTTTCGAACTCTATTTAAGAAAAATACTTTTTTTAATATTTTGTTCATTATATAGTTTGCATGTTTTTTCAAGTTTAAGTTCTCACCAATTACCACTCCTAGATATTTCATGTCGTTACCTCTGTCTAAATTGATATCATTAATTTTTATATTATAATTGTCTTCAATATCATCTAATTTATAAGTACTACCTATAATCATATATTTAAATTTTTCACATTTATACAGAGACTGTTATCACACAACCATTCGTATATTACATTAAGTTCCTAATTTATTATGCGTATTAAATCAACAACATTTTTTCCTATGACGTACAACATTGTGTCGTCTGCAAACATTTTAATACTACATTTGTCTACACATTTTATTATATCGTTAACGTACAGAATGAACAAAATTGGTCCTAGGACTGTACCTTGAGGTACTCCATATTTGGTTATTATTGCTGGCGACGTACAATTTTTGTATTTAACTTTTTGTGATCTATGATCTAAATCATCTTGAAACTACTTTAACACATTATCACATATCCTTAGTTTCTCCAATTTTTTTAACAACAACTCACAATCAACAGTTTCAGACTCCCTACGAAAATCCAAAAATACTGCTATAACTATGTCACTATTGTCAATAGCTTTAATCCATGTATCATATATATTTAGAATTACCGTTTCACAAGAGTGACTCTTACGAAAACCAGATTGGTTCGGCACTATTATTAAATTTTTATCACAATAATCTAATAGTTGTTCTTCCACTACTATTTCTAATGCTTCTTCGTAAGCTAGAACTGTGTTTATTAGCCTATATTCTTGACACATAGTTATATTTCGATGGTTAAAGTGCAAAACCTAGTAAGTAGATATTTTTTTCATTTTCGCGCTTTTTGTATTAAAAGTTTATAAATATTGATATCTTTACAATTACAAAACCATATAAGTCAAAATTCAGTTTTTGTGATTGCTAGCTCCATCTTTCAAAACTGAGTCAAACTAATTTAGCAATATATTACAGCATAAACCTCACAAATCTGATTTATGATGTTTTTATATGAAACAAATTAAGTATATCTAGTAGAATCAATACTATATCTGATTTTCAAATAAATAAATAAAAAAATAACTAATACAAGTAATAAATAAACATCCTAACCGTTTTTCCTTATCCTGTGAAATTTAAAATAATCGACTTGCTAGGTTTTGTACTTTAACCATCGATTTGTAACTTTGGGTACAGGAATAATAACTTCCATTCAGTAGGATATTTACCACTTTGCAGCAAGTTGTTTATAACATCAAGGAAACGATTTCCAATAATTATAAATGCATCTTTCAATATTTTTGTTGATATATCGTCTTCTACACCTCCTGTATTCTTTAATTATTATTATAATTATAGTTATTATTATATTATTATTTCATACGAATGCAGGCCATTGAATTCGCATTCCTCTACTCTATAGAAATTACGAAAACACTATAGTAATACATTTTAAAATACCTGACAAATTTGTTTCACATATACTAATATTTAACGTTTATAATTTCGTTATCTGAAACATGTAAAACCGCGACTTTTTTAAGCTGTTTGTACGTAAATAAGACACGTTTTTTAAATGGTGTTTGGACATTATCAACGTATTTCAAATGTATATGTGTTTACTGGGGCCCACCAACCTATATATGTTTAGAATCAGAAAGGAATGAAGAATAAAAAATGTGCAGGAAGTTGCATTTAAAAAGAAGTGCAAGTTAAGTTCATATCTTTTTAAATATTGATATTCAGTTGGTTTTCTTTTTTCATATTTTTAATCTCCATAAAAATAATCATAAATTTCCCGAACGATTTTTTATAACCTTAAAAAATTGGACTTTAGCGTGATAACCCTGTACTTCATTTTGGTTATATTCTTTTGTCCATGTCTATGAAATATCGTAGAATGCTTTGTACCTACCAACCACCAAATGACTTATTTTATGAGTATTTTATATCGACCGTAGGTTTGTTTCGTAATTTTATTACTGTTAAAAACTTCTCGTTCATATGTTTATAATGTATTATACTTAAACTGTGGTATTGTGAAAACAGCGGGCATGCATGAGATCAGCTTTTACTGTACATTAAATACATTATTTAAATACAAAACGACATATGAAACGTATATACCATAAATTAATGTGCATGCCTCGTGATTTATGGCACACAGCTTACATACAAGCCGCAAATAATAAAAATGCGACAGTCATTTCAATGAATCAATCACACTCTAACTAAATTGGGAACGTGTCCTTAAAAAAGAGGAAAAATACTGTGGACTTTTTATAACAAAATAAGCATAAGTTGTTTTTTAAATTTTGTCTACAGTGTGGTTCAAATTGGTGCTGCAGATATTGTTCATTATTAGATATAGAAACACGGTTAAATGGGAAAAGTTTTGAGAGTATTATGCGCATTTCAACTATTATAAATTTGACTTTAACTCATTTCGATTCTTAAATAATTGTTAAAAACCAAAATGACGCATTTTTAACAATCCCTTGTAACTTTTTAATTGGGGATGTGGCGACATTTAAACAAGTATATTCCTAAGGTACTTCATTAAGGTGCTTTCAACAGTGTCAAAAAACCCATAGTCATATGGGCGCCATCTTGAATTTTTTTTATGGTTGATAGTATTTTCATCCTCTTTTCAATGGTATATTACATGGTCGGAACATTTGATTTAGTGCTGTAAATTTAATGATTTTTCTTATTTTTAAAAGTAAACCATGAAATATGTAAAAAATAGATATTATTCTAATAACAAGTACGCGTTGTTGTTGATTACACTTATTGACCCTCCTAAAAACATAATTATACTCTCGTTAAGGTATTTCTCTTTACTGAAGCTAAAATATTTCTTACTCGTTCAAGTACTACAATGTTTTCTGGTGCTTTAAAGGAATATACCTCATTTTTGTGTACAAAAGTGATGTCAGCCTCGCTGGTCACAAAACTTTTCCCCTATTTGTAATAACTCTTCCATTGAAAATATGCTGTAAACATTCCATCATTACAATGCATCTAATATAGGCTGGACAACTGTTGTGTTTAAGCAAAATTTCGTTAATGTGTCCAACAGCTTCTCCAATTGCAGGTATTATATTTTCTTCAAGCAATTAAATTATAACGTAGGTAGGTTGATCCCATATGAGTAATTGTTCATGATAAATCAAAAAGAAAAATTCTCATAAAATTCCTTTATTACTGTGACCGGTTTCGTGAACAAATTAATTACTTCACATCATCAAAAATTCCTGTGTCTGATGATGTGAAGTAATTAATTTGTTCACGAAACCGGTCACAGTAATAAAGGAATTTTATGAGAATTTTTCTTTTTGATTTATCATGAATTAAATTATAATTAAAAATAAACTAGTTAGACTGCTTCCTAAAATTTTTCATTACAGTTATATTTTAATTAAAATTTATTAAGCCACATTTACATCCCACACCAGATGTGAAATTAAAATTAGGTTGGAAATTTGCTTTGACTGGTTTTATGAGGATTTTCGACATCCCAGTAATGTGCATTGTCATGTTATGCATTCCGCAATTTGTAAACCTGGTCTCGTCTAGTCCATAAACTCTTGAGGAGAAATCAGTATTTGCTGACATTTGTCTTTAAGCCATACTCACAAAATATCACTCTCCTTCCAAAATTATTTTCATTCAATCTCTGTATAGATGGAAGTGATTTTTACGTAAAATTATTTCCACGATTGTTTTAGGATTTAGCAAATTTGAAATTAATGTCGAGTCTGTAGGACTTTCATTTAGCATGTAATTACATTATTATGTCGCTCTTCGTAATTTATGTTATAAGATTTCTCTCTTTTTTTCTCAAATCTTTCACAGTTTAGTGAATTAATTATCAGATATCTAAAATAAATGGCATTAAGTTAGTTACGTACAGGGAACTGTTCTCCATATCTTCTCGAGGCTTCAGACATGTTACTCTTTGATTTGGAGTGAACAAGTAATATATTGAACCGAATTTTCCTTCGTTTGAATGTTAAATGAAATAAAATTAATATATGCGAATTGCAACATGCGAACTTTACTATTTTTATTTGCCTGCTTTTGGAAATAAGAAAAAATAAATTTACAGCACTAAATCACCTTCTACACTACATTATCTTCGTTAAATAAGCAAAATGGTTATTGGCAGGTATTCCTTACAATAAAGGTTCTTTCCTGGATGCCTAGTGAGTGTATATCCCACTTGACGAGGTTGTTGTATAAGACTAAATTTTAATATAACTCTAAATAGGATAAATACATACAATTCGGTCCATATGTATGGAATAAATTCATTTTAAGCGTAATTATGAACTTTTAGGAAAAATCCTAAAAGGGTCGATTTTTAATTTGAAATTCCTTTTTTTAGCATGAATATTCCCCGTGTTCACCCCCTCTGAATTATGAGACCCCCCCCCGAACATTTTAAATTAGGAAGGGGGTCGTGCGGCACCTCGCTCGAAAGGGATTTTGATTCTTCATTCAGTAGTATAAAAGGCATTAATGCTGAAAAAATTAATTTTGAAAATGTAAAATTTTGTGAATGTCTTCTAAACTCAGTGGAGGTATTTTTTTGCTAAATTATTCGTTTTGAAGAAAAATTGAAACTAATCTGTTGTTGTTTTTAAAGTTTTCAATACAAAATTGTACCCACCTCAACCCTTTCCATAAAATGAAGCGCAGAATCTCACAAAATATTGAGAATGTATTTCCAGTTTATTTGAATGTATTTCCAATTTATTTTATAATTAAAGTAAATACTCAAAATGACTGCCAGTCGCCTCTTGACAATAAGTAAGGCGATCTTTGAATTCTCGGATGGCATTTTGTATGACCTCAGGGCTTATTTTGTGAATTTCTTCGGTTATCCTATTTTTTTAGGTCTGCAATATTGTCTGGTCGATTAACATACACTTTTGAATTTAAATAACCCCATATAAAAAGTAATCAAGAAGGGTCAAATTTGGAGACCGAGGTGGCCATTCAATAGTTCCACGTCTTCTAATCCACCTGTTAGGGAGAACTTTGTTTAAATAATTTCTCACTCTACGTGAATAATGTGGTGGAGCTCCATCTTGTTGGCACCAAATATACCTGTCTATTTCATTTGGATAACTAATATCAGGAAAAAGTGTCTTTGATGTGGGCACAAAAAAGTTTGTCAAAAAATTTAGATAAATATCATCGTTAACTGTACCTCCAAAAAAATAAGGGCCAATAATTTGATTATTCATAATACCAGCTAAACGTTGACTTTTTGAGGAAATTGTGTGTGGGACTTTATCGTCCAATGAGGATTTTTTCTGCACCAATATCGACAGTTATGGCGGCTTACCGTTCCGTTTCACTGAAATGTGGCCTCATCAGAAAAAACAATTTTGTTTATAAACTGCAAATCTGCTAGCATTCTGTTCATCATTAATTTACACAATTCTTGCCTTCGATCAGGATCATCGTCATTTAATTCCTGAACCAACTTAACTTTATAGGGATAGTAATTTTTTCTTTCTTTAAAACTTGCAGAATCCATGATTTACTTACATCATTGTCAGTAGCAAGTTGTCTAATTGGTTTATGCGGATTTTCCTTAATCTCCACCAATGTATCTAATTGTTTTTCCTCATCTAATCAAGGAGTTATACCTGGTTTTTGAATATTTCTTACATGTCCAGTTTCACGAAATTTGTTTTTCATTTTACTGACTATAGACTGTGATAATTGCTAACCAAGATATTTATTATTAAATATTTCACTAACGTTTTTTTGAGTTCTTGTTTTATTACCGCATCCAATCATAATTAGAATATCTGTTCTCTGAGTTTCGGATAAGTGAGCCATAATAAAGTTGAATAAATAAAGAAATCTTATTAAATACACTGATGCGTGTGAGTAACTTAGAATAAAGTGGCAGGAATTGGAAACAAAAATATTCCATGACCCACTTGATAGTTTTTTAAGGTAGAGTTAATATTGTATTTCTTTAAGTTTTTTGACTAATTTTTTAGTGTCTACTTTAAAAAACTTTCTGGTGGGTACAATTTTATATTAAAAACTTTAAAAACAACAATAGATCAGTTTCAATTTTTCTTAAAAATCAATAATTTAGCAAAAAAATACCTCAACTGAATTTACAAGACATTCACAAAATTTTATATTCCCAAAATTTATTTTCTCAGTAATTAATTCCCCAAGTTTAAAAAATTTTATACTGCTGAATAGATAATCATCCATACAAATTTTCAGTATGGTTTTCGCCAAAATTGCAGCACATCAGATGCTACGTTTGAACTTCTAGATAATGTAAGTAATATAATAGAACATAAACAACTGCCTCTTAGAATATTATGTGATTTATCTAAAGCGTTTGATTGTGTAGATCATTCTATACTATTGAATAAACTGGATTACTATGGAATCAGAGGAATAACAAACAATTGGTTTAAATCATACCTCGAAAACTGTCAAATATCAGTAGAGGTTTACTTGCATAGTAATATTTCACGTCCAAAATATTACTCCCATCCAGAGAATATCAAATATGGAGTACCCCAGGGTTCCATTTTGGGACCAATATTATTTCTGGTATACATCTATTTCATAATACAAATATATACCACAAAATACACTGATCTCAAATATAGGAAACATTGAACCCGTTTGTAGTACGAACTTTCTAAGTCTGCATATTGATGAAAAACTGGATTGGAAACTAAATGAAATCAATAATAAATTGTCTAGTGCAATTTTTACCATAGGGATTATAAAAAATTGTATCGATTTTGGTACAGCTAAAACAATATACTATGTGTACTTCTCCTCCATTTTGCAATATGGGATTGAGTTTTGGGGAAATTCAACAAATATAAACAGTACATTTTTAATTAAAAAGCATACCATGCGTACCCTTTGTGGCTTAGATAGATACGACTCATGTCACAATTCCATTAAACTATTACAAATCTTCACTATAACTAACCTATATATGTATACAGGGTGTCTCGCTTAAATGTGATACAAGCTTGTAACTCCTTTATTTTTTGGCCGAATACAAAAAAAAAAATTTTTAGAATGTAGGGTAACAAAAACTCTATCTACGTGTGGTACTACTTTTTTATTAGTTCCATTAGTTTTTTTTAAATTGATTAAATATTCTTATTCAGCGTCCCCTAAAACGATATCACCAAGTTTCATCAAATTCAGATCATCTTCAACCGAGCACTCCATGAAGTCGCCGTCGCGCTTAAATATAATATAAGCCTGTAATTCCTTTATTTTTTTGTCGATATCAAAAAAAATTTTTTTTTGAAATGTAAAGTAACAAAAACTATCTTCGTATGGTACTGCTTTTTTTATTAGTGCAATACACGGCCAACTGTAGCCACACGTAGATAGAGTATTTGTTACCCTACATCCTAAAAAAAATATTTTCAAATCGGCCACAAAATAGAGGAGATACAGGTCTGTATCACATTTAAGCGTGACATCATGAGTGCTCGCCTGAAGATGATCCGAATTTGATGAAACTTGGTGATAAGACGTTTTAAGGGATGCTGAAAAAGAATATGGTAATCAATTTTTTAAAAAAAGAAATCACTAATAGCAATTAGCAGTTTTTGACGTTAAAAAACGTATCCCAGTTGGCCGTGTATTGTAATAATAAAAAAGCATACCACACGTAGATAGAGTTTTTGTTACCCTACATTCTATAAAAAAAATTTTTAACTCGGCCAAAAAATAAAGGAATTACAGGCTTGTATCACATTTAAGTGCGACACCCTGTATATGGCATATTCTTGGCAATATTTAAAAGAAAATGTAATTTAATAACGCCATCACAAATCCACACACACAATACAAGAAATCTATATATCTACCTCCATTTTATAATTATAATGTTAACCGAAAGGATCCTGTGTACATGGGAGTACAGATATTTAATCATTTACCACAGCATATTCAAACAATTACAAATCTAAACATATTCACGGAATTTTTTTGAAACTACTTTGTAATTTTAAAATTTGATTGTTAAAATTTAATTTACGTTTGACAAATCTACAAACACATTGTAATGATAATATATGCAATAATGATAGTTTAGTTAAATAAGTTAAGTTTAGTTTCTGTACAGTTTCTCTACTGCTTCACGAGAAGCATTTTTGTATGTATTTACCCATTATTATTATTTTGACCATTACCATATAAAATATGATATGTAACAGTGATAATTATTGTGTACTTATATACATCTGTTTGAGATTAAATTCTTTTCTTATTCATGCTCTACCGGAACCTCAGAAATTGTAAAACTTTATTTTCCAGCAGGATAATGCCATCATAACCAGGAAGATTTTACAAGGTGCTGACGTGAAAGTTATTCTATGAACCGTAAAATCACCTGATCTTTCACCAATCGAACATGTAGCTCAATTACCGGTCCAGCTAATGGACCTTCAGAACTTGCGACAAGAGGTTAGTTTGGTGCACCATACTCCACGAAGGCATCGATCACCCAATTCGAAGCATGCCTCGAAGAGTTTAGACTTCAGAGTATGTAAGGTTGCGTGAATCACCAACTCAATACTAAGTTTGAAATAGATAGTAGATATCGTTGTCTAATCATTGATATGGATTAAAACATAGGTGATGCCAATTTGGTTGACGAGACGCATGTTGAGTGCAGTTTATGGTGTTTTGGTGTATTGTGGAAAACCACGTCAGTGTTTCAGAACAAAGGTTCCAACCCACTTCAGGATAATCATTTGTACTCTTTGTAAGCCAGAGCAAAAAATATTAAGATATTTTAATGATTACTAAAGATGTTGCATTTTCTCTTACGTAATATAAAATATTTAATAAATAACTTTCCAACTTATAAAACTAAAGGAATACCATTACTAATTAATTATATCTTTTTTAGTGAAAACTGCTTAATGTATCAAATAGCAAATCAACGAATGAAATATTTTACACACGTAATCGATCTAGGATGCGTGTTGTCTCAAGGCTGTGTCGGACTTTGTTGATAATGTAGCCTTAGTTCACACGCAACTCTAACACCCATTACGGCATGTTCTCGTTCATTTCTTACTTGTAATTTAAAAATAGTTTCGTGTCGAGGAATTTTTAATTTACCGCTATTTTTACACCTCTGACGGTGCTTTACTGTTATTTTTTTTTATTCCGTTTACTTGGAAATGGTGTCGTCACGCACCTTTTACCAGTTTAATATGTAATATAGTTATTATTTTTCAACAGTTTTTAACAAAATGATAATTAATCGTGAATGCCACGACCGGCGGTTATTTAATAAACTATGATGGTTCTCGAGTATTGTTTGCTTGCTTCTGGAGGTTCACCCGTTTTACATAGTACATCCACTCGCAATGATACATTACTTTCAATGTTTCCTTAGAGCTACAAAATGATGTGCCACATGAAGTTGTTTGACGTTACTGGTTGTCATAGCAAAAGATAAAACCGCTCAGCTTTATAAAGGACACCCTGCATCTCCAGAACGTAGTTTTGCAAAGCGATTATATTTATCAAGACATTAAATACCGAGATTATCAAGTTGATTTGTAAAACTAATAACAATAATGCCAATGATGATGGATAACAGTACTCTATGTACAAGCGTACAAGCTCCTCTTTTCAGAAGCCAACATGTCAGTAAAATTCAGCTCAAAATGCACACTACCCAAAAAAATTATGGAATATGTTTGTTGAGTTTTTTTGTTGGGCTCGATTAATCAGTGTATTTTTAAAATGGTTCATATAATCGAAAATATCTGATGTGGCCAGCACATAACTTTCTTATACCAGTATATATCATCCTGATCTAAGAAAATAATTTTATTTAATTCTTCACATTTTATGAGGCCAAATGTGTAAAATATTTCAGTTTACATCAGCTTTATTTAAGTACTTTGAAAATATATTTTATTCGCTTGATATAGTAAACATGATTTATAATCTTTCATGAAGAATATATTTTTTGTAGTCAAATACAAAAAAAGTTTGGGTCCCGTGGACCCTCTTTCAGCTGGCCAATTTTGCTCATCACCGAATTTTTCATTGTCTTTGGCCTTTAGAACAAGTGTACTAAATTTAAAAGCTTTATCTCAAAAACTGTGGCTGCTATCGTGATACTACAGACATGCGAAGAGATTTTTTTTTTCATAAAATTATGTTTTTTCATTATAATTCGTCGAGATTAATCCAGAAATGCAATACAAATTTTTTAATTTTTTTCCCGAAATTGTACTTTTTTCTTCTTTCATTCATTATGTCTCTTCTGGTGGTACCACATTCACCAAATTTAATGTGTCACATAAAATGTTGACAATCTTAACTGCCAAATTTGGAAAGTCTCCTATTAGCATTTTTTGAGTTATCGCGGATACACACATACACACACACACATCCACACACACACACATCTACACACACATCCACACACATATCCACACACGCACGCACAGACATCATTCGGAAAATAGTCAGAATGGATTCAAAAGGGTTCAAAACGTATATATCAATCAAAATCTCGAGGTCGAAAAAAATCACAATTACTAATACTATTGGGTATAAGAAAGTAAAAAACACTATCACTTTACTAAACACCATTTAATGTCAAAGTGAATCGATACTTATTCTAATAATACCAACCTTGTTGTGGATATATAGGCTAATAAGTATACCCCTCGTGCTTCATGAAGTACCGCCTGAATAAGACCTGTTTTTTCTTTCCTTTTGTACCTGATACTCACATGATTTTCTGCTTTTTTTTGTAAACTGTAAACTTAGGTCTAAATAACTATCAACTACATGACCACATAATCCAAAGCCAACAACCTTATTATCCCAAAAGCAATTGAGACATGGTCTGAATGTATAATGTCTTAATAGTTTTGTTTTGTCTACTCATTTGATTTATCTTTTTTGACAGGTTGTGTGGAAGTAATAGGTGCTCTTAAAATAAACTTATAGTTAATGTTATGCTTCATGGCAAAGATATACACAACAATTAAAAAGATTTTTATTTTAAGTTCAAGTCAAGTTCATGGTGTTGACCTCAGTACGTGACCTCCCGTCAAGTACATCAGGAAAGCATATAAAATTGTAAACACTTTTCTTTTCATTGTATTTGTTTAATAGATTCTGAAACACGCCCCGCATCGTCAGATTTAACGAACCCGTGACCTTAGAAGACCATTTGTCAGATAACCAACCGGAAAACCATAAAAACCTTAACAACGTAATACAAACCATGTCACCTCTGATACAATATGAAAGTTTTAATGCAATAGCTGTCGTTTCTTATGGATTCGTGTTTCTTGGAAAATTGAAGGTGTGGGTTTGCGTATAATCGGGTAATTACTTTTAATTTATTTCAATTAATATCTTGATATTTTGCATTTGATAAGATGTAATGCATGCAAATCGTTATTTATTAGTGATTTTGTATTGCAAAACGTTACGCTGTATATTTGTTGAAGAAATATCATATTGCAATCAGCAGGTCTTTTTACATTATATTATTTATGTGTCAACCGTCATATCCATATTATTTATTCTATTGAAGAAAATTAAACTCTTAATTATTTTAATTAAACACTTTTATAGTGATTAAGTACTGCCAGTTTGCCTGGCCGTTTAATTGATTCCACGAAAGAATACGGTTTGTTTAATGTCAAATGTAAACTAACATGGCTTAGTGATGAAGAAAGAAATAAAGTACTTAAATTCTAGATGGGCAGTGGGCACTAATTCCTGAATAATGGAAGAAGATTCCAAGCAAACCAATTTTTATTTTTAAAATTGCTACCGATTGAATTAGTCTTAAGGGGTCAAAATATTCAGTAAGTGGTTGATAAAAGGAATGATAAATACTCTTTTTGGTGTGATATGATATAAAGAACTAACTGATTAGTGAATTTTGGAATGATTGTCCTGATTTTTCTATAACTACAAAAGTTGCAGATTTCTTTACACTATAAAACTTATTATATATTTTTTTAAATTTTCATTACAGTACTTTAATACCCTGAAATAAATCTGTACTTTGTACCTCTATCGATATCTCGTTCTTATCAATAATTTTCGACTGTTGCATTCGTTGCAAGTCTCCTTAAAATTTGGTTAATTATAGTTACAAAAGTTAAATTATTTTTTGCTAAAATATTTTATTTGTCTCCTCTTCTTTTTCTTGTTTAAGAACTCGATACGTCACCTTTGGTAAAAAGCCGATGTCATGCAATCGAGACCTGCATGCTGCTGACTGAGTATTTGAGTTTGGTTACTGTTTAGATCACATGATGGTCACTAAGTGCCTAACAGGATGTGCATAATCATTAATCATGTTGATTATTTTATAAATCATATAAGGTGTCATCCATTCCCTTACTTTCGCATTTATTATAAAAAAAATAGAAATTTTTGCTAACTAATTTTCTCGCTGATAGCTGCCCCCAACATTAGCAGCCGTTGGGCGGTGCCACCACTTACTACCCTTTGCCTTAGCGCACTCTTTATTAGGGTGTAGAACACCGATGATATAGTTTTTTTTACCTGACCAAATGATCGATGTTTTCTAATGAATTATGAATTTGGTGGTAGTACCTGAAAACATACTTTTGTTATTTAAAAAAAATAACAATTTACCAGTATGCCATGATACTACCCCGTAGTGTTTGAGCTACAAACGTATAAAATGTAATTATTGAATTGGGTGATAAAATATTCGGTACAACCAATTTTGTCTTGAAACGTTAATTTCTGACAAAAGGTTTCTTCCTTGAATCACAACAAACAGTATTTGTCTTATCATCACAGACGGTCTTTGCACTCATATTATTTTTCAATAAATATTAAGTAAATAAAATGACAGACCACCGACCGGACGGAGCAAAACGTTTCGAAACAATGAAATGAACCATTTTGGTCTCATTGGGCTTCATTATGTATCACACTGTTTTAAATACATGCCACCAAATGACCGGTTGTACAATGGTTCACAAAATGAAAAAAAATTCGATGCAATACATTGACACAGAGTTATGTATGTTTGTGGGAACAAGACTATGGAGGGCCCCTTCGTGGCGTAGTAGAGGGATTCGTTAATAGACTGGCAACGCTGGCGAACACATGATGTAATGAATAATTTGGTTTATCTCGCGCATACTTGCTATAATGAGCTCTTTAATTATTGAAATGTATTCGTTGCTAACATCAGAAGTGGGATAATAATTGAATTACGGTCTATCTATTTTGTGACAGATGAGTGATGGTGATTTTAACTTGGTTGTATTTGTAACTAAGCCACAGGAATATTAATAAGCCTGTAATATTTAAATAGAAATATCGATACCATCTCGTAAGTCGAGGAAATGCACTAAAAGGTAATCAGGGGTCTCTAGAAAGTTTGACAAATGAAAACATACAACTCCATATGCGTCTGTTGTAATTCTGGATGAAGTTATTAGTTTTGGGAGGTTTTGGTTAATTTTGAGAGACACGAACGACACACTATTTAAATGTTGCAGGGAAATAGTGCATAAAATAATTGGTACATTAGACATGTAGGCAGCCGCCTATATGTCTCCTGGTCGTAGGATTGTGAGATCACCTTGGATACATTTCTCCGATTAGGAGAACCGAGACTGTGAAATATTGGATTTATTTATGGGATAATGCCTAAGTAATGTTAATAATAACACTTTAGGGTAGAGTATGGGGTACTTGTGAGTAAAGTTAGTAGTGGTTCAAGTACTCAGGACAAGTATCTGACCGTGGGACTATGGATCTGCATAAAGATTGCCAATCACCTGACTGTGAACGTGTGGGATTAGCCTGGATACAGCCCGTCAATCAGGAACTTCTCTTGCATGAGCCCATAGTTTAAGTCAGGTTTATTTTTAAGTTATCGTAGATCTGACTTAGCATACTCGTATTTCGACCCGAAAAGTTAAGCAACGGTAGTTGCTTTCAGTAAACCCAAATGAAACTCGGCGAATTCGCCCTGACATTTAACGGCTTGTATACAGTGGCGGATTTAGGCTTGCTGCCGCCCTAGGCCCCGTTTGATGCGCCGCCCTTTTTTGATGAAATGAATTTCATTAATTTTGATCCAATATTTTTATTTTAAAATCTTTTTATTTTATTGAAATATAATTTTTAAATATAACTAATAAACATTACAGATGAATAAGTAATAAACTTTAGACAGATAAATAATAAATATATTTTTTTTAATATTAATCAATTTGAAAATTTCTTTTTTCTGGCTTTGGTCCGCGCATAATCAATTTCTTGGACTAGTTGAGCTTCAATAGACAGTAATGCAAGAGCATTAAGTCTATCTTGGCCTATACTTGCGCGTAAATAGGTTTTTACCATTTTCAGAGTGGAAAAAGATCTTTCTCCTAAACAAGTAGTAGCCGGAATACTCAAAAAAATACGTAGAGCAATGTCCACATTTGGGTAAACATCTCGAAGACTGCGTGAATGCAATACATTGCATATTTTTTGTGCAGAGCGTACATCTTCCGTATTTGCTAAGGAATCTTTGAGTTGACAATGTAAATGAATATATTTATTCCCTAATGTCTCTTCCAAATTATCAGGATACTTATTGACAAGTTTATTTGCAAGATTTTTCAATTCGTTCGTATCTATTTCAGATAAATTATCGAAAAATTTGAAATTTTCGTAAAGCTTTTCATATGCACTTTTACGCCCGGCCAATTGTACACTTAGAGTGTCTAAAATAGGGAAATAAACATTTGTGCGAAAATTTTCGTCAAAAAATTGAATATGAAAAAAGGTGGGATTTATTTTTAATGAAAAATTATTTTTATAAACAAAAAATGTTCTGACTTTTGAATGAATACCAAAATGATATTTAATACATGCAAATCTACCGAATTTCTATTTCACACTGAAAACAAATTGAGAATTTATTCAGATTTAGTAATTTCAAAACGCTTTATACACGTAAGATTAATCTCACTAAAGGAACAAAAAAGTAAAGATACAAAAAAGTAAAGAACATTACTCGATAAAGACTATAATTGATCTATTAAAAAATTAACATCTTATCAACAGATTGGAAAGTAAATTAAAAAATTGAATTATAATATATGCTATAGAAAATTTTTTATAAAAACTAATCTGAACCAATTTTTAAAATGGATTGTCTTTACTTTTTTTTCGCCTCTAAAATTTTGGTATTTCAAAAATTTTGCCGCCCCTCAAATTATGCCGCCCTAGGCCCGGGCCTCACGAGCCTAGGCGTAAATCCATCACTGCTTGTATATGTATGTGTATTACCTTAAAGCACAAAACTAAAAATAACTAAATTGAACACCCTTAGAATACCGGATTTCGCTGTTGTGTGAAGACACAATTAATCAGTAGGTCCGAATGTTAGCGATTAGGTGAGTGCCTGGAGCAGGTGATGTCATATTATGCTGATATGGATAAACATTGGGAACAAGGCTACGGAGGATCCCGTCATAACGAAGTGATAGTATTTAAATCAATAATATGAATTAATAATCATCATAATGAACCCAACACGGTACATTATCATGGTGAAAATAGCATCAACAAATCATTTAATGTAGTTTTTAATCGTCAGCATTTTTAAATGACTTGTATAACCTTAAGATTGCAGATTAACTGTAAAATATTAAACAGCTATATATAATAAACAGGTACGCAACTATAATAACAAATTTCAGTCCACTCAATCTGTTATTACAATTTATGAATATATTTATTATATAATAGCAATCTAACAATTTGACCTTTTAGAATATAACGTGAAAAGCAGCAAATTCAATGACAGTAAGGGTCAATAAAGTATCATATTGTACTTACGTCTAACTGTTTCTCGAATACAAAGTAATTAAATTCTTCCCACATACACACTTAGAAAAAATGCAGACCCTTGTTAACATATTATGTACATAGACGTAATACTACGCCGATAATGAGGTATCACTTAATATGGCAATTGTATTAATAATAATATTTGCCCTACTTATTTGTTTAAATAAGCGGTGTATTGTTGCAATTATCATATTTAATGTTGTTCTAGTAAGCGATTAATATTCATTCGACTTGCTATAATATGGTACCACAGCTGCCTAAATAAATTTTACTTTTAAATTTTTTATGGGTGGTTTAAAATTATTATTATATTTACTTTCATAAATGAAGTACCTATGTAGTATCTTCTGACGCGAAAATTATTTGGTATTATCATTGTCAATATTATTCTGTTTTTAAATAAATAGCACTCTTATATGGAAAAATAAATTTAATGAAAATAAAAAAAAATGGTTGTTTACAATATCTTCAAAAGCAGAAACCACTTGAGTTAACCAAATGAAATATGACAGATTTATACAGGGTGTCCTAACTTTCACTGTCCCTTATCGTGAGCCCGACATAGTTTATCTTACATATTTTTTAGAACTTGGCATATGCAGATCTTGATTATTTCGTTTTATTTATCAGATATCTGGGAAAAAAAACAGAAAAAAAATTTAGAATAATCGTCAGAATCATATTCTTGTACAGACGCCATTTTGAATTTTTCTTATAAAAACAAATTTCAGAAGGCGGATAATTTTTCGGGGAATCGGTTTGTGGGGTGGCAGATGACCTTTTACATGACAAAGAAGTAGACTTTTCTACACAAGATATAAATAGAGTCTCTGAAAAAGTTCACATATTTTAAATATGCGCCAATTACATCTGTCGATGTTGAACGGTCTTTCTTGCGATACAAATGGATTTTTAATGAGAGTCGTCGAGTAATGAACGTAAAGTGTCTCTTACAAAAATTAAAATTAATGTAAATTAATAAAAGCTAAGTGGGGAAATTACCCAGCTAAGACTCCTAACGGAAAACACCGCGGCCGATAAAAAAAAAGGAATTTGTTTTATTAGAAACGTGAAACTAATAAAAAAATTTTAAAACAAATTTACAAAAAATATTATTTGAAAACCGTCAAAGTTTCTATTATTTTATGAAATGATAAAAATATGTTTTTTAGTTGGCTTATTAAAGTTCATTTATTTTGTTCAATAAACCTGGAAAATAAAGTATGGAAATAAAATTAGCACTTCCTCAGTATATATGAAATGCTAAATTGTAGCATTATCATCAAGTTGTAAATAGAGTCGTATACAGACGTATATTATTATTTACTTTCTCTGTAAATACCATTTTTTTTTTTGCAACAAATGTTTGCTTCCTATATACCTTCCAAAACTAAAAAAAAACTATCACAGATCTCGGTTGAACAACTTTCACGGCATTCCATTTTGACAGTCCGTTTATTATGTTATTATTTCACATGACCAGCTTTGTAGATATAAATCAATAACAATTTAAAATTTACATGCCCGAGTTTTAAATTCCTACATTAATTACGTTAGAATATACCATGGGTGTTTTCAGGAATTTACCTAACACTCCTCGTATAAAAGGAACTCCTTTATTTTACAAGGGTGAACTTTTTCGTGTAACTTTTATAAATGCCTATAAATTAATAAGAAAAAACAGTCAGTCATGCTCAATAAACCAAACCTTCTCATATAATGTGATAGTCTCTGATATGACCAGCGTATAAAGCACAAAATTGTAGCCCATATAAACAATACAAAGTTCTCAAATTCAAGAAGAAAATCATGAAAAGCGAAAAGAAATGCATAAAAACAAAAATAGTTGCAATAGGTTCTGCGTCCTGCAGGACATTTCTGAAAACTGTATAAATATTTATTTTAAAGTAAAACTAAGTAGGATGTAATAAATATGTTTATAAAAAATTTTGCATTTGCCAAATTCATATTACAAAGAAAACTGGGATTAAGTTAATTCTGAATCATATTCATTATTTATATGGCGGGTTACCTACCAAGACAAGCATTGATGTCTCTAGGTTAGTGTATTAATCCAGCATTTAAGTCTCCTATCAGTTAATCGTTTGTAAGTTCCAAGTCTTGTAAATGTCACAGATAAAAATCTGTTCTCACCACTAAACGTCAATAGCATCAACTTCAACTTATTTTTAAATATACCTCAGCTATATAAATCCGTCATCGTATGTATATTACTATTCCGTGACCTTCACGATAATTTATAATTCGGATTAAATTTTATTTATTAGTTCTGATTATTTGGTTGTAAATAACAATTCAATAAGCACATAAAAATATTTTTAATTTGCACAGGATCTCATTAGTCAATAATAATTATAAATGGCACCTGTTATAATTTACATTTCTGGTTTACTACCAAAAGATATGTTATCATTAATAGGTAGTTTTCGTTAATATATGGAAAAAATTACAGGCACTTCAGATGGTAAATTTTAAGTAAAAAAACTCTAGAATTGTTGATACTTAAAACTGCAGTTTTGGACTATTGGCCATCAATCTAAAGAAACCAAACAGTCCAATTAAATTAAAATCCACAAATCGTCAAAAAAATCATCATATAAGGGGCAAATAAAAATATTAAAACGGCCAGCAGGATAAATTATATACCGCGTAGCTAACTACGGAATACATTGAGATATCGACTTGAAATTTTTATCTTTTGTAGACAAAAGGTTGGAGCGTAAAAGAGGATTAGTTTTTTAATAGTATAATAAAGACAAAGTTTCAATTTTCTTCTGTGGTTTTCTATTTTTTTTTTCGACAGAATTGTTACTTTTGTTATTTGAATTCTAAAATCCTCTAATTGAGAACAAGATTTATTTAAGGATCTGGGGCAAATCCTTTATACACTATATTTTTCAGTGTAACCTATTTAAAATTATCGAGTGTGCCGGGGACAAGTATGCTGTAACTTTTCTAGTTTCGAATTGGCTGAAAATATAAATATGCTAACACAGAAACATGATTCTGTGGTGCTAATATATTGATAATATTTTTGTTGTTTTTGGAGCAACATTTGAGCCCATCTAAAAAAGCCTTTATATAAGTTAATTACGTTCTCCGAAGTTAATTATTATCTCCGAAGCAGTAAAATGATTAGTTTTTTTATTTTACCGTTTTGTTGTGTTAATCTGCGAAAATAATATCTATAATTGAATCTCTTTTTTATGTTATTGAGCAATAAGAAGGAAAACAAGGGGGTTTCAGCAATGACGAAAAGCAGAAATGTAAAGCCTAAAACTAATTAAAATCAGCATAAATCATTAACACAATTTCAAACACTTAAGCAACTTGTTGACGTATTGCGGCCAGTTAGAAAAAAAAAACAAAAACCGTAAATCCACTTCGAACCTCGAAGCTTGCGCAAAATTGTATGAATTTTTAATGAAACCTTTCGGCGAAATCTAGCGTGTATCCACCTGCTTTTTAGTTTGAAAAACTCTCCTATTGTTTATTATATGGACAATCGTATGATGCTGAAAGTCGTCTTTACCTTTTCGGTCTGATTTACGTGGGTTTATCTGACACCAGCTGTCTTAGCGTTAAAATTCGTAAATATTTAGTAACTACTTGTTGATTCTAACAGTGGGATTATTAATTACATGTGTCCGATATTGTTTAGTTGAACAGTACCGTGAAATATAGTGTTTGTAAATCTTATCCTATCATTTGTAACTGAAAAACTTATTATTTTGTGAATGTGATAATCAGAGGGATATTAATAGTGAAATATAAGGTAAAGAATTAAATAATAATCTAAGAAACTGAAGCGAAGATATTAGGTACATACCATACCCAACATGTTTTACATTCTTGGAGTTTATATATAAATATCAGATTTTGATAATATGTTTTTTCTGCATTTTTGACAATTTTTTGAACTAACATATAAAAATTTAAATTGATGTGTGCTGCCTACCACTCTATAATCTAATTATTTAATTTTATCCGATGTGAGAAATATTATTTGATTGTTAAAATTTTTCCAGCTCTGCTTAGAGTAACTTTTTACTGGTTTTTGTTAAAAACGTACAATGCACCTACAGAAATTATTGTGTTTTTAATTTCTCTAATTATATTTCGACGATCATCATGTGTTGTTGGTGCTTTAAGATAAACCTGACTTTTAATGTCCCAGAAGGAAAAAATTTGGTCTAAGGTCATGTGTCATCTTACAGGACCACTGTTTCTAGTCCACCTAATATTGAAAACAATTATTCAAATAGTTAATAATAGCGATTATGGGGAAAAGCTAAATTAATTCTAATTGTCAAAGATGCAGAAAAATTATACTTTCGGTTATAGAAATGTTTGGTGACGGTTTCCGTTTTTTGTGGATATCGAGTAGCAAATATACTACAAGTCCTTGTTATTACTTTATCGCATTCTCCATAAATAATACACAAATTCAAAAAGTCTTCGTGGGTGTAATTTAAATGCGGTGACATTATTTTACATAAGAGAATGACTGACATTACTGATTGTTTCTAATCATGTCTAATTTAATAAAATTTTTACTAAAAATTCTTGAATTTCTAAGAAAATCGCAAATATTTCAAAAATATGTAACTTAAACCCCCACAATGCTTATATCAGAAAAAAAATTAATTATACATAACTTGATGTAAAAAATACAGGGTGTTCCATTTGACTTAAGTAAGATTTCGTGGTATAATATTATTGAATTTCTTTAAACTGTAGAGTGTAGCTAACCTAATGGTCTTTCTGCATGCCAAAAAGCAAATGAGTATCTTAGAAAGTTATAAAGGTTATTGTAAACCATTACATGTCAAAATTTTTTTAAAATGTTAAATATCTCTGAAACGGCTGAGTTTAGGCATAGGGTATCCTACATATTTTTAACTCAGAATTTTATGCTCATTTCGAAAACCCTAATAGGGTATTCCATTAAAAATGAGCAAGTTGGTATCGACTTCCGGTATAACCGGCAGTGCCAGATGCTTGTAACTATTTTAGTTGAATTAGCCACACTGCCGTTGCCGTTAGTAGCTCCCTAAATTTTCAAAATTTTCTGGTGCGTACTGTTCCCTATATCGATCGATGCAATTTCTGGTGAAACACTCTGTATATATATATATATATATATATGTATATATATATATATATATATATATATATATATATATATATATATATATATATATATATATATATATATATATATATATATATATATATATATATATATATATATATATATATATATATATATATATATATATATATATATATATATATATATATATATATATATATATATATATATATATATATATATATATATATACGTATATATATATATACGTATATATATATATGTATATATATATATATATATATATATATATATATATATATATATATATATATATATATATATATATATATATATATATATATATATATATATATATATATATATATATATATATATATATATATATATATATATATATATATATATATATATATATATATATATATATATATATATATACGTATATATATATATATATATATATATATATATATATATATATATATATATATATATATATATATATATATATATATATATATATATATATATATATATATATATATATATATATATATATATATATATATATATATATATATATATATATATATATATATATATATATATATATATATATATATATATGTATATATATATATATATATATCTATATATCTATATATACGTATATATATATATGTATATATATCTATATCTATATATATATATATATATATATATATATATATATATATATATATATATATATAGATTAAAACTAAATAAAATATACCGGGTATCTTACATTTCCTTTAAAACATGCTATTTCCAGTCGAATCTCAAGTGCTAAAAGTTGTTTTTAACTTATAATACCAAACTAATTAAAATTGAAAAATCTGTCATATTATTACTTCATATTTATACATTTTTAGAAAAATAAATAAAATAATTATTGGGTATTACATAAGCATTCTTTCAAACCTAACACGATAACAATAATAAATACCTATAGTTTTTTATATTTCATACTGCCATTCTTATTTAAATGCGCTATCATAAAATATTTGGGTAGATAAAAAAATCAGACACAATACTTCCAATACGTTTTATCATAGGAACTATTAAAAAAACTACTTAGTCTAGAAGCAAAAATTGCATTGAATTAAATAACAGTATTTTTAGTATTAGAAGTAAAAAACTATTGAGATTAAAAAATATACTGACTCGCCAAAAAGACAAATTTTCATATTAAGAAATGATTTCCTCCAGCGACCAATCCAGTGGTTAGGATAAATTTGGTTTAAATTGTTAATTTTCTTGATAATGTGGCTTCCAAAAAATATTTTAAACTCTGAATTGCTGAGATTTTGTCACAACATAATAAGAAAGTTAGTCTTAAATCATAATCAAAACTTTCAGACATTCTTTATACTGCTAAAGACAAAACTAACAAATTGAAGAAACCAGGAGTTTGTAAATTGACATGTCCGGATTGTAATGCCTTTTATGTGGGTCAAACTGGCCGTTTGTTCGAAATTAGATATCAAGAACACCTGTTTTATTTTAGACTCCAAAAAACAGAATCAACTTTTTCAAATCAAACTTTAGTCAGGTAACAATTTTCCAAATTTAAACACTCTTGAAATTTTACAGGTAAAATAGAAAAGCTTGAAATGAAATCTAGGATTCATAGATATTTTTAAATCAAACAGTAATTTCAGAAATTATTTACTGAACGACTAGGTCGACTTATATCATACTACACTTTTCAATATATTTAAATTGTAACCGTTTTATCCAAAATATCCGTATTTATTAACTTATCACCTCTATAGATCTGTTTTTATAAAAAATTCTCCAACCCAGCATTATAAATATAAATATAAAATAAATAGCCCTCAATATAGTAATAAAATATCACCGAAACTACTCTTGTTTGTCAACCTAATTAAATAGAAATTAAATTGTGTAAGCCGTTACTGTGTGATAAATAATCATGATAATATAACAAAAGACACATTTTACTTTGTTTTTCTTTTTTCACTAATTTATTGTAATTTAACGTTACTACTGCAGTTTCGGGAAATTTTAAATTCCAATTTATTTATGTATGATTCCAATTTATACACTCAGCTTATATAGCAAACTGTTTGCATATAAGATAGATAGATAGATAGATAGATAGAAATATTTTATTTCCCCACAGTATATATCTTATAAACTACAATAATTGTTATAGTGTATACATGTATTATGTTATGGGATAGATACATACTTCTGGCTTTTTTCGAGTCTTAGAGAAAATATATTGTATAGTTCGGTCTGTAGATTCAAAGGATTTTTTATATCTGATCATATGATACCTAATAATACATTAAAACGGCTACCTTAAAGTACAGAATTGAACTAAATTAAATAAGCATACATTAAATATGAGTGGTGTTGATTTTTTTTGTGTGTATGTACTCGGGTTACAAAAATACAAATAACCTGTTGTTTTAGTTAAAATCGTCATCAAAGAATTCATTTAAATTATAGAAGACCTTGGCTTTTAGGATATCTTTCAATTGTTTTTTAAATAGATATAAAGATGGTTTATGCTGAACTGTATCTGGTAGATGATTAAATATTTTTACACCTGCATATACGGGTCCTCTTCGTTTTACATCCAAGTTGTATGATGGCGTTCGGTATATGTTTTTGTATCGCGTATCATGGTTATGCGTATCAGCGGATGTGGAAAGGCTTTTTTGTTCTTTATATATCATTATACTGATTTTATATATGTATAAATTCGTTAGCGTAAGTATAGAGTGCTTTTAAAGTAATATCTACATGAGTCCCGAGTATTTAGATTGAATAATGCTCGGATGGTTTTTTTTGTACTGAGAATGTTGTCTTGGCGTTGGTTGAGTTTCCCCAGAATTCTACTCCATATTGCATAAGAGAATAGAAGTATGCATAATACACTGTTTTACCAACATTGAAGCCTATATTTTTCTTAATTGTACTTATGGCATAAACTGCATGGCTTATTTTTTTATTTAATTCTGTAATGTGGGTCTTCCAGTCTAACTGTTGGTCCAAGTGAATTCCGAGGAATTTAGCGGTAGATGTAGGGATGACATCTCCACCGTTTGTTGAGATAACAGTATGAGGTAAAGTTTTATTTGGTTGGAATAGAATGTTAAAAGTTTTATTGACATTTAAAACCAGCTTATTTGCTGCGAACCAGTCGCTTAAATTCTCTAGTAAAATCTTTGTTATACTAATTAATTCGTCTAAGTTTTTGTGCTGTAGAGTGATACTTGTATCGTCAGCAAATTGTGAGAATTTCGCGAGTGGAAAATTTGCTGTTACATCATTTACGTAAATTAAAAATAACGTTGGTCCCAGGATAGAGCCTTGTGGAACCCCACATTTTATATAGCCCGGGTTTGTTGATAGTTTGTTTATTCGCTCCTCTTCAATTGCCGTTATCTTCACAGACATAATGCGGTCGTTTAAGTAGGATTTAAATCAATCATGAACAATACTCCGTATACCATAATGCTCCATTTCGTCAAGCAAGATTTGTGGTCGACGCAATCGAAATCCTTCGGTTTAAGGATGTTTTGCTTTAGTTAGATTCGTACGCTATGAAAGTTGGTAAGAATAATACGTGTATATTTTAATGGTTTTTTTTACATTAACGCTGTTTTATTAAAGCAAAGTTGTGAGTTTTATTTCTATGCTAATTTCAGACCCCGGAACATTCAGTTTCTTCACTGCAGCTATCCAACTTCTATCATATCTCTGATTAGGTAAAGTGTTGTTCCTACACTTTAAAATAGAAATTGGTGCTCGAAACCGACAATATTTAAGAACCGCACTTGAAAGCGTCAAAATGACACTTATCATCTTGTGTAGAGCAGGCGTACGTCACTAGCTGACATTTCACAAAATTTCAAAATTGGCCCTTCTTATCCCTTAAATGGCACGACAGGTAAAAAAACACGAGAACATAATTGTAGCAAATTTATTAAAGAACAAAGGTTGTTAATAACTTGTTTTTTAGATAAATAGTTTTGCAGGTGTTGGCAGTTTTGTAAGCTATTGATTATTCCTCCAAGCCAGGTTTTCAAACCATCGAAATACAATTGCTTGCAAAGAAGGTGTAATATTTATGCTGGGCGATGCAAAATTGGCTCAAGATTTATGCTCTAGATTTTTTGTTACTCCATTTATCACATTTGTGTATAAAAATATATGCATATACCTTTTTTTATAGATTTAGGTCTTAAATTATCATATATAATTATAATTAAATTAAACAACTAGTCAACTACATAAATCATATCTGTCACCAAATTTTGATTGCCATAAATAAAATTAATTATATTAACAAGTTTATAGCGTTTTTATCATTTACATACATTTCGTATCAATAACATGTGAACCGCATTAATAATAAATAATAATATTATAATAAATGTACAGCAATAACTTCTGCGTCCTAAATGAGTGAATATATTATCTACCAAAAAAATTTATTAGTTACAAACCAAAAACGTGTGTAGTAATTTAGTTTTAATTTAAAAATATTGTTTGTCCCACACTTGTTATAAGAAGTAATCATTTTATTGCTATTCATTTTAGATAAAATGTAATAGTCTGTGAAAACATGTATGGTAATAAGATTCAACCTTTTAACACTTATTCATAAAATTTTAAAGGCGTCTTACAACATTATTTATAGCTTCAATAAAACCTGCAGACTCTGAGATTTATTGTTACCATTAGGGAAAAATAAAAATGTAGTTATGATTTAATTTACAGCGATTATATGGTTTACTACTTAAAAATACCCATATATCAAATAAATAATGAAGTTACAAACGGTAAGACAAAGCTAGAAAGCATTAAACATGTTTCGTTAACTGTATTAATTATAATAAGTAGTTATACTAGTATAAAGAACAACAAATGTATATCTTTTAAAATATATCCTATTTCTTGTAAATAAATATTCATACTCTTCTATTAACACGTATTGTTAGTTTCCGGCCTGGTGTGGAGTCTGCCATGCATTATCCCAATCCGTGTAAGGTTTCGTTCGACTTACTTTGTGTAAATAAAAATGATGCAGAGGTGTTTATTATCGGAATTTACTTAACGCATTCAACAGGCAAGTTAACAATGAGGATTTACCAGAAATAACCTACATGCTTCCTATATTTGCATACAGCCAAACAAAGAACAGGATATTCAAGATCATTCACATGCCAGTCATATTTTCAACAAAGGAATATACATTTTTATCTTTTCAAAATGTCATTTTGAGTAGTCGAATATAAATTAATGCATATACATAAAATACTATACGACGGGTTCAAAACCGGGCTGGACCAAGTCGGCAAGGTTAGTTGGCGTAATGAGATTAATTCCAGTGCCGTTACCTTGAGGACGTAAAATAAGTAGAGGGACTAGAAATAATTAACTGCACTTACTTTTTATTTCATCCAAATCAATGGTTTAATACAGGCTCGAGCAAACACTTGCATCATTAATTTGACTTCTATAGTTAGGTTAGGTTAGATTATTGTAAATGCCACTGCGGCCATTAGCAGGCCTCTTGTGGCTCACTCCTAATTATATTTCACCCAATAAGTTCAGTCTCTTAATGAAACTGATAACTTGATTGGGTGAGAATGTGTCCAGATCCTCTGGCAGCAGTTGCCCTTTGACAAACATTGAGAATCGGATCCTCTCCACAGCGGGACAGGTGCATAAGACGTGGTTTGTATTTACATCATCCTCCTAGCATAGACGGCCCTCAGCGTTTTCCGCTAGGCCGAGTTTATGCAGATGATAGTTTAGTCGGCAGTGCCCGGTATATAGGCCTGTTAGAGTTTTCAGGTTTATCCTATATAACTCTAAAAGTTTCTTAGTTTTTGATTTCAAGGGGTATTTTATAAACTCTTTCGAATGAACTAATTCTGGTAACTCTAGCCAATACTGGAGAGTTTTCCTTTCAGTCCAGGTTGAGATAACCATCTTGGCAGTACTTGAGGATATGCCAAGTATTGGTTCTGGTCCGATGAAACGTGACCCCGCTCCTTCTCTGGCTAAGGAGTTTGCTATTTCGTTACCTTCCATACCACAGTGGCCAGGTATCCAGATCAGAGTTACTTTGTTGTTTTTGCTCAAATGATTTAGAGCCTTCTAACAATTCCATACCGTTTTGGAGTTACAGCGGTAGGAGTCAAGAGCTTTTATAGATGCTTGGCTATCTGAAAAATTTTAATGATCTGCGTGTAAGATGCATATATTCCAGCCTTCGTACACACAGTTCAATGGCATGAACCTTGGCCTGAAAAATAGTTGCAATTTGTCAAAGATTTATTACCTATTATACACCAAAATTTTACAATCTATTACCTCTTTCCATACGATGTTTATTATATAACCATAAAAAATTTAAAATAGAAACGAAAGCCTACATTCTCAAAAACAGGGGCTTCATTTTTGCAAGTATTAAACAATTGAAAAACAATATTAATCTTAATATTCTCTCCAGTTCTCCCTGTTGAATGTCAATAAAATAAAAACAATATTTAAAAAAAATATGGTAACTCTTATTGACTATATATCTCTACGGCTCAAAAGTCATCTTCTCGCTTAAAGAGGGGGGTTTCACACACAAATTGTTTCTACAATTTAGGTAAAACTCCCTTTTTAATAAATTATACATGTAATTAAACATAATTTAATATTATTAAGTAATCTTGAATGTACATCATACAAATATTAATGTATAAACCAAAAAATAAAGATGATATTATTATATTATTATATTGTTATATTATTATAATATTAGTACCTAGGTTTGAGGATATCCTCACCCTTGTCCTGTAGTTATGTACTTCGGCTCCTGTTCCCTCAGGAGTTTTGGAACCGTCTGTAAACCAGCAACTATCTGCCCTCAATAGGTTGGTTTTATTCCGATCCCACTCATCTCCTTCTGGAAAAAGGATGTTGAAGGTCAGCTCGTAATTGGTCATGGTAGGCATAGTATCCGAGGGCATTCCCAGGATGCTGTGACTCTCTATGTCATCCAGCAACCTGTTCCGTTCCATGATACTAGTCTGCGGCATATTAATGGCTGCTTGTTGCAGTCTATATGTTGCCCACCTGGCCTCTCTCATCAAATATATATGTATGAAGAGGGGGTAAGTCCAGGAGGATTTCCATTGCAGCTGACGGTGTGGTGGTCAAGCATGCTAATCTCTGTATTCCAGAGAGTTTGGCTTTGGCCATCCGTTGTGATCCTTTCCGCCACCAAACGATGAATCCGTATGTTATCATTGGTTTGACGACCGTGATATAGATCCAGTAAATTTGTTGGGGACCCATGCCCAAGATTTACCACAAATACGACTACATGTCCATAAGGACAGTTTTGCTTTGTGGATTACCTTTTCCAGATGGGAGTTCCAATTAAGTGATTTATCTTAGATATTTCAACTCCTTCGCAAATGGAATAGCTTCACCCATTAAGGAGGGTGGTCTTAAGTCCTCCAGCTTCCTTTTCCGGGTGAATGGTACTATTACTGTTTTTGAGGGTTCACAGACATCTGCTTCCTGTCACACCAGTTACCCACTGCATCCAGTGTCTCTTGAAGAGTATTATATATTACTCCTTCAGAGTTTCCTCTGACTAGTATGACTAGATCATCTGCATATGCTAGAACCGCAACCTCCCACGGTGTGAGAATAGCCAGTAAGTCGTCCACAAGAAGTTACCACAAAAGGGGGGAAAGAACCCAACCCTGCGGACATCCTCTTGTGGCTCTAAAACTGACTGTTTCTCCCTGTAGAGATGTCGTTATAGTTCTGTTTGATAGCACTGCACGAATCCAGTCTCCATAGTCGGCTCAACTCCTCTGGCGGCTGCGGCTGATAAGGAGTCGGGCAGTGCAGCTCCCTCAATGTCGAGCAAAGCTCCAACCGCAATTTCCTTCATTTGAAAGGATTGAGTGATCTCGACTAGGTTGTTGAGTGCTAGTTCTGTTGATTTTCCTGTCTGATAGGCATACTGATGAGTATTGAGGGGGTGATTTTTCAGGATGTTCCCCCTGATATATCCGTCCAGCACCTTCTCCAGGCCTTTCGACAGAAAAGATGTCAGGTTAATTGGTCTAAACAATTTAGGGCTTTGTTCTTTCTTACCCATTTTTGGTATATATACTATCTTAACCACCGACCAACTGGATGGGATATAGTTCTATACCAGACTAGCTCTGAATAATTTAATGAGGAATGGGAGTAATATTTTCAGTCCGTTTTGTAGTCATTCTTATCAGGTCGTTTTAATCGTCCTTCTGACAGTGACAACTGTTAGTCAGTCAGATTCAAGCACCCTGGAAAGTGGTTCTGTATTAAGAACTGTAGGGTTTCTTTTCCAGAGTTCGTATATGAGCCATCCGGTCGCCTTAATGAGCCGAATTTCCACGTTGGCTCGCTGGAAAGAATCTTGTGGATTCTAGTACTGTGAGGTAGGTTAGTTATACTCTCACAGAATTTCCTCCAAGTTCACCTTTTTGCTTTCCTTATTTCTTTGTTATAGTCCGTTAGAGCGGATCTATATTGGGCCCAGTCGCCCGAAGCTTTAGCTCGATTAAAGAGGCGTCGAACTTCTTTTCTCATTTTATCCAAATTCTTGTTCCACCAGGATGCACCTCTATTTTCCTTTTTTGTCTTCATTGGACAGTTTTCGTGATAAGCTGAAACAATAGGTTGATCTGCAACCCTATCACCTGAGAAGTAGGCCGAGCCGACGATTATCTCCCTCTTGCTTCCATCCTTCGAAGTCAATACCTGGACGGCTACAACGTCCTGGGTGCAGTAATCTGTAAGTATAAAATAGTTAATGTTGTTTCTGATCAAGATACAGGCTCTGGGTCTTTCATCAAAGCCGACTTCTATTACCTTGCCAGAAGTATTCCGCAGGCCGCTTACCCAGCCTGTGTTACTTGTCCAAGGTTCCTGGAGGAGAGCAATGTCAATTTGTTCTTCTATAGTACTCGCATTTAAATGCATTGTATTTTGAAAATGAACATTACATTCAGAGATGTTCACATACACAAAATATTTCTGGAGGTCATTTTCATAATTTTCATTACTTAGTCACTACTTAATATGGCGTAGTTGCACAAAATCCGAATTTTTCTTTAAAACGTCATTAAATTTTGCGACAGCTAAAATACCAGATTAAAACTGTAAATACTTTTTTCTACTTGTGCTTCTGAAAGTACATTTGTCTAACTATTTCTTAATGTAGAAAGCGGCTATTTTCAGCAAATGTGCTGCAACATTTTGCCGCACACTCTTATATCAAAATTTTTTATAGATATCAAACATATTTAACAGTTATACCTAAATCTACATAAAAAAACAAAACATAATAGGATTATTTGTATTTTATTTTAAAAAATTAACAAGACAACATTAACCTAATACAATGGCGGCTACTGATGTGAGCTTTGGAACTGTGGAACACACATAGAAAAATGCCTTTTCATTCATCGACACCCGTTGGATAAATAAAAATAGTCAAACTAATTCACAAAAGAAAAACAAAATTATTCAAAAACAAAAAATAAAATGTTTCCTAAAATTGTTATTAGGATTTTTTTTGTTTTCTATGGACTGTTTTGTTTATTATGGTCAGTGGATATCAAAGGAAAGGTATGTGTTTTTCAATCTTTGTGTTTTCTGCAGTTCCATGACTCACATCAACGCAGCCGCTAACCTAATGGATATTTAAATTAATATTGCAATTATTACAATTTAAAATATTAACAGAAAAAGCTAGATCACTTTGCTTAGTATTTGCGGGCAATAATTGAATCATGGAGGTCAAAAAACCGCTGTCATTGTTTTTCCAAATAACTTTTTGTATTCACTTGATTTAGTGTTGTGTTTTACTTTCATGGAATGCAATAAAACCTCCAAGTCTGTGACGTTTGCTATTCATCTAATGCCTTGAAATTTATATGGAACGTTTTTAACAATTTGACAATTTGACAATTGGCAATCTGAAACAGTTGATGAACAGTTTTATTTTAGTGATATAGCTGGTTTTTGATTTCCGTGATTCAATTTAACATTTTGTTCTTCACTATTATTGTTTTTTTCATAAATCTAAATGACTTGACCTCAGTCTTGATCCTCGGATACACTACATTCTCTAAGTGTTTTATTTGCAATGCTGATTCTATTTCGAAGAGAATTTTCTATTTAACTGCCAGAGATTGACGTAGATTTCCATCATCCGTGTCTTTTTAGGATGGTAATATCAGCATCTGAATTAACGAGTAATGGTGTCGATAATCGGCGAAAACTCTAGCCCGTGTACAAAGATGTATTTGGCAAATTCAAAAAAGTGGAAATTTTCTTCTGGAATTTTTTAATCAGATTTAAGCCGATGGGCTGTAGATCTAAGTGCTACATATTTTCTGTAGAACTGAAAAATGTAACCGTAAATGTTATTTTAATTTTGGTTTTGGCATCAGGTATTTTGACAATGAAATTGGATATCTTCGTCCAAAGTCTTTTTTCTATAAAAATATACTAAAAATCAAGTCTGCAAAACATATAGGATTTGAATTTACAATTTTTGCAAGCTAGGATTACCGACACAGTAATAGATGTTGACATCTTGCAGGTGTTGTGTAAAAACTGCATTTGTTTACAAACGTATCGTGAGCCACAAACTAGCAGTTTTTCCCGAAATCGTTTCGACAACAGATTCATTGGAAATGAAGAACTGCAAGTCTCATAAAACTTAACCTAATAACAACGTTATTAAAACTGTTCATAATTTCTTATAATTCGGTTGCGGAGCTCCCATTAGAAATCGTTCTGCGTCATGGAAACTATAAAAAACAAATAAAATTAATTTAAAATTATTTTCAATTACTAGGGTGAACAATTTTTAATACACTATTATTTTCTTCCAGGTTGATGTCAATAACAATTGATAGCACGCCTTGGACACGCTAAAAATAGACAGACAGAAACATGGAAGTGGTGGCAGCAACCCCCAATGGCGGTGGAGTGCCTCCATTCCACGACCATGACGTGCGCGAGTGGTCCAGAATAGACAGCATCACTGGAGCCCTAGAAAGAGCCCGCTTGGAAACCGATCATTGGTCAGCCAATACTATGAATTCTTCCCATAAATACGGAAAGGTGAGTCGATATGTCTTTTTTTTAAAACACAGCTTTTCTTTATTACACAAGTTTAGTTTTGTTAAATTATTACAAAGGGAGTTCCCGAAACAGGTGCAAATATTTGCCAGATTGAATTGTTACATTTTGCTATCAATCCCACAAATTCACTTCACCAGGTGTCTGCTACAATTGATATTTCTCATGAGACTGTTTGTAAGGTCCTAGAATTGCATAAGCTTTATCAATATAAAATGGAAGCCTATCACGAACTAGTTGAAGACAATTTTTATAGAAGAATCCAGTTCTGTGAACAAATGATCGAAATAATAAACAACAACCCGCGTTTGTTACAAAATATTTGTTTTAGAAACGAATCAACATTCTTTTTGAATGATTTTGTTAATCTAGGGTGATGAAAATTCACATGTTTTTGTTAAAGGACATACTCAGTGGCCACAGAAAATAAACGTTTTGAGTTGGTATATTGGAAGATAGTATTATTGGCCATTTATTTATTGAAGAAAATCTCAGTGGCAACATCTATTTGGACATTTAGGAAACCACAATTATCCCTTTTATAGCCCTTGCATTGGAGAATCAATTTGAGGAGGATGATAACCTTTTATTAGATGAAGACATCTCTCAATTCCAGCAAAATGGTGCTCTTCGGCAGTATGTTATACCAATGTGGGAAGCATATACAATAACAGCACGCATGCTAGGAACTTCGGCAAGCCAGTAAAGGCACCTGTGCTACGTAGACATGCTCGAAAACTGCACGCGTGCTAGGTTAATTCAGAAACAAATAATAAAATTATTAGACTAAAATTAATTGTGCAACAAATTTGATATTAAGGTAAGGCTAAGTTGGTTAAGAATACTCTTTTAAACACGAATCAACAAGTAAATGAAATGAAGATAACAAATTAACAACTTAATTGTCATATCCACTCAATTCAATTCTGTCTGTTTCAACAAGTGTCTAGTAGTCTGGTGCAGATTTTCGATACTTCAATAACTAGAGTTGGCAAATCGGTCCGCTAGTCATGGGCGGTGCCGGGTAGAGAAATATCCTAATATGTAAACGAGATTTGCTTACTATTTTAGCAAAAACTATTTGACCTATTTTTATGTCACGTAGTGTGTAAAACGTAATTTGTTCCTCTTCGTTGTATTGTTAATAATTTTATTTGTTGTATTTTATTCTTGATATTAATTTAATAATAAAGTATGTCAGACCTGCCTAAAGGTAAAAAATGACCATACGCTGACAAAGTGAATAAATTTATCAGTGAATTCCCGATTCTAATTCCAATTTAATCAGCTTAATTTCCTATTTTATATACATTTCTAATTAAGGCTATTTTTTATTTTATTTATTTCATATATAAATATATAAAAACAAGCAAACAATATAACATGAGCGACAAAGTTAACAAAAAATGGTATCCAGCCAGGACGACAATATCGTCCAGGTACGGCTGGGCCCTCCTGCACAGAAACAAAAAATGCATTATAATTCATAAAACAAAAAATTTTTAATAATTAAAAAAGTCAGTTTACAGAGAACTAGTGGGAAGTTCTACGTACACAGAAAAAATTCCAAGAAACCTGCTCAAAATAATGATTTTCTTATTTTGAAAATAGAAATTGACATTACGTCCGCGGTGGGGTTCGGAGTAGGGAAGGTGTGTCTACGCATTGTAAGGCGTGAATTTCCGGATTTATTCTACAATGGTGCTAAATAATTTATAAGGAGTGCGAGACAGACCTGGTGTGCTGGAACAAACGTTACGTAAATTCTGTACATAAAACTAAAAAAAAATAATAAAATTAATAAATATTTATTATTATGCGCATTAAATTTTTTTATAATGTAGGTTAGGTTAAACGGTTAAAGATTTCTCTTTTTTCCGAAACTTAAATTGTATAATGTTTAGAAAAAAACTGATTCACCTATTTTTAATGTACAGTGTGTTGAATTTATGTTACAAACTTAAAGTGCTAATTTCTGAGAAGAAATTTTGATATACAGGGTTGTTTCACTGCCATTATTTTAGTTTTTGTTATACAGGGTGCCTCATAAAGAATGGTACACGGAGCAGCAGTGGATTTTTGCCATCAAAATATTATAGAAAATATACCGAGTTATGTGTAACTTCATGATAAATATTGCCAAAAAAATCCAAAAATAGCGAACATTTTGTGCGTTACTTTATCACAACCCTGTGTACCATTTACTGTACAATATTATTTTATTATAGTAAAACTATAATAAAATAATATTTATATATTTTGTTTAAAATTTTACATTTTTGTTTATAAATTCCTAGTTATGTCTATTTTTATAAATAAATTCTTAAATACTTTATTATTGATTTTCTTTGATGGTAAAATTAAACGAAAACTTTTACAATACATAGAACACAAGAAAATTGGCACCTGTTTGTAGTTCTTCCAGTAGGAAGCTCCTAGCGTATGTGCTGTTACAAAGCATGTCCGCGTAGCACAGGTGCTTTTGCTGGTTCCGACTTCGGCACGCTTAATTCGCGTATCGTTCGTGCTGTTACTGTATATGCGTCCGGTATTGGTTGGTTAATACATTTCCCTGAAAGTGGAGTGGTAGAGCAGGGCTCGTAGAATGACCAGCAAGTTGTCAGAATTTGACGCCACTCGAATTTTATCTGTGGAGCTATTTCAAATCTGCCGTTTACAGAACTTCGCCACAGAGTATTCAAAAACTTACTGCAGATTGTCGCTCTATTCCAAGAGAGGTTTTTCAAAATGTGAGACGACAGTTTGAGAATAGGCTATATTACTGTTTGGAAAATAATGGATAACATTTTGAGCATTTGTTATGATTACTATAAATAACATGAATAAAATGTTTTAGTTTTCTAAATTTTTCGTCAACAATGCCCTATAAAGTGGGCATTTTAAAATGTGAACTTGGTAATAGTTGTTCTGACTCTAATTAAAAGAATAAAATTAACAAGTATTGTAGTTGTGCCTGGAGGTAAGGGTGTTGCTCTTTTACTGATCTTCATACTAGCAGTTACCCCCTTTGATCACATTTAACATGATTAAAACCGCTCTTCAATATTTCTCTCTTTTCTCGAGATAATTGGGGTGAAACTTTTAAAACTGGAACCCTGCATGTAAACAAAAATGAAGATAATTTTATGGAGACCACTTGTAAAAAAAGTTTCTGCTTTTTTTTTGGTTTTTAAGTAATTTCGCAAAAAAGTAATTTTTGTAATTTCTTTCACTAACTTCGCCGCTATTTTGGTATTTGGTGTTTCTTGGAAACATCTGCTCTACATATATATCATATCCCCTAGAGTCAGGGAGGGACCCTATCCGACTCACACCGACTATTCGGAGAAGACGGGGTGGATACATCTTTACAAAAGGGCCTATGGGTGGAAATTGTTCAAGATCCCTTCCTTACGAACCTTGGAAACTGTTCACCAAATTGAATCAACTTCAAGAAAAGAATTTAAAACGAGGTTTTGATACACCGTTTAGGAGAGTATTAACTCCCCAGGGAGAGACGGCTGTGAAAAGTTGATATTAAAAACTCCATTTGATTATTATTGTCAAGGTATCTGCCAAATTTTTGCACCTAATCTGGAACACCCTGTGTACTAAAATTTTATCGGTTCTATCACATAAAGTTGATTCACCTTCTATTGTCCTAAATAAAAATTGATTTTCGCGTTGTTGGGTTAGCAGTTATTTTTTAGATGAAGTAATGTCATTAACGGTATGACTTTAAAATATCTGATGTGGTCAGTACATAACTTTCTTATACCTGTATATATCATCCTGATCTAAAAAAATCATTCTATTTAATTCTTCACTTACCTCAATTTAATTTTAAAAGCGTACCTTGAAATGTTTCATTAAAATTTTTAAATAATTAATTAGCAGCGTCATTCGATACTATCAATAATAATAATTTATGTCATATATTTTAATAAATTTTTGTTATCAACACTGACATTTTTGTAACTAAATTAGATCTTTCAAATGTCAAACTGTTAAATTTATCCTACCCCTATTTTTTGAGGCAAAATGTGTAAAATATTTCAGTTTACAACAGTTTTATTTAAGTATATATTTTATTCGCTTGATATAGTAGACCTGATTTATAATCTTTCATCAAGAGTATATTTTTTTTAAACTCCTATACAAAAAAGTTTGGGTCCCGTGGACCCCCTTTCAGCTGTCCGATTTTACTCATCATCGATTTTTTCACTGTCTTTGGCCTTTAGAATAAGTGTACCAAATTTGAAAGCTTTATCTCAAAAACTGTGGCTATTATTTTTTTCCATAAAGTTATGTTTTTTCATTATAATTCGTCGAGATTCATCCAGAAATGCAATAAAAAATTTTTAAATTTTTTCCCGAAATTGTACCTTTTTTCTTCTTTCATTCATTTTATCTCTTATGGTGGTACCACATTCACCAAATTGAATGTGTCACCTAAAATGTTGTTGACAATCTTAACTGCCAAATTTTGGAATTCTCCCATTAGTATTTTTTGAGTTTTCGCGCATACACACATACAGACATACACACACACACATCCACACACACGGACCGACAGACATCATTCGGAAAATAGTCAAAATTAATTCAGGAGAGTTCAAAACGTATATATCAATCAAAATCTCGAGGTCGAAAAAAAATCACGATTACTATACTATATATTAGGTATAAGAAAGTAAAAACAGGACCAACACTGGCAGTGATTTGTAATTAAAAAAGGAATTATTTGTCCAAACTAACACGAAAATCTACCTTTACTCAGGACTACGAGCAGAAAGTGAAAAGATAGATTTTCGCGTTGGTAAGTTGGCAATGATTTTTAAGGTTAAGTAATGCCATTAACGGCATGACATAAAAACAGGACTGATATACTGACAGTAGTTTGAAATTAACAGGGAATTTTTTTGTCCAACTTAACAAAGCGAAAATCAGTTTTTAGTTAGGAAAGTAGAAAATGAAAACTTTATATAATTTATGGTATTGTTATATTATTTTTGCTGCAGTAAGTTAGTTCTATATAGGTACCTACGTAGGTAGAGATAATTAATGGGGCGTCAGCCGTATAACTAACACTAACGGTTCCTTCATGTTTTATTTCCAATAAGTTTCGACAATTTCACAGACAATTAATAAGAAATATTAATCGCCGTATATATAGAAAAATATATGTGGTTATATTCATATTTATTTCATATAAAATATTTAACATAATTAATCATCGCCCATTGGCAATAAAAATGGGTAAATCGTTTTACGTCTTTTAATTTTTATTGCAAATGCAAATCATTCATTAGTCACTCTTATTCATCGTTGTAGAAAACCCACGATATTAAATTTATCAGAGTTACATTGTACGATTGTAATGTGCGATAACTCTAGGAAAATGAACATAGTTTTAATAAAAAAAATTAAATTTACCTTTACAAGTAGTTTCTATGTCTAAACATCTACTAGTTTAAAGGCAGTATAATGTTGAGTACCTTAAATCTATTTATTTAACATTGATTAATTTGAGTAACAATTCCAATTACTTGTTTTCAAGTAGCAGTAAAAATTATTTATATTAAAGCAAATATTTGATGTGGTACAAACTCCAAAGATAATTTTGTATAGGAGAGTATGACATGTAACACTCATATCTAGGCGCAAATCTCTATTCCAAACCCATGCCAGTAAATAACATTATTAATAAACTAAATTGAGATATTCAAAATGCGTGTTTTTTTAAATCTTAAAATGACTACTTTAAATTAAATTTACGTGTATTTATTTATTGAATTATTTAAGAAATCAAATATTACAATAAGGTAATTTTTTTATAAAATGACATTTACAATTGATATTACAATGAAATTGTATTAAAACTATAAAACACACAAATTACAATCTAAGAATAAAATTGATTTCTTTAAACTGTACTTATTTATTTAAGTATACATATTTTCTGTTCCACAAATGTTCGTATTTCTGTTTTGAAAATTGAAAACATGTTGCATATTTCCTAGATCACTGAACTCAGAACCAATTTCTTGAATCTTCTTGATAAATGTAATTGAAACGAAATATTAAACCTATTTGTGACGCTATAGGCTTTGTTTTAGTTTGATTTCTTTTGATCTTTTAACTTCCATTGAAATAAAATACAGATTTTACAAGAGGCCCATAATTCTGGAATCCTTTCTAGTCCGACTCTATCCAACATCACTAGGAGCACTTTTCTATGTAAAAACGTACAAAGCTTGATAAAAAAATTTGTATTCATGGAAAGTTAGTGTTTCATAGATTTTATCATCTATGGGCGGCAAAAAGACAACTATATGGAAAAAGTTTTTACTGGTCTCCATTTTAGTTGTTAATCGCTTGGTACTTCTCCGACCTCACTATGACTCTTAATAATTATGGCCAAGTTTTTTTTTATAAAATATAAAGTAACTTAAAAACTTTTAAGAGAAATTTTAATGAAATATCAACAATAAAAAAGACAAAACTGAAAACGGGTAAAACAGCTCTTTTTCTAAAATGTTACCTCACATGTTCCAAAATTAATTGATTATAAAATCTAATTAGCCCTTCAGACAAGCTAGAGAAAAGATGTAGTAAAAGGTTTCTTAAAGACGTACACAAGACGAACAATACGATCTAACAATTTTTTTCGATTGATGTTGTGAGGTCTCGATAATCAAGACAAAAATAAAATGGGGGTAGGGTAGGTTTTTTTCATTTTTTGAGATGTAAAAAGTTGTTGAAGTGATCCTGTATTACGTACTCTTTGTGAATGTCCAAACATTATTTTTATATTATAGCAGTATAAGATACTAGTGATAATTTATCACCAGAGGAACATCGTTTCTAAAATAGTTTGACCATGAAAAATTATCATCATACCTAAAGGTTAAACCAGCTTGATCGTAAAAAAAACGAATTTTACGGCCAAAAATAGATCCTATGAAAATGGGTTGAAAAATGCTTCCTAAGAGAGTTGCCGCTACCTAAAGGAAGAGCCCCGACAATGGTTTTCTTTAAATATGTCCAAAACGGATGACGCCAAAATAAACTTTGGTTCATTGAAAATCTATTAAATTTGGTATATAATTATCTAAAAACCAGGGTTGATAAAAAAAATTTTTTTTTACAAAACATCGTGTTTTCTTTTGTTTAAAACTGTTTTTGTTTAAATCTGTTGCCAAAAAATCGTGTTTTAAACTGTTAAAACCGTTTAGTGAAGAAATGTAAAGAGGCGCAACAATATCATATAAAAGTGTTTTATATTGCTTTCTCACTCATCTTAATTCCCTCCATCCCACATACCTGTTGAACATGTAGTGCTGCCAACATTGTGGTTTAGCAGAGTCGTAACTCGTTGTAGTAATTTTGATGTTCTGTGGTTTGATCAGTGCGATGCTTTACTGCTTCTGGGGAGTCTAGTATTTGTAATTTTAATTATTCTGTTTCCATAGGTAACAGGTGGAAGTGCTGGCAAAAACTGACAAAAAGTGAAAGCGGTTAACCAGTTTCTTCAAAACCTGGTTTCGGATAAAGCCGGGTATCCAAATATCTAAACCAGTTATTCGGGTAACTGGATATTCGATTAATCGGTTACTCGGATATAGTTTATCGGAATAACCGACTATTCGGATATTACAAAACTGGTTAATTGATTATCCGAAAACCGGTTATTCGGTTATCCGAAAACCAGTTAATCGCTTATCCGACAACCGGTTAATCGGAAACTAGAAAAACCTATTAATAAGAAAACACATTAGATTGAATTTATAGTTTAGATTTTAGAACACAAATAAATTTAATATTTTCATTTCAGTAAATCAATAGGTATTAGTATAAAAAAACTCGATACAACAATTTTATAAAACTATTATATACTAGCTATTTTGGCGCGGTCGGTAACATCCAAAATTAATACAAAGAGGGCTGGAAGTATTGGTGAATGTAACACCAACACACACGTATATATTTACCTAGCAAGAGTAAATTAACAAGAATAAAAGTAGATTGTCTATATTTATTTATTTGTGGCTTCCTATAATGTTTCTTCTCACCTTTTTTTGGTATTAAGCCAATGTCCTATATATTATTTAAAAAAATATATCAAGGTAATGTCTTCGCCAAAAGGATTATTCTATGAAAACATATAAACAGAAAACTATCGTGTTTGAAATTGCTAAAAAAGAAATAACAGAAATTTTTCTCTAATTTTGAAAAAGGAATCAGAGTATTCTGCTACCTTCCGATCTCTAATTCGATGTAAATATTGCATACCACAAGACGAAACGTTGAACTTGAAAAAACTGCAAAGAAAAAGTGCAAAAGATTGTTTTTTCTTCTTTCATTTAGAAGACGCGCACAGTTCACGCCATGCATGAGTCATGTCATGACGAAAGTCTAGCTAGATTATTTAGTGTTGTGGTTGTGTATTATAGTGTTTAGTTTGCAAACTAAGACACAACAAAATACATAATATGTCAGGTTTTATGTAAATTCTAAATTAAACAGGCGTTGGTGGCCATCTGCCCGCCTGTAGTTTTAAATTTCAACAAAATTTGTAAGAAAAGAAACACATGTTAATTGATTATTCGAATATTCGATAATTCGAAAAACCGGCTTCTTGATTAAACAGTTATCCGAAAAACCGGTTATACGAAAAACCGGTTAACCGAGCAACCGGTTTTCTATTTTGTACAAAACCACGAATAATAAAAATTGTTTTACCGGTTATCCAGAAAACCGATTAAAACCATTTAAAAAAAACTCAATATCGTACATTTTGTAGAGGACACAAAAAAGCGCATTTTAGAATTTTATTAAATAACATACCTGATCTATTTAACTAAATTAAAGAAAAAACTTTTTATTATCAGATTAAACAAGAAGAGAACATTGTTGCTAAGTTAATTATATTATTGTTGTATTATAATGGTACCCAAAAAACTAATTTTTCTACAACCGTGTAGAAAGTCTTGATTTCTAACATGCAAAGCAGTATAGAAAATGGCGTTTTACAGTACCCTGTGCATAAAGTTATTTTCCGCACTAGTGTGTGTAGTTATTTTCATTTGAAGTGAATATAAATTAAAACAAAATTAAATATTTAAAACATATTTTAAACTGTTTAAAACAACCTTGTTTTAAACATGTTTTTTTTGTAAATGTTTTAAACGTGTTTTAAATACTTGTTTTGTACATTTTGTTTTAAACAAAACAGCACTGGTAAAAACAGTTTAAAACATTTAATCATAGGTGTCCTAAACAGGGGGATCTGCAGTTTAATGTGCCCCAACTTTTTTGTATATCAATTTTTTTAAATTTTGATTTAAAATTTTAAAATTTCAAGGTTTTTAACAAAATAAAGATACTCCTGTTTTACCTCGTTTTCATGCAATGTTGATTTAAACATTTTATTACATACCTTAAACGGCGAAATATCGCAAAATAATGTGATTAATAGTAGTAGCACAGAATTTAGAGGAATTCTGTGGTAGTGGGTCATGGAACCAAAATTTTGTTTACGTGAATTTTAATAAAAAATGAATCTTTTCGAAGATTGCATGGGTGAGGAATACTGCAAAAACGGTACAGTTTGGAAAATGCATTAAATCATATCGAAAATAATCCTCAAATTAGCATACGAACAGATTTTTTACTAAGAATAGCTTATGGAAACTTTTTTCTTATTTTTGGCCATAGAATTCGTTGCAGAATTATTGCACTCTAATTTCGGGACACCCTATATAGCAGGCTACAAAATACGAGAAATCTCAGTTCCATAAAAGAAAGCATAAAGTGGATTTTTTCGTTTCCTAAAAATAAACAATTTATACATTTTATTAATTTTATAACACTAAATAAGCATTAAACTAACATGGAGAATATGAACATACCTCAGTTTTAATAGCAAATGTAAAGTGGATTTACGATTGTTAAAATATCTTAATATAAATAACGAAAACAACTTATGCATCATTTTATTAATTCTGTGACACTGAACAAGCGTTAAACTAATATGGACTAAAGTCAAAAACGTTGAATATATTTGAATTAATTACGAACGAGTAACATTATGTAATCATTTGTCTAGCATCCAAAATATGTCAAACCCATTATAGGTAAACAGACAATAAGGAAATTACCATATAAAAGCATTGTAAACATTGTAAAATAAATTAGTTAAACAATAGGCGAATACAAATTTTTACCATGCATGAAAGTGCAATATATGTATGTATAGTAAAAGTGCAGAGAAATGGAAAGCAATTTTGAAAATTATATCAGGCATGTGTTGTTGCATAAAAGAAGTTGCGTTGCATATTACTTATAGAGAAAACAATTACAATGCAAGTGTTTTATTTAAAAAATTTCATTTTTGTGATATGTGTATGTATTTACTTTGCCCGTTTGCATTCCTAATGTATAAGAAAGGAGGAAGTATACATGACATTGAAACAAAAAATAGTAATTATTATCATTTGGTTTTATATTTTATTATTTAAATTTTGACTTTAAAAGTGTAAAATCACCGTAATTGATTATTCTTTTTTTTTACAATACAATTTTAATAAACTTATATACAACATATAAATATACATAGTGTTAAAAAAACATAAATCATCGTATAGTGCATATAAAGTCTCAAAGACAAATTAGGTAACAATGCTTTAATGAACCAAAAATGCGTCATTTAAAAGCTGGAATTACATTTTAATACAGTAGGTAATGAAAATAATCTTCTGCGACGGCGTTAACTGTTTCAACATTTCTCTTAAATAGTCCCTCAAGCGACATTTAAATCTGGGATGTGCGTTGGCAATGTGTCCCAGGCCTCAATTTTACCAATTCTGGTATTAATAATTCAGATGAGATTTACGTCTATGATAAAATGAGCTGAGATACTATCGTGCATGAATACAGATTTTTCCAAGAATTTTTCGCTCCAGAGCGGAGCACTAGTAAATAACCTTTCTATATTTATTCCAAGTTGTTGTTCGTGACCTAATGAGGCTAAGACGTTTTCATCAGGTATCTCTTCCTCTGGAAACTTCCATTTGCCGACCGGTGAGGGGGATCTATTTTAAGAAACTTGAGATTTCTGTTCATAACCAAAGCTATAGATCTTATTTTTCAAAACTCATAAATTTGAATTTCTACGAAATTAGTATGAGTTGTTTATGGTCTCTCAGAAGGTTTAAGATGGTTTTCAAATATTATTTGTTTTCTCGTTCATCTTCTTCCTTTGTTTATTCGTTAAATCATTAAAAACTATATTATTTTTTATAGACTGGCGTATCTCCTAAGAAACTAGTGAGGATTAAGGTTCTAGCTCCTCCTCAAAGAGGAGCTCAAAATTTTTTGCTCATGCTGTTGGTTAATTGTGTTAAAGATTATAAATATTTCCTAGTGTATAATGTTGCAAGTATATTGTGCCTCTTCGTATTCGTTTTGTTATAAAACTGGAAATATTTGAGGAATTTTGTAGATCGTTACTGTACCTGAAAAAAATGGATAAACAAAGTCGCAAATTTCAATAAAAACGTGTTAGACAAGGGAGTAGATTCGCCGAGCTTTTGGCGAATGCGCCAGTAGTACAATTGAAATAAAATGTTAATTAAAAAAAATTTCTCCGGATTACAATTGGTCAGATTTTTTGACAGTCATTTAATTTTATATGAAAAAAACAGTTAAGCGCTACTTTCGTGTTATAGACTGGTAGAACCAAAACCGTAAGCATAATATTTTTTTACAAAAAAGATCAGAAAAGATATTAATTTGTTTTCGACGGGACATTTTTTTGAGAAGATTTATGAAAAAGTAATATTTTTGCTGGTATAATGATATTATTTTTATGTTTGGTGAAAAGTTTTAAAAATAATTAAAATAAAATGCATTCAGTAAATTATATTCTCACCAAAAGTATCAAAAGCTGGACATTTTTAACATTTTCTAGGAGATTTGGGATTGCGTGTCAATATAATATGAATTTATTTTTATGTTATTAAGGTATTTTCTATCAGTCGTGATTCTATTTAGTTTAAAATGATTTCTCTTTTACGGTCGAAATTTATCATATTAACTTAGATTGTTAGACTATGTTTTTGTGTCCTATTTTTGTTATTTTATGTAGAGCATCATCAGCTCTCAACTGAAAAAGGTATGCATTCCCAAAAAATGTTTAAAATGTTTTGCTCATTAGAGGTGGTGGTCGCTGTGAGATTTTTTGTCAATTCCTCTCAGATTTTGATCCAAATTCTCATGGTGTTCAGAGTCTAATTGAATATAAGGTTGTTCACCAACTGCTTTCTTCGCAAGAGTAGATACCCGCGGACGATCGTTGAGGATGTTTGTAATTTTTAGTTTTGTTTCTAGTACAATTTCTCTTGTTGATAATTTTATCTATCAATTTTAAAAGGGTATTTATACCCAAAGGCATGTTTTTATACGAGTACCAACTGATATTCTTCCAACTAGGGTTTACAAGTTAGAACGAATGTCTGTTTTTATTAATAACTAACTAATAATAACTAACTATAGAGAAGCTCTCATTTTCAACATTTTCTATCAATTATTGCTACTTGCTAGAGTTTCTGGTCCATGAAATTAATATTTCAGATGGATATTATTTACTTCCTTCATTTTAAATTGGACATAATGATGAGAAAGTACTGTGAAGGTGCACCTAACCGAGACCCATTTTCTAAACACGCTCCGGAATAATTCTATTTTCACTGACAGTCACTATCAAGCAGTCTGACATTTATTTATTGGCTTTTTAGAGCTTACGGCGTTGAGGAAACAATTTAACTTTTTCGCTGAAAACTTACATTGGTAACCAATTATATATTTTTTAACACTGACGTAGTTGTCAAATAAACACCAAAACACCATATACTGCACTCGATGCTCGTTTCGCCAACCAAGTTAGCATCATCTGGAGATCATTAAAACTAACCTAATGCTAACAATATATCCTATTTATACCTAAACTATTGCTACGGTTCAGTGACACTAATCATGCTATTTTTACACAAGCTTATTACCATGTGATCATTGTATTGATACCATATTTTGGTGATGTCCAATGTGGTGTATTGCATACCATATGATGATTGTAACAATAAATATATTGGCCAAACTAGAAGGAAAGTTAAAGACCGTATAACTTCCCACAAAAGTGACATCATACTTAACACACAGTCTTGCACTTTAGCCAATCATGCATTATTACATAATCACAATGTCAATTATAATAACGTTCAAATATTAGATTTTGAAATGAACTATCACAAACGGAGTTTTTTGGAAATGTGTCACATTTTCAAAGAACCAAATACCATTAATGCCAGAAAGGATATTGATAACTTAAGCATAATTTATACTTACTACAATTCAACCATAATGTCACAATGATGAAAACACCCTATATAGTATGGATTAATAATTAATGTCCCTAAATATAAGATATCGAGCTGTTGGTATCTACTGTCATTGTTCTTTTGGTTTCACTCTAACAAGTTCTTATATCCAAATTCTTTTTGTTTTTTACTTCATAAAAATACACATGTCTATTATAATTCTAAGAATTTCAATTAATATGGATCCTTAGTTATCCATTCATAATGTTAATTTTACATAGTAGTGGTAGTAAATTACCAACAATTAATTATTAGTGTTTTTTTCTACAATTTGTTAAGAATTTGTAGGTTTCAATGAATACAACTTTAACTTTAACCTCACTTTCGTAAGTACTTTTCACTTTTTCTATAATTTAGTTTAATTAATTATAATTCATTGTAGAGTTCCTGATGAAGAATCAATAAAAGTTTCGAAAGCTTGAACAGAAAAAAAGAGTTTTTTCTTTTATTACCTGTCACATGACTGCAATCCCCGTTTAAAAATTAAAAATATTTGTTTATATATATATATATTTTTATATATATATATATATATATATATATATATATATATATATATATATATATATATATTTTTTTTTTTTTTTTTTTTTTTTTTTTTTTTTTTGTTTTTTTTTTTTTTTTTTTTTTTTTTTTTTTTTTTTTTTTTTTTTTTTTTTTTTTTTTTTTTTTTTTTTTTTTTTTTATATATATATATATATATATATATATATATATATATATATATATATATATATATATATATATATATATATATATATATATATATATATGTATATATATATACAAAAAATAAATTAAATATACACATAAAAACACACAAGGTAAAATAATTAAAATTACTTAAAATAAATGATAATAAAAAGTAGAGATGCAGAATAAAATAAAGGAAAATGTTGTCTCATGAGAGTAATATTTTCTACTGGATGGCATTAAAATCCCTAAAATTTGTTGAGTAATACTCGGCAAATATGTAGAAAGTATTGGATATCAAAAATGTATTAACAGCATTCCTAAACTGATTATAGTCAAGTTTTCTGATGCTTGCAGGTAAATGGTTAAAGAATCTAATGGCATGATAATTATATTACGAGTTTTAAAAAAGACTTAAAAGGTCTTGGTAAATATTTTTATTATTTTTTTATGGAATATCCATGAATTTCATATGTGAGGTGTAGTTGCTTCGATTTTCTTTATTATAAAAAGAGTCATTGCAATATATGTATTTGGTAAAGTTAATATGTGTAACATTTTTAAACCCTGCCTACAATCTTCTCTATATTTTAGACCAGACACAATTCGTAATCCTCTTCTTTGAAGGGCAAAGACATTGGAACTATGGCTAAAGTATCTCCAAACCAAGATTGCATAAGATAGAGAAGAATGTATGAGGCCATGGAATGCTGTGATGAGTACTTTCTGAGATACATTATTAAAAAAGTTCCTAAGCAGATATATATTTCTGGAATTTTTTTTGCAGAGAAAGTGTATGTGGTTTTCCCACGATTGTTTGCAATCGAGATATATATCCAGAAGTTTGACACTATCTTTAGTGTTCATTCCAGTTTCTTAGACCGAAGATTATAGTCTCAATTTTTGAATTATTTAAGCTAAGTTGATTTGCAACAAATCTGTCTTGGGTTTTTGACTGTCCCATTTATGTCAATACCTAAGATATTAGGATCTCATTGGATGTGATTGGATGATAATGGTATCATCTGCAAATAAGACGAATTTCGAAGGAGTGATATTAGATATCATTAATGTATATGAGGAATAAAATTGGTAGCAATACTGAGCCCTATGGTATTCCATATTCCATATTTAGTATACATGAGTTTGTGTTGTGGTAAGTGACAAACTTATATCGATTCGTAATATATGACTGTATTAAATTGATACTACTTATATCAAAATTATAAAATTCTAGTTTGTTAATTAAAATATTATGTGACTCACAGTCAAAAGACTTGGAAATGTCTAGAAACTGGGTCTGTACATACTCGCCATTTTCAAAACCTCTAGTGATTATGTCTGTTAATCTATTTATGGCCAGAGCTGTGGACAATTTCAATATGAAACCAAATTGACTTGAGCTAAGGAGGTTGTTAGTTTCAAAATAATTTGTTAGCTGGATCTTCAGTAGTTTCTAGATTTTTTAAAACAAAAACAAAATAGAGATAGGTCTAAAATTGCCAGCATCATTTATAGCCTTTTTTATGTAATGGTATCACTTTAGAAAGTTTAAAAACATCAGGAAACGTACATGTATAGATGCACATATTTATTAAATTAGTTAAAGGGATTAATAATTCGTATCTCGTGGCATGGAGAATTTTCATATTTAGAAGATTTGGTCTTTCTTAGGTTTGTGATAACATCGTTAACATCAATATAAGTAACTTCTCTGAAATAAAAGCGACTATGATCATTTATTTCCTCTATATTTAAGAAATCATTATAGGTTTTACCAGTTGCTGGCAGATTGTGTATTATATTTTTAGCAACATATACAAAATATACATTAAATTCGTCTGGAGAAATTGTCTTGATTTCTGGGTGATTTCTACCGCTGTTTATTAACATAGTTACATATCCATATAATATTGCAATTTTTTTTAACTAAGTAGAGTGAAATTTTATTGTTAATCTGTGCATAATAAATTAGGTATAAAAACTCAAACCAAATTATTCATTTCTTTTAAGTAATCTTAGTTTTTGCTGCAACTAAAAATGATCAGAAAATAATCTGCAAATCGAAATCAACCATACTGCACATGCAATGCAAGGTACGTATGTAATAATCATTTAGTATGGAATCAAGCGAAATAGAAAATTGATATTCTACAAACGCTGTTCGGAATTGTTATTACAAGGACGCGTTCACTTTTTTAACCCGTGAATTTTAGTTTCGCTTGACTTGACTTATACTTAAATTGATTACGACTGAGTCCGGTATAATTTAAATAGCAATATATAACGTAGGCGTGACCTGCATAAAATTTGTAATCAGTAGATCAAAATTTAAAAAGTAAGTAAGCAATACACGATTCATAATTATTGTGTTCAAGCGCCACTGCTTGGGCAATTGTAATAAATACGTTCATGAACTTATAATCAAATATTACGCAAACATTGCCGAGAAAAAAAGTAATTTACAAAGTACACAATGTTATTAAATAGATCTTGTCTAGTAGCTAAAGTAATAACAATTAAAAAGGGTGAGGTTGAACAACTACTTCATGCAAAAAATTAATATATTTTAATAGGTAACAATATCATTACGGCATTCACTATTTATTTTTTCTGGAGCACAACTAAGGAAATTGTTTTCGCATATATAGTCTTTTTTTATTTCACAGCGCACTCTTTCCCGTTACCTTAGACGCCTTCGCTTTATCAACAAATGCACAAAATATATTTTTTGAAGCCATTAATAATCAAAAAAAAAACTGTTGCATCATCTCTGTCTGAAAGTTGATAGATAAAAATCACACCGTTACTCTTAATTAGTTTACCGTTAACTACTTTGTGAGTGTATTAGTTCTTGTTGCTTTTTCCAGTTGGATTCTCTGTCATGGAAAATTACACTAACGAAGAACTTACTGATATGCATGCAAGAAAGAGGTATTTTTTTATGTTACTATTTTTTTTTGTAATAATTATTCAAATTCTTGATTAGGTTCTATTAACTATGCTTTGGCTGACTGGAAAAGGCCAAGAACACACAACACTCGCCTAAGATTGCATAGGTTATGCGTATACGCAAGAAACCGTGATACATATTACACAGTAAACAATAACCAGTAGCTTTTCTCTCTGGCGGTCCCTTTGATGCTTCACTCGACGCTCGGTGACCTCGGCCACAGGAAAACAATACCTCGACCGCGTGCTATGGTGAAGTTTTATGATTTTTCCATAGACGTACCAGAGATAAAACGATATTTTAAAATATTATTTTAGTTTTATGTAGTTTATCATTCGATGCATATTAGAGGATGTATACAGGGTGTTCTAACCTAAATGGCACACTAATTAGGTATTTTACTATTGAAGAAACAATCGTAATGGAGTAACATAAATGTATGCGATATGTAATATCTATCGAGTTAAATTAGCATTGTTATTATTATTTCTTTGGTAATTTATTGTAGACTTATAGACTTGATTTAATGATTGTTCATTTATTAGTAATAGTAAAATAAAAAAAAAGAAAAACAACTTTAAAAGAAATAAACGTTTTATTAATTTTTCCAAATAATTAACTTATTTTTTCGAACCGTCTTAAAATTTCTATTAATAAATTTGTTTTGTATATAAACAGCTTTGTATATAAACATTTGCCTTAAATCAGTTTATAATTAAAAATGCGGAATTTTTTTTGTAGAGGTATCTTGTTACCTATCGATTATTGTATACCTGTATTGCAATATTTAATTATAAATAACTTCAAAACGATAGCTTATATCGACATTTAGTATGAGGACCTTTTTCATGGAGTTTTTAACACTGGCGTTTCTTTCCTCTATAAATGTGTAAAATAAATAAGATAAAAATTTATGTTGAAAATTCACCCCACCCCCTTTGTAATTACCCCAACAAATCATGATATTTAGATATAATTTAACAAAATATATAACATTATAAAATTAATAAATGATCCAAATTAATTTTTGCAACTTAAGACGTTTCAAATTTATTGGCAAATAACTATGTTGTACTTACCCCTTTTTTTAAGGGACTGTAGCTAGCTTATGAACTGGTTAAGGCAAATATTTATATCAACTTATTTTTTTTTATAGTCCTACCACCCCCTTAAAAGATGTACTTAATTATGGGACATCCTGTATTTGCTTTAACCTTATTTGACCTTTTCATCTTGTAAATGGCCCGCAAATAATAGAAGCCCGAGATATGTTGTACTAAAATAATCGCCTATATATTGCTTTACATAAATGTAACAATAACCCGTCGCCGCCGAGCTGAAATTATCAGTATTGAATTAAAAAATATGGATTTACAAAACGGAAGCACCAATATCATTTAAAAAATGACATAAAATGATGTCATTCGTCTACAACATGCACACATTTTAAAATTTATTCTGTAATATCTTTAAAAATTATTCAAAATAAATTCAGAAGAGCAATCGTGTAACTGTAAATACGAAACTAAAAATTTTATTTTTTTTATTCTATTTCCTTAAAATTACTTCATTATTGGTTCTTTTTTTTTGCAAAATAACACCTAATTCCTATACTAAAATCAATATGTTTTATACTTACATAATATAACAGTTTTTCACTTATCTTTCGGCATTACGAAGAAATGAATAAAACATTTCATTACTACAATAACTACTATTTGTACACCCTTTATATGAGCAAACCATTCCCCCCTTTTTTCTTATCGTCCCCCATTTTAAAATAACATAAAATGCATACAATTGTCACAGTAAACGAATTATGCGTAAATCATTTACACCACGAGTTATTTTTTATGTCGCTGATAACATACACTCCGCTCTAACGACCACTACTACACTGATGCTTTTCAGAGTAGCGTTTCAGAGTAGCAGCTCTTGAAGGTCCCCGGCAGCGATGCCTGGCAACAAGGAGAGATGAGCTACTGCCTATTGTTGTTTAGTTTACAGTTACAGTTACATTTACTTTGGCAGAGAATATGGTCCAATAACCTGGGATACAAAACAATGTGTAATATTCGTGAAAATTATTAGTGATGAGAATAATCGAGATATTTCAATAATCAATTATTACTAATAGACATATTTTAATAATCGACTAATTAGTAGTACTAATTTTAGTTATTCTAGCCTCCTAAGTTATTTGATATTTTTCTGGGTATTTAATGATTATTTTAGTTTGCCTACCTTTAGAAGTTGTCGTGACAGACAACTTTTTATACAGAAACTTAAGGCGCCGTGCATTATTTCATTTGAGTCTTGTAATAAAGTATGATATGACATGCACACTATATTTTACTGTTGAGATTTAACGCCCACTTTTATGGGCATTTATTGCACCCGTTGATTTACAAACTTAATAAAACAAAACATTTTTATATAAAATAAAGTTGTTACCTCCCGTACATGAGCGCCGACTACATGCGTGTATCGTGGCGCGTGCACCCATTGACACTATGAAATTATACATGAAATGACTAGATTATAACTACGAATTCTATTAGATTTTTGGATAAACAATAAACGTACCCCTAACTCCTAAACTGATATCGATGATCTATACTTTAAAATTCGATGATATTAGACTAATTATGCCAAATGCCAATCGCATGTATCCTCGGCCCTCGTTCATTTAAGAAAACAGGACAATACCATTTCGGGTGGTTTCGTCAACCTCGCAACCTGAACACAGCGCCGGTCCTAGCCTTTGATCAGGGTAAAGCGAGACTGTTTTTCGGCGCCCCTTGGTCGACGCTTTCACTTCACGTTAATTCTACTTATTGAATTTAAATTAAATTAAGTAGCTCTAGTTAGTCTACTTCTGCTTTTTGGCGCCCCTTGCCATCTGGCGCCTAGAGCGACCGCTCCTCTCGCTCTACCCCAGGGCCGGCGCTGCCTGAACAGACGAAACATAATTGCAGGAAAAACGACGTCGACGATTCAGTTTATTCCTTGACTTTGTTGGGTTCGTAACGTGCATCTACTACACATGTTAAAACATATGTTAAAGTTTAGGAACGTTTTTTTTCATCCAATTGATGATCAGGATTTTGCTAGGATAGAAACATTGAATTCTCAGCTTCAAAAATATCCCTTCACTTACAAAATGTTGTTAATAGAGTAGATATTTTGAAAAATACAATGAGAAAATGATTTTGAATTTCCGTGGAACAACACTTTGAAGAGGAGCGCAGAATTTGAAATCGAACAGCCGGTTCTTCCTCGCAAAAGGAAACTCATCGTCTGAATTACTCGTCAGTCTGGACATAATGTACCAAATTAAAAATAGAGTGGTTTGCCACTGAATCAGATGTGAAGAGGTCACCAACTTTTATGGATCCAGTTTTAATGAAGAATACTTAAAACTACACCGTGAATATGTTCCATGACATTGCTAAGCAGGAAGATTATAAAATTGAAAATCCTAATGATGTATTGATTTTTGTGTTTCGAAATCATCAAAATGGCCATACGAAATGCTAAATGAATTCAAACAGTTCATAACTTGTTTGGTGACATTCCCTGCGTCAACACACACAGCAGCGATCAATCTGGTACCTACGAATGCTTAAAATGTATATTCGTCAGACCATGGAACAACAGAGATTAAATCGTTTAGCAAAAATCCATCAAAGAGAAATATGCGCTCGAAATGTAGATAATGTAGTAAATGAATTTATACACTGTTTGGCTGTGAGTTGGAACAAGTTCCATCGCGTTAACTAATAATCTACAGCTATGATAGTCAATAGGGCAAAATTTTTTATTTTTTATATTCTTTTTTATATCTGTATCTAGTCCATAGAGTGGCGTATTTTGTTTATTTTAGTTAAGTAGGTAGACATTTTTTTCTTTAACCTTTAGGTACATACATACATGATCCAAAATTTTTTTCAATGTTACCTAGAGTGTATTTGCGAATTTCATCAAAGATTAATTTTAAGAAACTTAAAATTTTTGATTTTTGATTACTGTAGTGCACCCATTGAAATATTCGGCACCCATGCTTCCGTATGTAATTACTGTCCAGATAATGCAGAAAATGACAATCATGCTCTTTAAGTCAAATAGCTACAAATCTTTTGGTTTTACCTATGTGCAATTTTCTATTTTACATAATTTAACATATAAACTGTAATTGTTAGAGCTTTTATTTTAAAACGAATAAGATAATACTTTTAGGTGCCTTAGATGTAGAACATTTTAAATTTTGATTTTTCTGTACGAAAACTTTTTACAAGGAATGAATATTCTTAACTTCCCTGATGCATTTGGGGATATTGTAGATTTGCATACATGAATAATATGATGATTTTTTATACTTGCTCCTTCTATGTCAAGGAGAATAGGTTTCGGTGGCATTTTTCATACAGTAATAATGTCATTTAATTCCAGATAAATTGAAGTAACTGAAGGCTTTTACCTAACACCTGCTGCCAATCATATTAGTTAATTAATAAAATAAAATAACATTAATTGACATATATACACGTTATCCAATAGTTCAAGAAAGATAATTTTAAATAAAAGTATTGCAAAATACCTGATTTGGTTAATGTTCAACAATGAAACAATTGATAACCCCTTTTAAAATACCATATAGACAAAAACATACATTCTGTTGCTTAAATAATAGCAAAGACACAATAAATATCCATACATATTTAGGTATATAATGAATTGTTTCGTCAGTTGATAAATACAATTGACAGGTAACATACATATTTTATATAATTGATAAGCGTAGTGGAAGTAGGTAATTCAGACATGATTGATAAATAATTATACAAAATTAATATGTTATGAAGAAATACTGACAATGAATTATCTAGTTAGTATTTAATATTCAAGTTACATATTTGTACAGGGTAGTTATAAAATAAAAGTTAAAATTGTATTTAGGACATACATAAATTAATATGGTCTTTTTATTGCTGCCTGTTTCGTGGATTACATATTATTCCACATTCTCAGGTAACATGGAATTTACTCACTGAGAGCAAAAAAAGAGTTGTCGAATAAAAATTTATTGTAAAAGACATCGTCAAATATTTTTTATAAAATGTATATTATATAAAAATATCATTCACCTGTCAAATTTGAATGTTTGTCCAATCATGCATCTCTGTTTTGAATTTACCGACCAATTCGTTGTTTTTACAAAAGAACAAATTTAAGATTATAGTTTCTAGTTTGGTATTTGCTTGACATGATACATGTAGAATTTTTTAAATTTATCCAAAATAGGAAGGAAGGAGGTAGGAATTGTAGGAAAATTAAGTAACCTTTGCTTTTGTATTTAAAATCATATGCGTCTGTAAAGCACACTTCAGTATAAAAAATGCAAATTGTAGTAGAAATTTCAGCAGAAAATGTGTAAAAATGAATAGTCTTTATTTGTGATTTCAAATAGTAACGAAAAATATAGATTGTAGCAAATAATCAGGATTATATGAAAATGAAGTTTATGGCACCATCTTTCAATCTATACTGAAATTTCCTAGCAAAAAAGATGCAGAAAAATATTTGTAGGTTGTAATAAAAATTTCTAATTTCTCATGCATTAACTTGCATTCTTGTAGACTTCCCAAATTATCGATAATTTTTAATGCACTTATTATATTACTACTGATAATACTTTTTTATTTTATCATATACGTTTTATTAAAATTTCGACTATTTAAGTAGTCATCTTCAGGCCAAAAACTACAAATAATGTTGTTGCACATTATGTAATAAAAAGATTAAAATGTCGATACTTACAGTGCTAATTATAAATAAACAACCTAGTGCGTATTTGTTCCATTACTCTGTAACTATTACAGATGAAAAAAAATTGAATACAAAAGTTCCTCAGAATTCATCATTGTATACTCTAAAAATATTTTTAGTCATATTTCGTATTTCGCTTTGGCTGGGTAGTAATCAGCTTTGTTAAGTTAAATGAAACATTCCATATATTATTACATATTTGGTTAGTGAACCTCCAGAGCTTTTCAATGAACTACCATAACATGTACTTCCTTTGAGTAGTTCAGGAATTATTTGAAATTGTATAGAAATTTTGGCGTATTACACCATTACAAGAGACGTGTTCATTTAATTTGAAATACACTCAAATGTTTTGATGCGATAATAGATTACAATAGAAAAGGGCTTTCAAACCGTGTATCTAGTTTTAGATTTTTTTCTAGAGGATGTCTATAATAATTTTGAGTCGAACTTGGATATTTAATAACCTCAATTACTTTGTTATTTCAAATAACTTTGTTATTTCAAATGGAATATTCTATATGTTATTTCATACACGACTAGAGAATTTCAAGAGCTTTCTGATGACCTACCATACTTTATATTTATTTACAATGGTTTTGAGCATGTAATCATTTATGTAAAAATTTTGAGAAACAAAGAAAGCTAAGTTTCTTATTTTTGACACATTTTATGCAAATGTTAAGTTACCAATAAATAAAGAGCTTAATAGTCTTTTTATAAAATTGATCCAACAGCAATCTATGAACAACCTGATAATAATTAATAAGTATTTAGAATTAGATTTGTTGCCTAAGACAAATAATGGTATTTCAAAACAAATTAAGTTCCTCTTCTTGGTAAAAGTTAAAATATAGCGTGGAATGAAAAATAATATTAACTGAAAATTTTTTTGCTAATTATTATTTACTAACTTTTACAAATCTTATCACAGATAAGTATAACATATATCTTTTTAAACAATTGTTTTCCCGGCTATTTGCCAAAACGCTGAAACTTGGATTACAAAAAAGATAATATGCACATTATGTTCAGTACAACTGACTCAATAATGTTATTTTTAATTTCAACTATTCTGTCTAGTAAAACCAAAAATAAATAAAACACAAGGTACTCACCAGTTGACACTCACTTTAAAAAACTTTAAAATATCTACCGACACGTATTTCTGCTTGCATTGCTTCATCAGGGTAGCCAGCACATTTAAAGAATCCAAAGTAAGAAAACTTGTAAACCTTAATGTAATAAACATTAATGGCTTCAGAGAACAGAATAATTGAAAATATATAGTGGAAATACCCCTTGGGGTCGAATAAAATAATTTAAAAACAAATTAAGTTCCTCTTCTTGGTAAAAGTTAAAATATAGAGTTTCAGCGTTTTGGCAAATAGCCGGGAAAATAATTGTTTAAAAAGATATATGTTATACTTATCTGTGATAAGATTTGTAAAAGTTAGTAAATAATAATTAGCAAAAAAATTTTCAGTTAATATTATTTTTCATTCCACTTTAATGATATTTCTCTAGAGAAACATACTCCACTAATTCAGTAACAGGGAGAATTTACTGATTTTTCTAATTAGAAAATTTTTAAATAGGTATTAATTGAAATACATACATACATTGCATATCTGAGAAAATGCAATAAAACCAATTCAAACAAAAAGCACAAACTTTAATTAACAAATAACAACAATGGTAATAATTAATTTAAATTATTATTTTAAAAAATAAATGTTCAATCTAGTAACATTCATTAAGATTTGGGGTGTAATTGTATTGAATGCATTTGTTATTTTAATTTTTAAATCATTGACGTTTCTGGACTCTTCTTGATAAACAATGTTTTAAATTGTACCACACAGAAAAAAATCTAAATGTGTAAGATTAGGCGATCTTGGCGGCCAAGTAACTGGGCCACCTCGTCCTATCCAGGGGTTCTGGGAAATTTTGATCTAGGTAATCTCTTATCTCAACACAATTCGTTATCCTGAATAATTATTTCTGTTATATTAAATGCATCTACATATGTACGTACAGTAAAAAAAACTAATAATAATTGTCACACAGTAATAATCAATTATGACTTCTGGCAGTCTCTTATCTTTTGTTTCCACGGCTTACTTGAAATTAAACTTATAATTTTTAATTATTGAGCGAATGAACAAGAAAATATCTTAGATTTGTTATTTTGTTCATTTATAATAATTCAATAAAAGCTTTGGAAATAATTTTATTTTTTTTAAGTTTATTTTACTATTCCTGTTATTTGCTAATTCCCCCATACATCAAATGTGACACATTTATTTTTATTTTTTTTTTCATATTATGTATGAAAACAGCTGCTTATTTATTATTTATCAATGAACGAGCTATTTTATAAAATAGTTTAAAAGAGTCAATATATTAACCTTTTTATTTATTAGTTATAATTTACATAAAATGTATCAAAAATAGGGAACTTTTATTTCTTATTTCTTAAAATTTGGACATAAATGACCATATCCTTAAAACCACTGAAAATAAATATGAAGTGTTAAGATTATAAGAAAGCTCTTAGAATTCTATAATTAAATATGAAATAACATATAGGGTGTTCCATTTGAAATAACAAAGTTATTGAAGTTTTTAAATCCTCAAGTTCGACACAAAATTATAGACATCCTGTAGAAAAAAATCTAAAACCGGATACATAATTTGAAATCCCATTTCTATTGCAATTCGTTATCACATCGAAACATTTGAAAGTATTTCAAATTAGACGAATGCAACGTCTCTTGTCAAAGTACACATACGTCAAAAATTTCTACATAATTTCAAATAATTCCTGAACTATTCAAAGAAAGTACACGTTATGGTAATTCATTGGAAAACTCTGAACGTTCGGTAACCAAATATGTAATAACATAGGGTTTTTCATTTAACTCAACAAAGTTTATTATTACCCAGCCAAAACGAAACACCCTGTGTGACTGGAAATATTTTTAGAGTATGCAATGATGAATGCTAAGGAACTTTTGTGTTAAATTTTTTTTATATTTGTAATAGTTACAGATTTAGGGAACAAATACGCACTAGTTGGACGCCCTGTATATATGAATAAAAGTATAAAAAACAGATTAAAACAACAGTAACAAACACATTTTAAAAACTTATCAATATGACTGTCTACAGATGAAGTATAAAACTAAGTTTATTAAAAATTGTTGACGATGTTGTTTAAATTATTATTTAATCGACAACCCTTGTTTACTCTCAGTGAGTAAATTCCTTGTTGCTTGAGGATGTGGAATAATACGTAATCCACGAAACCGGTAGCAATAAAAAGAATTTTTTGAGAAAAATTACTTTTTTCTGTATTCAACATATTTTAAATTAGCAAGTTTATTTATTATGTATGTTATGTCTATAAGAAATAAATACATGTAGATTTATTTTAATTTCGTGACATTCATAATTACCGGAATCTCGGAAGAGCAATCGGAAATAACTTTGAAACCTGTCGACCCTGTTCTGCCTATGAAAACAAATTTTATGATTGTGTGACCTCAATAAAATTGATTCTAGTAATGCATACATTTTAAAATTAGGGTAACCATAAAAATAAGCCAAATTCATTTCGCTGGATTTTCACATCACTTAAAATAGTCTCATCAAATGAGTCTAAGTCCATAGTTGTTATAGTTAATATTTTGCTTTCAAGTCCGCGATGATTATTTGTAAGAATCAACATTATTTTCGAGCCGTTTCAAAAATCAATTGGTTTTATTTAATTTTATTACAAATAATTTTAATCACATTAGGATATTAACTGATGCGCGTACTTTAAAAAGTTATATTTGATGACAATAATAAAAAAACATGAATTATTAATAATTTTCTAATCCTCTGGAAATGGCAATATTAGTATCATGGCATTCCTAATATCTCCAATAGAAGATGTCGATTTATTAAAAACATATATATTTTTTACATCTATATAAGCTTATTGGTTATAAAATATACAGGGCGGGGCAATAGTGCGAACGACTTCGATATGTCGAGTTCTATGATAGCTAGAAACTTGATTTAAAAACATAAATAAACTAGACAAAAAAGTCTAGGACCGGAAATTATTTTCGAATATACAGGATGAGCCAAGACGATTCTACAGGGACAACTGACATTTTATTAAACGGAATGCCATGTATATCAGAACATTTTTTGAAACCTCTTTGTGGCCTCCTTCCATTCCTGTATTATTATTGACCTTCTCCCAACCACTTTTTTGTTGAAATTATGCCATTTACACATGTATATTAAAAAAAATCACTACAGTCACAATTATCGATTTTAAGAAAAAATATGTTAGTACCAGTTATGTAACATTAGTGTGATGACACTCAGCCATTTTCACTTCCTAAAATTATACAGGGTGGCCAAACATAATTTTTAAATTTACAACTATTTGAACTGAATTTTCTCAATTTTTTCAAATGGAAACCCTGTGTGTTTTTGGACAATGTGATGTAGAATTTTGTATGTACATTCCTATGGCTATTTGTAACCATTTTCGATTTATTGAACAATAACTGCAAAATTCAGCAATAAAAATTAAAAATAATTCTTTTTTTTGTAACTGCAGAGAAGATATTATAAAAAGTGCTCCACATGTTGCCCATGTTGATTGACACACATTTCTATGCATCTCTGGAATGAGGTTTCGACTGTTCATAAAATTGCCGGAGAGATACTTCTAAAGGCATTTATTATCCTTTCCTTCAAATTTTGGATTGTTGTTGATGTGATGCTTTTATAGGCATCATGTAAGATGCATATTAAAATATCTTCTCTTGAATTATTGGAAAAAAAAAACCTCATTTTTAATTTGTATTGCTGAATTTTGCATTTATTGTTCAATAAATTGAAAATGGTCACAAATAGCCATAGGAATGTACGTACAAAGAATGTTCGTTTTTTAATCCTACATCATATCGTCCAAAAATATACAGGGTGTTTCATTTGAAAAAGAAAATTAAAAAATTTAGTTGAAAAAGTTGTAAATTTAAAAATCCTTTTTGGCCACTCTGTATACTTTTAGAAAGTGAAAATGGCTGAGTGTCATCATAACTGGTACTAACATATTTTTTTCTTAAAATCGATAATTATGATTGTGGTGATATTTTTAATATACACGTGTAAATGGTATAATATCAACAAAAAAAATCATTACATCAAAGGGGTTGGTAGAAAGTCAATGATAATACAGGAGTGAAAGGAGGACACAAAGAGGTTTCAAAAAAATGTTCTTATATATATGACATTTCATTTAAAAAAATGTTAATTGACCCTATAGAATCATCTCGGCCCACCCTGCATATTCGAAAACAATTTCCGATTATAAACTTTTTTGTCTAGTTTACTTATATTTTTAAATCAAGTTTTTAGCTATCATAGAACTCAAGATATCGAAGTCGGATGCACTATTGTTCCACCATATATGTAAACATTAACATAAATAAAGTTATAATAAATTTTAATAAAATTAATGTAATCAAACGCACTTGACACAAATAAAAATGTATCTGTCCTCTTTTTGTCAATTCAACATATTCTGCGTGCATATACAGTCAGATGAAAAAAAGTTACCACTCTGAAGTAAGAAAGCTTTGTCCGTGGATTTTTGTATAAATATTGATCTACAATAAATATACAAATGATGAAAAACTTACTTCAAAAAACAATTTTTTTTGAATATATTGCCATTAAAAACATCACAAAAGATTTTATTACGTCTTAAAACTTCCTCGATCTTTTTATGGAGGCCATGATATCGTTTCATGAAAAGAAGCTCAACTCCTCTCTCAGAAGTACTTCGGTGCCGAAGATTATTCACACTGCACCAGGAAGGTAGGAAGGTAGTTCCTTCATTCCTCCGCGTATCTTCGGCGGATAGAAAGTTCCTCGACACCTATAAGTGATCGTTGTCTCCTGTAATCATTGCTTAATATCCAGTACTCCTTCATTATCTCGTAAGCCATGAGGATCGTAATGATCTTCCTTGTTATGCCCAAAATAGGTTTAGGTTCGAAACTGGGCTCCTCGGTTCCAAATCTAGCCAGTTAATCTAGTTTTTCATTTCCTGAAACCACGATATGTCCTCCGCACATCCAAACTAGAGCTAACCTTGTAACTAGGGGAGCAGATTGTTTTCAGAGCCCCCTGGCTGTCGTAATATATGTACAATATTTGCTCTGTGATATTAATCTTTCTTACCTGCCATTATCAACCAGAATGGCAAATACCTCAGCCTGAAACCATCTCTAAAGTCATCTTCCAACAAGATAATGCCAAGACCTCATATAGCAAAACTAAGAGGATCTTAAAAGAAACGGAGTTACAATTTCACCATGGCGTGCCAGATTTCCAGACTTATGGCCTATGGGGTTATGTATGTTAGATATGATGATGCGAAGATTTACGTTTATTGCCTGGTCACCGATGAACATAGAGGAAGTCCACCATCATCTACAAGTAGCTTGAGATGAGATTCCTCAATCATTGGTCATAAAATTTTCGGTAAGCCTGGACAAATCAATGAATGTATAAATAATAGAGGTGATGTAACACATTATTAAATATTCTACTACTAATATTTGTATTTTTTAGAGCAAAACATAATTTTACTATAGACCAATATTTATATGTATGTATAAAGTTTCAAGGGCATTCTCATTGCACTGTTAAAACGATTTGTACAAAATATTAAACTGTAATTCCTGTGAAAATTTAATTGTATTACTTTGAGCTTCAATTTGACAGTCGTTATGTTATGTTAGGCAATTCAAATTTACAAGTGATCTGCTACAATATTTTTTGTTAATAAAGGTCTAATAAAAATTAAAATACCAAGGTATTCCTATAGAGAAGTGAGATTAATTTACAAAGAGTATTGAATATTAAAAGTAATAAGTACCTAAATACAAGATACCAAAATCGTAATCCTCTCATTTTATTTAACTGAAGTTTAAATAAAGTAGCTACACACACTTCTGGTAATTAAGGTTTTGGCCCATTTGATTGATTTGAATGCATTCACTGTACTCAAGATGCAAAAATAAAAAGAGTCCTAAAAAATCAAGTAGACAAGTTGGGGTCATTTTCAGGGAAACCGGAAGTGATGAAAAAGTGTCAAGTAATGACAAATTTGCCGTTTTTAACACGCTTTTATTAGCTTCACCTGTATGTATGTTTGTTTGTTTGTAACCGACTCTTTGGACTCGATTTTGACCCACTTTAAACGGACAGATTTAATTGAAACTTTATACACTTACGAAGAACCGGTAACAATACAATAATTTGATAAGTTTATATCATTATCCTGATCAGGATAGCCAGTCCTTTCCTCACGTATCCTCTGTGTGAGAGCAAGAGGCTTAATATTGTAAGTATATTCCCTGATTGTCAGTTCGGTCGTTGACCGAGCGGGCTAAGGCACAAGTCTTAGTCGACGCGAAACGACGGACTCCTCGGGCGTGAGTTCAAATCCCATGGCTGAAATAAAAAAATATTATTTTTCAGAAATATCTGTCGGATCGTAATATGTTGTAATATCAGCATCAATAAGCAATATAAATATAGTTTAAAAAAACTACAAAACACGCTTTCATAGCACATCAAACTAAAAAGTGAAAAATAAATATAGTTTAAAAAAACCAAAAAACACGCTTTTGAAACACATCAAACTAAAAAGTGAAAAATAATTATTAATATAAACTGAAAACAATAATGAACGAAAAATACTAGTATTATTGTGAAAAAAGCGTGGGACGCTTTGTGCCATATTTTTCGTATATCGAGCAACCCACGCTTTTTTCACAATAATACTAGTATTTTTCGTTCATTATTGTTTTCAGTTTATATTAATAATTATTTTTCACTTTTTAGTTTGATGTGCTTTAAAAGCGTGTTTTTTAGTTTTTTTAAACTATATTTATTGGTACATATTACCCTTGCCAAGTTTAAGACTTACATCTTAAAACTCTGGAAACTATGGCTTGTTCAATGATTCCGTTGAAACCCGGTATACCTAAGTACCAGAATACGAGTATATAAAAAATATTCAGGATATTAATTTATTCAAGAAAATTGTATTTAACCAAAAAAAGCTTTTAAATCTTTAATGAATATTTTAATCTTACATTTTTGGAGTAAGAGTTATTAATTTTTAAGCTTGTTTATGTTTTCTTTTTTTTTCTATTTTAATAATGTGCGTATTTTCTTTGTACTTAGATTGTTCTTCAAAATCGTTTTCACTTCAGTATCATTTTGTATAACTAATTTATGAATATTTTGCCATTCTACACCTTTAACTCTTAAATTAATAATAATTAATCCATTGTCAGCATTTAAAATATAACCTTATGACATTACTATTATGCAAGAGAATTAAAACTCTCTTATAAGTTGACCAATCTTATATTTTCTGTCATTAAAAATAATTCATAAATACATGGATTAAAATTTATTTTGTAAGCATCCAAAAATTTATTTCTACTAATTCTCTTAAATAATCGTTATTACATAAATATATAAATTACGCTAAAAACATTTAACGTTCCTCAAAATTTAACCACTTGAAAGTTAGGTCATTAAAATTTGACATGCTCCAAATCCACTGATTTTCAAGTGGCATTAATTTTCCAATTAGCAAGCAAAACTAACTAATTAAGACAGGTATTTACATATAGCACAGACGTAACCGTATGAGGCATATAAATAATGGATAGAAAGGTGATACATGTGCTGCATGAAATGTGATACGACCACTAAAACACTCCAGTGTTAATTAGAACAAACGTAATGCATTTACTTGTTGAAACATAAGTAAATGCAATGTTATTTCATATGTAATAAATCAAGTAGGTTGTCATTTCCTAACGAGGTAATTTTCACGTATTTCTCGTGCTCGAAACAGCACGAGTTCGCGACCTTTTATGGAATTATTGGAAGCTTTTTGCTTAACAAATTTTCTTACACTCCCTTCGAGATGCATGAATATATAAGTAGACAATAGGCATATAAATAAAAGGCTTTCGAGAGTTGAAGAATACGTGTACTGATGTTTGCTTTCACAAAGTAACAGAAGTTATATTTAGTTATGCTTCAATGTTCGACAAATACGGTAGAATTTTTAACGGTAGTGCGCCTACGAAGTTCTTTCTTGTATTAATTATATAATATACTGTCATTAGTAAAAAATTAATTATTAGTAGAAAGACAAAAAAATATATACTAAATTAAATGTAGAAATTAATTTCTGAGATGTGAGAGGATGAAAATATTTACTATACTGTCAAGTGGGAACTGTAAATAAAACCAGATATTTTAATTACTTATTAAAGCTTTAATTTTAATAACTCTTTCTGGGACTGCCGACTGCAAAATACACGGTGTTTTAGCCTTCCCCTGGTTGTTAGGAAACTAATAACGATATTGAATTTTATAGGGTCACAGTCAATGTACCTATATTCCTGCAGCAATATTTTGATGTTCATCGTTGACATGAGCGTCGTGATGGCAGGAAAAAAATGTTGATGGTATGAACATTGAAAGTGTCATAGTCTAATAACACATTAAATTCTAAGACTTTTTATGGTTTACACATTTTAACTTAAATCAGTTGTTTTTAAATTATAGCAATATTTAATACCGGAAATATCCCATAATTTTTATTATTATATTGCAACAAATTAATCTAGTAGGCTTTTATTAACAAACTGCTATCTCAATATTCAAACCGAGGTGCCTATGAAATTTCTTATAGTCCATTGTAAATAATAAGAAATTTCATAGTATTTAAGAACAAATTGAAGTGATTAAAACATACGCGGGTCTAAATGCAAAAAAAAGATATATTATATACATGTAGAGAAGAGGCATATGATTTTATATCTGAGAATTAACAATTCACCATAATATTGTTACTGTGATCATTCACAAAGCTAATATAATATGAAAACAATAAATTAATTTAAAAAAATTTAAATAAGATTTTAGACCAGAAAACAAATCGGTTTCTGTTACGGTTTGTCGGTTTTTTAAAAACCGGTTTTTTGATATATTTTTAAAAATCGAAAACCTGTTTAAAATTTAAAAACCGGTTAGATACTAAAATTAATATGTAAAATATAATTAATTATTTAATTAAAGACGTTACCATTTTGACTTGAAATCGCCTCGGGCACAAACATGTAGAAAAAGTTTACTGTAAAACTAATCTTTGAGTCAGGCAAATGTTTGACATGAAAATCCACAAACTTATTCAATTATGTTTAGAACTGGGATGAAGGTATCGGTTCCCAGTGACGGCTTCATGCACCTGGTGAAACATTCCCAAACAACAAAAAAACAGAAATTTATGCAACATGATAAAGTGAATTTTATTTCATTTTAAAATGTTAATACATAAACTAGTTTTATCGGAAAACATATGAAAAACCAAAAAGTTATATACACACTACACTAGCCAAATTTGAATTTGGCAATGCTATTTTAAACTATCTATAGTTGGTGGTAATTTATTAATAGATTTTAAACACTAACATATTCCATAAATGCTTACTACAACTTGTCATCCTTACTAACATATAATTTAAAAACAAACTTCTTCATTTTCTTAAAAAGACTCGTCCAATTCTGTGATACTCACAGTTTATGATGTGTTAAAAAAAACTTCCCAACATTGACCATGTGTCATAATCTATAAGGGCACGAAAAGCAATTTTCTTCCAAATTTCTTTAGTTAATAAATTTTTAAAATGTCATATTAATACAAGTAAATTTATTTCAAACTTATTAGCAACATAAAAAAATTTCGGCGGTAAAGAAATCAGAGGTCACCGACGTTATTTATGTTGCAAATAAGTTTGAACTGAACTTTACATCTGTGTATTTGCAATCAGTGATACATCTATATCTTTAAAATTAATGATACATCTAATGTAATAAATTTCTTTACATTTTTGTAAATTTTTAAATAATTTAGAAAAGATTAGTTATATTTTTGAAAAAATACTTGATGGCTGCAGCTAATAATATAATTAGTTTTTGCCATTATAATCATATGATAATTAAATAATTTGGCAATCTTTATTGTCTTCTTTATCAATTTAAAATGAGGAAGTTTCAAAGCCGGGAAGTCGACTAATTTGCAATAGTGGTGGGTCTTACACTCTGTTGAACTAATACAAAACAATAATTTTATTATATTTAGGAATAATTACTTTATTTAAACTTGTCTGTGATTAAGACAATTAACTGCAATTAAGTAATTAAAACATATCATGTTATACGTTCAAAAATATTGAACAGAAATACCAAAACAACTAAACAAATTTTGTTTTAAATAATATATAATCATAGGTAGGTTTATTATTATCGTTGTATAAATTTGTATAATTCAGTTAGTTTATCCAAGAAAATAAACTAACTATAAAATTTTCGCTTTCAGTAACATCAGTAAGGTAAAAACAATATTGATGTTTTTATTTTAACTAAGTGGGAATCAAACCCAGATGTACATAACCACTTTATTAAACGTGTAATTTTTCTATTATCGTCTGAAATAAAATGGATCAAAAAAGTCATTACATTATGAAAGACGCTTGCAGTGCTGAAAAGTTTCCAAACAAATCAAAATCATATAATTCTGTTACATATGTGTCAGATTTTGTTAATATTTGTTAATTTTATGTATGTTGAGCTTATTTATATTAACTAACAAACATTTTACAGGTTGTTAAAATTAATAGCTGCATAAGTGATCCATTAAAAATATCCAGGGGACCGTGTTAGGCTCCATTTTATTTTTAATTCACATAAACCAGCTAGGAGAGTTAGACATTGAAGGTAAAACCACATATGCACTTTTTATAAAAAGAAAGTATAGCTCCTTTCACCGCATGACCTTTTCTAAAACTGTACTACCTGAGGGTTAATATGTTATATTTATTAAGAAGTGGTGGTAATCCCAGTTGAATGTCCTTTTAAAAGCTTTAGAGAAAATCGACTAGTAGGTCCATGGGCCTATAATTTTCTATTTCGTTAGGATCTTTTTTTTTTAAACAGGCACAACAATTGTCTTTTTAAGTTGGTTCAGAAATGCAGCCGGTTTGAAATGACTCGTTTATAAGGTGGTAAATAGTACAATTAAGTACTTTTTGAATAAAATGCACAGTACCTCATCGAAACCAACTAATTTTTTACTTGGCACAGACATTAATACATCGTACTTCTATAAAACTTATGGATGCTAAATAAATTGTATTGTTATTTTATATTATAACTGACTGCGATGTTTAATTACTGTCAAAATTTGAATTGACACAACTGAATATTATATAAAATGGTTATTAAAATTTAGTTGTTTCATATTTATCGATATTTGTATCAACAATTTTGTTCGATTTTTCTTGTGTTAATGTTTTGTCTGATAATGTCCCCCGAAGCTCTACATTTATTCTTTGCATTTCCAATTTTGTTTTCAATACAATTTTTTTCAGCCTTAATATTTTTTCATGTCTGTTTTTTTACAATTTGTACTTCTCTAACTTGCAAATTTCTTAATGATTTAGTTATCTTATAAATTCTTATAACTAAGCAACTTTCTTTTGCTTTTGCAGCAGTTATCCACAGTTTAGATTTATTTTTGGTGTTGACTCTAATAGCGCTCAACGGAAATGCTATATTAAATAAACTAGAGAAAGTAGTAAAGAAATAATCAAATTTAATTTTATTAAAACTAACTAACAGGTGCAATGTACATATTTGCAAGTTTCTTATGATAATAAATGGTTGATGTTCTCAGCAGAAAAACCTGTCCGATGCCCGTTTGTGTCCAAATTGATCTCCGTGATAAGTTTAACTTGTTATTACTCCATTGCATTGCATAAAAAAGCGCATAGTCAAAGATTTATTTATTATTTACTAGGTCCTTTAATATTTAATTTATTAACACCTCCAATTAAAAATATTGAAAACTATAAGTTTAAAAGAGAACTAAAAATATTCTTTAATTAACAATATCTGTTTTGGTGCAATCTGTAATACTTTAATTATTGGACTATTTGTTTTTATGTCCTCAGTAGAATTAGTTGTAATAGGGATAGGTGAAGAAAATATAGATATATATACAAACTAAATGTGTATGTGTGTAGTTTTAATCTGTGCTAATTAAATTAAATTCACTATAAAATTAAATGTAACTTTTTGGTCAGGCTCACAATACAGGCATTTCATGTCTAGATGACTAACTACTATTATAAAAAAAATAATATTAATGTATGCTTCCAGAAAATAAAGTATCAAATTGAAAGAACTGATTTAAAAACTTTATTAAATATTATTTATTATCCACTGACTTATTGAAAGTAGGCTTTTTCAAAAGCAAAACGAGTCCCGGAGCCACTACTTCCCGCATGGAGTGCGGGAAGTAATCACATAATAAATAATAAAATTTATTCTTATAATAAAAACGCATGTTTTTATGAAAGTTTTCTCCATATCACGAAAATTAATGGCTTCCAAATTACCAACTGTTACTATGAATACTAGCCCAATTTCGGTTTTTGAGTCTGGGATTTTTATTATCAATACTTTGGTCTTCAGTATGATCAACCAACTTATCCGCTAATTCATCTCTTCGACAACCTCCAGCCATTCCAAAAATAACAGCAATCTGAAAAAAATCAAGACTATTAGTTTAAAATGCAAAAGGAGAAGCCAGAAAAAATACTTTATCATTAAGAAAATCTGGTCGTCTTCTATTCAGAGAAATTAATGGAGTTATCTCTACTGAACACTTTTGATTTCGTAGGCATTATTCCCTTTATACTCTGCCTCTTTAAAAACGTAGTTATATCGATATTTACTGAACCGGCATCAGTTTTCAAAGTTAATGTTGATTTTAACATCGAATAATGTGTCTAAAGACTGGATAGATGACTTCAGAACCTTGGCCTTTTCTAAAAAAATATGCGAGAACCACAGTTTCCGAATAGTTATTGATGGTTTTTCGTTGGCCCGATTCCTTAATCCCTTGATATATTTGCTCGTATATCTCTCTCTTAATTTTTTGGGTAAAAAATTTGGAGATACGTTTTATTAAGAAAATCGTCATAGTGAGCCATTCTCTCCGGAATACCCTTTATAAATGACTTCATGTCGCTTAGAGTTAGAAAAGTTATCATTGATTTCTAGCTTACTATCTTTTTTATTATTGTTATATTCAAGATGTCACGCTTGGTTGGAAAATCTAGATCACCATATACTTATTTGTACAATTATTATTAATCAAATTTACAATGAAACAATACAATATGCAGTTTTATGCTATAGACATAGATTGAAAACTACTTTCTAGAATGGCACCACGAGAGAGCATTCGGAGAACCAATTAAACTATACCCGTACATCCAATGTTGATAAAGGTTACAATTCCATAAAGATAAAATTTATTACATTTTATTTAATGAGCAATATGCACAGAACTTATGCGTAAGATGTATCGTAGAAAATGTAACTAAGTAAATGCTATAAACGGGTATTAAAATTAAATTATACCTTATTACAAGTATGCCTGTGGTGTTTTAATTTAGTTTAAAAATCGCAACGTCTAAGATAACATTTAAAAAAATCTGACATTTTATTTGCTTCGTATTTATGCATTACTAGTAGAAAAAAATAATAAAATAATTATTGGGTATTACATAAGAATCCTTTCAAACGTAATATAATAACAATAATAAATACCTATAGTTTTTTACATTTTTTACTGTCAGTCTTATCTATACGCGCTAGTTTAAAAGTTTTATCGCAGAAATTATTAAAACAACTACTTCACCTAGATAAAAAATAACATTGGATTAAAGAATAGTATTCTTAGTATTAGAAGCAAAAAAATATTCAGATTAAAAAAATTTGACTTGCCAAATATAAAGAATTTTACATTTATGAAATTATTCCCTCCAGTTACAATAGAAAAACGAAAACTCCTAGGCCGCTATTTAACGTCTTTCATTCTTTCTTTATTTTTTTTACAAACTAATTATACTACCGTTGCTGTTTGTATTCGTAGCTATTAAAATTCAGAAGTTGTTCGAGTAGTCGTCATACCATAAGGTTATTGGTGATTAATATAACCTTTAAAACATCTTTAAATTTCTAGCCACCGTTTGTTGTAATAATAATTGGTTGCGAGGATTAAAGTCACTTTATCAATTTTACAAGTGTGGGTTTTAATTTACTCAACCAAGTCCACTTTAGACGTATCTTATGAAAGTAACGGTACGATTATTAATTATTTTTACTTTGGTTTCATCCTTCTGTATAATTTTGGCAAACGAAAATCTGGCTATCGTGATCTTGCTTTAATTAAAAACGTGAACTTATACCATTTATTTTTTACAGTTATGTAGATATATTTCCTAGTTAACCTTATAGATTAAATTTGCTATTTGAAAATATATATTTAAATAAATAATCTTTATTATGTCCAATGCCTCTAATTATCTTATAAATTATGAACACTCGCTTAACTTGGTAAATTGGTATTTTTATAATTCTTCCATTTACGTCGATGTTATTACTATACCGTGATTTATCTACAATCATTTAAAACACAAACTTCTGAATAATTTTAACACGCCGCGCTGGTTATGTTTTAATTCAGTTGATCACAATCTATGGTCAAAAATTTTTTTTAACAAATTTCTAACGCTTTATATCCTCGACGTTTTCAAGGAAACTGTCTTACATACAATAAATGTTTTTACAAGGTATTTGAATCTTATTATTTAAAACGAAAATAATGTTTATATTAAAAGTATATTTTAGATTTGTACTTTGTCGGTTAAATTTTGCACAGCAAGTTACATATAAAATTTTGCGTAGCAAAAGCATAATTTAATAAAATCTCGAGATTCTATAACCAGGGATATTAGAAATTATTATGTATGAAAGCATTTTCCATACAAGTTACATTTTGTAAATAACCTGTCGTGCAAAATATAACCAGATTGAATTTGTAGAGTGTTATTATGATATTATTTTCTTTATACTTAATGATATACTCAGAAATATTGTTTCAACACAATATTATAGAAAACAATTAATAAATAAAATAATATGTTTAGTAAAATGTTCGCATAAAATATTGCAATTATGATGTCAAGCTTTTGATTGTTCTTTATTTCGCTAAATATTTTATTAAAAGAGGAATATGTAGATGTATCAGACTGATTATGATGATTTTCTTTTTTTAATCCCTCTCATTTAATTAAGTATTTCTGTGGCCAGTTATTTTTTATTAATTGTTGCTCGTCGGTCTAACATTTCATCAGGCTTGACATTGTTGTGGACAGATTTGATTTGTGGTTTTTCTATTTTGGGTGTAAATTTAAATTTTTCTTGCTGCTTTCTTTGTTCATTATGAACATTTTTTCTTTTTTTTTTTGGAGAATTCTTATACTGGGTGCCCCAAATTGATTTGACTCTTTCTCCTACTTCTAGACCATAGACCGTGTGTCCCAAATTCGAAGCTCACCATTGGAATCTCGGAAACGGTAAGAGCTACAAGGTGTGTTAAATGGGATAAGTTTTAGTAAAGTTTATGCTGATTTCCAATTTTGTTCTTCTTGTGGAAGCCATATTGGATTTTTCGTTTTTCAGATGGCACTTAAAAAAAGCTTTCAGATGATGTATCACATGCCAAGGAAAAATTGTTATTCAAGGGACTAATTTATGAAAAGTTATCCATTGCTTAACAAAACAAAATTGTAGGTCATGGAAAATCAAAAATTTTTTGTAAAGCCAGAGACAAGGAACTTGCTTATTCAGACGGCGACAAATATTATCTATGTACTTAAAATCCACTGTAATTTGCTTTATTTGTACAATTTTTTTAAAAATATCAATTTTTAGACGATCATTAAGGTTTTATTATTCATAAAATTTTCAATAAAGTGTTTGAACAAAAACATCTTCCTCATCAAGAGCATTCGGGGCCCCGTACTATTGCCTGCACGGTCTCCTGACCTTAATACATTGAATTTTTTATATGGGACTTTGTCAAAAACTTAATATTTAAAACGCTTCCAGAAATACGAGAGGACCTAGAACAAATAGTGAGACGTGCTGTCACTTAAGTAACACCCTTACAACTCTTAAATGCTGATAAATCAGTTAAGAAGAGGTGTCGACTCTGTCTCAAAAAAAGGCGCACAATTCGAACACTAATTGTGATTAAATTTTATTGGTTTGCTTCGAATAATAAAATCTTTTTCGTGTTTTAATAATACTTTCATTACTATAGTTCAGTTTGTTAGGTTACGGTAATTGCAATACCGCAATGTCGTTTAGTTTATCTTTTCTTCGTATGTCAATATATGACTCTTGTTTTTTGTAGCCAACTATGTTACCATGTATTAATTTTAAACATAAATTTCCTTATATATTTTCTGATGATAATGTAACACATATTTTTGAAAGGTTTAAGTTTTTTTCCAATATTTCGAATCGAAATCAAAGCCAACTACGATTTCCATTTGAAATAAGAAATTTGGAAAGTTGCACTTTCCCGCAGTAGTGTTGGAAAGTAAAATTTTCACATACTAGTGCGGGAAAGTTAATATTTTCTAAATTATTACCATATAGTACATTTTACATCTAGTAAATTAATCTGCTAGTTATAGTAAACCCAGTTGGGAATGGAAAGGACTTTTAGATTCATAAAATTATTCAGATGTACCTAGTGGCAATGACAAGTATTTAATATTTATTACTATCAGATTATCTAAATTATCCTATTTCATCCATGTTTGACTAATTAATTAAATTTTTCGTTAAAAAAATATTTAATTTTTTAAACAACTATACATATTTCAAAAATCATGTCAGATAAGAATCAAACTACCTTTGGCTTTCAAATTTTCGTCATGACAATCAATTGATGGGTATCAATGTGTTAGTCATGTTTAGTTGAAATAAAAATTTAGATATTAATTTTTGGTTTTTAATTTCATACAAGATCGTAAAAAAAATCATGTTCCTAACTCATGCGGAAAGTGTCTTCTCGTGCGGGAAAGTATCATTTTCCGCACTAGTTAGGAAAATAACTATTTAATACATAATTAGATAAAAATTGCACATTCCTTTCATCCTGTTTTTCATTATTGTCGACCTCTCCCTTGAACTGATGGTCAGATATTTTGCTATTTTTCCTTCCTTCCACGCAAGATCAACGGCAAAAGGTATGTGTTTCATCAAGATTTATTATGGATTGATATTTCACAGCACTTGGACAATTTTCCATTGTTGGAATTAATATCGTAATTCAATTGTCTTCTTTTGGTATTGCAGACATATCTAGCAAAATTAAATGTATCACAATGAAATAAAGATTATGTTGTACCTCTCAAAATACAATTCCTGAGTTTTTTTTACAGTTATATTCTAATTAATTTTATTTACGCCTTCCTTGTTACTCTATTTCATGCTATATTCCCAGTTTTTCAGTATTATGGCAATTCTTTCCACATAATTGTCCTCGTCAAAATTGTGATCCTTTTTATAATGAAAACTTGCTCCCAAATAGAATTGTGAATTTTTACTATATGTATCGGCTTGATCTAAGTGATTTTTCTATTTATACTATAAGAATAAATAGAAAAATCACCTGGATCAAGCCGATAGTCTCTATATCAGTATTTCCAAACGGCCCGTATGCATAGTCGTTCTCCGGCGACCCGCCAGCCGCCACTCAGCAATAAATCAGTCTAATGTATGAAATACATAAATCTCACTCATTGCTGAGTGGTGGCTGGCAAGTCACTGGAGAACTACTATGCATACGGGCCTTCTTTTCCAAACTCGCAAGCGCTGTAGCGAACGAAAATAAATAGGGTATATCGCATGAAGAACCGATGTACAATATCTCATAAAGTCAAAAATTAAAATGATCGCTGATAACCTAATCTGATTGAACATTCTGAAATTAATACAATCACTCCCCCCCCCTCACAATGCAACTGATTTTTAATTTGGGAATGCATTCGATACTCTGCATGAAGTACAATAAATTGGCCCAGAATATTAACCCATAATGTCTTTGGACTGTGAAATATGAAAAAAATATCTAATTTAAACAACTACAACTAGTTTAACTGTTATTATTTGTTTTAGATAGTAATAGATAACTATACCTATAACTGTACGTCATTGCCCGGACTTGCATAATTGTTACAATAATAACAATGAGATCGAAAAATAAGTTTATATCATACATTATTGTATTATCCGATAAGACTATGGCACATTAGTTTTTATGCAGTGAAAGTATTCGTCGTAGGCACGAAACAGAATAAGTAGGCTTTGTTCGTAGAAGTGAGACAAAACCTTGAAGATTTATTTATCATAAAAGATGAAAGAGAGGAAACATTTATGCCAAATAAATTATGTGACAAGAAAATTACAATTTAATAAAAACAGTAGTGGAATATTAGTTGAATGTTTAGGTCACCAGTAATTTTTCTTAAAAATTAAGAAAACCGGTCGAGTTTATGTATTTCCGTGGGCTTGGAATAATTAATAAAAACGACCTATTTCGTATGAATATGGAACTAATATACAACAGAGTCAATTCTTGGCTACTCCAGATACACATCGTTTATTTCTGCACCCCTCCAAAGGGTGAAAATTTCCAATATCTGTAATATACAAACTAAACTTGAATTTTAATAAATGTAAATGAATCGTTAACTTTTGCATAATTGGTATTTTTTCCGAGTTCTAAAATGTATAATTTGAAAAGTAAAAAAATGTACTTTTTGTGGAATAACACAAACTTTTCAGAAGATTGCGTTCTCATTAGAATGTTTTTGTCGAACTTTTTTTAATTTTTCAGTTATTTCACAAAAAGTAAACTTTTTCGGAAACTCGGCCACTATTCTGGTATCAACACCTTTTTTTTCTTGAGAACATCTCAAAGTATTCATTGAACTGCTATACAGGGTGTTGTCGAGGTAATTCCTATCAACATGGGTCCGGAAATTATTCCCTACAAAGTTACGGCCCTTCAAAAGTAAAGAAAAATAAAAAAATCTGCGATTATCTTTCGTAATTTTAGTTAAATAATAATTTTAAAAAATCTGACATTTTAGTTGCTTCATATTTATGTATTTCTATGAAAAAATTAAATAATTATTGGGTATTACATTAACATCCTTTGAAACCTGACATGATAACAATAATAAATGCCTACAGGTCTACCGTAGCCGCGTGTGGCATGTAGAGGTTCCTGATATCAACTGCAGGACCTGCCATCAGGCGCCGGAATCGCTCATGCACTTACTTTCTGCATGCCCCATATATGCGATTTCGGCCTACATCCACCGACATAACGCGGCTTTACGAGTGATATACTACAATCTAAGGCACTCGTACGGGGTAGACCAGACACCAGTGCTGCCTTACGTCCCCGGAGATATTGAGTCCGTTGTCGAGAACGAGAAATGCCGGATTTACTGGAACTACTCGTTCCCGACTGTCAGGCTAATCCAAGCCAACAAGCCTGACATAGTCCTCCTCGACCATCAACTCAAGGTGATGTATGTTATCGAGTTCTCGGCACCTGCGGAGAAAAACATCACTTTGAAGGAGGAGGAGAAACGGATCAAATATCGCGATCTCCGGTACGAGCTCCAAGTGCTCTACCCAGGCTACTCGGTCAAAATGGTCGTCCTTATTACCGGTGTACTTGGAGGGATAAAGCCTACGCTGCTCTCGGAACTGAAGATCATACCGGCCTGCCAAAAACCAGCCGAGTGGCTGGCAGGTCAAATGCAGAAGGCGGTCATTCTGGGTTCTCTCCGTCTGCTTAGGGCACACGATTCTGGTATCTACAGTCACTAACCCTGCGGGATGTGGGGAGTAGCTGTAGTTGATGCGCCGGCGCGACTCCCGTGAGGCGTCGGAGGCCCCGGGAGGACTGACCGGCATCGGGAAACCGAAAAAATATAAATAAATATATTGCCTTTATTTTTATATCTGGAGTACATAAAAACAGTAAATTATTATAATGCAGGTTGGCGCCATTCGGCAAATGCCGCTCTACCATGTAACCAAAATAATAAATACATTGAATAATAATGTTAACAAGTGATAACTTAACTAAATTCTATTTTTTGTGACGGCAAAAAGTGTATCTATCTTAGGTACGTACGTTATTACGGATAACATTCAAAATTACATTTTAGACAGTTTTATTATTATAAGGGGCTTTGATTCTTATCGTTTTTCGTGAAAACCTCTACTACGAAAAAAATTGCGAGGCCAAACATTTCTTTTTAAATTTCCTATCATATGTCTGTTTCAATTTTCAAATTGATCCATATAAAAATAAGTTTTTAGAAAAAAATTCCGGAGTTTCCTGTAAACCCACTTTTCGAGTAAAGCTGTTGTGTCCAAATTAAATAGAGATGTGGTCCCCAGCGGCTATTGGTCACATACAAAATATGACCTATGTAAGTCAAGCCATTTTAAAAATATACCAGAAAAACTTTTATTTTTCTTGCTCTTTGAAGAGGCATAACTCTGCAGGGAAGCATATCCGGAGTCCGGATCCATGTTCATACAAACTTTTTTCTTTAAAACGTACAAGGAATCACCTCCTGAAGTTTTCGACATCACTTAGGAAACACCCTGTATATAAAGTAAATAAATTATGTCCTCTAGAATCCTACCAGGTTCCCATAATATAATAATTGTCAGGGATATAAAATTTCTAAATGGCAAGCATTCGGCAAATGCATCATAATTCGCGCCGCCCATGGAACGCGTGACCTTTAACATAACTTTTAAATTATTGCAAAATATCAACTGTCATTTAACAGCGGTTTACTTGAGCGTATAATGAGTGCTCCAGATTATGGATCAATGCAGCCATATTCCGATTACTTTCCTAAGCAGTGAACTTTTGTGTCTCGTGGAGGTGGATTTATTATTAACAATTAGTAGTTTAGTATTGTGCGACCTGTCTTGTGAACTGTGTCTTGAGATTTTATAACGATAGTGCAAAAATAATATAATAATCTTTTTGTTCTCATTATGACAACGGTGTGCATCGTTTTTACATAATCATGTCGCTTAAAAGTTAAGAGAATGTAAGTGTCCCATATTTTTTTTATAGCTGCAATTTTTCAAATGCTACCGGACCAGCAAATTAAAAAATAGAATAACTAATAATTTAATTTGTCTTATCTAACAGCGAGGATATTTGGTTCGGGAGCCCGGGGATTTGTAACATATTTGCTCCCCTCTTTGTCTAAACACTGCTACAGAATTTACCAGGAAATTAATAGACCAGTCGATTAAGTTTTAAATAGGAAAAAATTTGAAATAGGTATTTTATTGAATTAATGGGTGCATGGGTGTATTTTGATGTGAATTTGAAGTATATCATTTTGTAGAAACGAATTCAGAAAGGAACATAAAGAAATGCTTAAATGGGTAAATTTTTTCAGTTTTTGCGCTATATTTTCAAAACTATTTTTGCAAAATACGTAGAATATTTTTTTATGATAAGACAAACAGAAAAATTCTCATAAAATGGGATTAACCTACCTATTTTTTTTATATTACTTTTCAACGAAAGAAATGAGACCAGCGTTGTCCATGATAAACAGATCCGGAGATATAGCGATTCAAATTAGGACCCACAAAGAGAGAAAATCACGTAAAACTGCCTTTTTTTATTTTGCTCATCAATTTTCCCACAACTTTGACTGGGAAAATGCATGGGGCATTCCTTAAACTACAATATATGACAAAAAAAAATGACCCCACGTGCTGTAACTAGTAGTACTGTATATAACAGTCTGATGAATCAGTACAAAAGTTTCTTAGTTCTTGCTTTCAAAGGGTATTTTATAACGTCTTCAAATGAACTAATCCTGGTAATTCTTGCCAATGCTGAAAAGTTTTCCTTTCAGCCCAGGTTATGATAGCCATCTTGGTAGTATTTGAGGATATGCCAAATATCAGTTCAGGTCCGATGATCCGTTTCCTGCCCCTTCTCTAGCCAAGGATTCAAGGAGTCGGCTATTTCGTTACATTCCAGACCAGTGGCCAGACATGCAGACTATAGTCACTTTATTGTTTTTGCTTAAATTATTTAGACACTTCCGAGAGTTCCATAATGTTTGTAACGGTTTTGTTTTTTCCTTTTACCTAAATTTTGTGTTGGTTAGAAATTAAACTTGTAATTTAAATTTTATCATTAGATTACTCAAAATAACCCCACATTGTATGATTACCTAATTTAATTTAGGACATGAAAGTATAATAAGGTCGCCTAATATTACTGATAAGGACTGAAATATTTCTAACTTTTACCGTGATTTCTGACATTCATCCTCTCCATAGGCTCCGTCAGAGAAATGACCATCTTTAAATTTTGTTACCGCGACACCCGACCTAATCAAAATAAATGAACAGATGCCCCTTATTGGGAATAATTAGTTCTCTGAAACGCTGGTAGTGGTTCACTCGTAATTTGCAGTTAATTCGTCCACTCACTACATTAACAATCGAACATTTTTATCTTTGTTAACTTCTGATTCTATTACGATGACGATTCTAATTGTTCCTTCTAATCTGTTTCCTTAATGGGTCGCTAAACAAAAAGAAAGACAAATGGGTATGTAAGGAGACATATTGGTGAAAAGTGATTTTGTAGTCATTTTCCGCGCCCATTTAGTATTTAATCATTTTTCATGATTATTTATCTCGACCTTTCTTTTACGTGTTGTATTGGAATTAAATATTTTTGCAATGTCGTGCCTTTTTGGGATTAGTACGTCTCCACAACGATTCTCAAATCGCCCAAAAACGTTCCAGTAGCAAGATTGAAGTAAACCCCTTCTGTGAAACCCTCTGCAGTAGAGGTATATAATTTTATACGATAATATGTTAAAGTTTTCTTTTGTGTGTTTTGTCGTTCCTCTTGGTTAACTGAGAAAAAAGGTAGATAAAGAAAATATAATTTTAGAGTTTTTTTTTTGGAGCCTTGTTTGAAATCTTTCGAGTTCTTTTGAAGCTCGTGGTTGAAGTTATTCTTGAGTCCATTGACTGTCACTCTATTCAGCTGTTTTAACAGAGGCAGATCTATTTTACCACCCTATTGGAACTAATTTGAATCAACCCTCTGGAGCAACATTGCAGTTCTCGCTGCTGTAGCCAAGAAGACTGGAATCTGCCAGATCTCAAGTTTTTCTTTATTAGTTTTTCATAGATATTACCCACCAATACTGCTGTTATTTACTGGTGTTATTTACGTAAGCATTAATTTAAGAAAAATACTTAGTTTAGTCACCTTGTTGTGTAGAATTAAAGGATAAATTTAAACAAATAAACACTCTGTTTGGGCCGTGCACGATATCTCATTAAGATTTAAATTTATTTTGGTATGGTATTCTTCCTTTTAAATGGTAATCGAGTTTTTTCTAATAGATGTCACCAGCTATATTAAAATCATGTCTATTCACATTAATTTGGTTTGATTCTAGTGACACAGTTTTTATAGACATTAATTCACTTTTTGCACAGAGTAAAATTCGGTGACATACCATATTATTATAGTTTTAAATGTCTTAGGCCCGATATATCAACCTTCTGGTAGAGTGGCTGTTAGTTACCAAACAGATTTATATTAATTATTACGTCTCTACTTTTGCAAAATACCACAGCGAAGTATATTCCTATATGGAATAACTGTTCTGCAAAAACAGATAAATAGTAACTTTTATTTTATTGGTTTAGCAATTTTATTCTTAAAATATGTTCGGTAACTTTACAGGAGGTGGATATATCGGCCCTTAGTGAAATAAAAGTAGTTTAATACGCTGTTAGATAATATACAAATATAATAATCATAGTGCCAAATAGTCGTTACCAAAGTTAGTGAAATTCGAAATCCTACACTCCTTATTACCATTCAATCTTGCCCTTTTCCTATCGAATTACAGGGGGTATCAGGACTGTGGCTTTTGGTAAGTGAATTTCTAATTCATAATTTTCTGGTATTACTTATATTTGTATATTCCTTGTTCTTTAACGTAATAGTAAATACTGAAACGCAACACACTCTGATGATAATAACAAACCATTAGAAGATTTAGTTTTCTTGTCTTATTCGTCATAAACATACGAGCTAATCATTATTAGCGAATATACATACATATATGTGTATATATACTGGGGAAATAAGCATTTTCCTTTTTTTACAAAAACTCAGTAATAATAATAATATAATCTTTATTTAAATATATTATGCGTTTCTTCGTTTTGTTCCTTTTTGGAGAGATTAGCCTTATTTTGCGCCTTTATAAGAAATTTTTTTCGTGATTCTGGGGCTCCTACACTTTCAAACAGGGTTTCACAAATTATTGAATCACGTGGCGCTCTGAATAAATAAAAATAAATTATTATATTATAAAATGTGCATCTACTACGAGCACGATGCCCTGGTATATGAGCAATTAGACTAGTAGCAGAAAAAAAGGAAACTTTTTGATCTAGTCAAAGTAAAATTTATGCCACCTCGTATTTTTTTTCATTTTCTTGTGAATTATTAATTTTTTTTGGTATACGATCCTGAGATAACGTGGCATGTTTTAGACTTACACCGGTAATACACCACTTGTATATCAGATGTTAATACATTTATATATTAAAAATATCAATAGAACAGCCTAAACATGTCCCTAAAAAAATCACGAAATTGCGTAAAAATAAAGTTCTTGAGAAAAATAAACTATTTATGAAAATAGGCTCTGATGGGTTTGCAGCTCCTTCAAATAATAAAACTTAAGTGGTCCTTATTATTGTTTTTACCAAACTGAAAAATTCGTATGTGATGACTGATGAAATTTGTTGACAACACGTGTTATCATTGAAATTTAATGATTTCAAAATTATCACCATCGTATCCATTGTATTTTAGCTTAACAGTCTATGATACACAACTATATTTCTCTAAAAACCATTCTAAAGTAACCTTTCGGTTATTGTGAATACGCATTATTGTTTAACATTTAAAAGTTGTTCTCATTGCATCGTGCATATTCATTGCAGGGTTTTTTATGCAATCCCAAGTAACACACAATGATGTATTTATAGCGTATTATATGTATTTTTGATATATTTGTGTTTTGGTATATAACTTCTAGGTACAATACTAATATTATACTTAAAACAGCTGTATTTTTGACATAACAATTTATGTTGGGTTGAGAAACTGAAATATTCTGTTAGTTAATGTTACATTTAATTTACGTACTTTTTACGTATATTTTTTTGATATACCAGTAATCTACGTTTATCGCGAGGACATTTTTATGTATATTTAACCGAGATAGTATAATTGGTAACGATTTTGATACGTTTATTATGGGAACCTGTGTTACTTGAGATATTATTAGAAAATTTGTTATATTTCACTACTATTATAAGCAGGGTAACTAATTTTTTATGGTTCTTAGGTGTTACAGTAAAGTCAAAATTAGGTATAGAAAATCTACACTGGTAAACACAATAAAATTTTAGTAACCTTCTTCTAACCATAAAAAGAAATATTTACAAGAGATTCATTTTTAAAAGTTCTGCGAACTTAAAGTTAAAACTAATGCTAATTGTTACCACACTTTTTTTAAATTTTAACAACGAAATTCCTCTTCCAAGAACCGTTTGGTCACACAAATTGTCTGTAATAATATAAAAGGAATTCTTTGATTGAGGATGTTGATTTAAGAGTAAATCTGATTCAAGTAGAAGTCCGAACCAAAACTGAAGAATCATTGACCCCCCAGATGTTCATTGTTCCAAAATATATTTTTACTTTTTGTTGCAGACGATTATGTGTTTATGGTGGGCCGACGCGCTCTCAACCGTATATATTTTTATTTCTAAAACTTATATTTAAATTATATTGTTGTTCGCATTGTGACTCATCAATTCTACAGAATATATTTCTTTGTTAATACGATTACTTGTTGTTATTAGGGTTTTAAAAAAATGTACTTATCGCAAGAGAGACTGTAAACAAATCACTTCACGTTATTTAGCCCTGGAAATATTTAACTGGTCGTCATTGCGCTTAAGAACATCAGATTGACTGTTTTTTTTCCAAATTAAGTAATTGTACCTCTCTCGTGAAAGTCATGTACCTATTGTAAGAAATTATAAAAAGTGAATATACCTAAACCGCCAATAACTCTTATCTCATTCATTATGTTCGTAGAAAATTCTCTTTGCAAATTTTGGCAAATAATAGGAACAAAAAAAAAGATATAAACACACAATTCATTTCTATTATTACTTCTTTGGGTAAATTTATAATTGTTTGTATTAATCATTTATTATTTCCGAACATCCTGAACTCTAACCTGTAAATTTTGTCTAACCCCCACTTTCTTGTGGGGGAAGGATCTTTAACGTACTCAAATTGCATATACAAGGAACTCGCATCCTTTTCGAAAAATGTTGAAGCGAAGAAATCCGCTTATCCACTCTATATCTCATCAACAACGATATTTAAATAATTCAAAGAATGTTCAGTCGATTTAATGTATTTGGCTCTATAATTTTATTACGGTTTAGTAATAGGAAAAAATTCTTTTTTTAAAATAACTGAAAACTATGAAAGAAGTCTCTATACAAGAGTTACCCAGTGTAGAAAATAATCATGTGCGAAAACTGGAGTTATCAATCAGACGGAATTGTAAAAGTGCGCGACACTTGAATGTAGCTAGGTTATTGGTTACAGATGACCCAACAACACCTGACGCGTGCCAGACTGCTTATTAAGTTCTCTCTTATGGATATCACATTATTGTTAAAAAAAACCTTAACAGAGGCTTAAATGGGAAAGTAGTAGACACCACTTGGAATACTCACGATAGATTCAGGAAGGTTCAGAATGTATATATCAATAAGAGAAAATGATAACTTCCTTATCATTTCCATTCCGCAAAAACAAAAGAGGATTAAGTTAAATTCTTTACAAATTATGTATGAATTTTTTCAGTTTCCATCAACCTTCTTGGTGAATGTGATTTTCATTTTTATACTTCACCTCTTCATTAAAGTATTTTGATGATACTGCATTTAATACCCTGATAGGAGTACGGTTTCCTTCCATTACCATCTCTATTGACTTGTATTTTTGTTCGCACTATACAACTATTGGGATTGGAGATCATTCTAAAACGATTTCTGCCTTTGTAGGTGACAGTAAAATAAAATTTACCATTCATATGGGTACCTAATTTATCTACCATTGGTCATTTAAACCGTAGTAACCAAAGATTACCTGATTCGCTTCCAATTGATCTTTTACTATCGGTAAATTATATGTATTGTATATAACGGTTATGTCATGTTGGACAATCAGCACAATATAAAAATGAAGAAAATTGGGAATAAACACGGCCTGACATTTTACAATACGTATATCACAAACACATATCGACGGCCATCAATCAACTGTGGTATGTTGTGTGACTACGCGGTATTCGTGCTGTATACCCTACGCTGACCCTGCTACCTGCGGTAGAGAATTCAATCCTAACGTTCCAGCTTTATTAATCGGTTTTCTTGTAAGAAAAAAATTCAATCCTCTACTGTCTTGCCAAATAATAATGAATCTATTATAATAAATTTTACCACATAAACCACACTACTTTCGATTTTACATTTACTTAATCATATATAATGTGTGAAATCGGTGCAATAAATTGAATAATTCACTAGATAATGTGAATTTTTTAGACAAAACTTTATGTCACATAATATAATATATTACGTACAATTATATTTATTGTAACTTTCTTGTAAAGTATTTAGTTTAATGTATTTATTTCACCATATGAACTGTGTAATTTACATAGTGGTTTATTAAGCAATTATATGTCATTACTGCATTTTTCATTTTTGCCCTTTATATTTTTATACATTTTCTTCCTCAAAAATCGAAAATATAAGTTGTTGTTTATAATTACCTAAATCTAAGAAAAAGTTGTAATTTTATATAGAAACATTATACATCACTTAATCCCTCAGCGCAAAAAAAACTTCGATAGTTCCAAGACCCAATGTACATTGTGTAATAAAAAATAGATCATGGCCAACAACAAACATAACCAGTGAACTTGAAGTAACACCTCGTTCAGCTGGACTCTTACATTTATTCAAATTAATTGAAGTAGACAAGTACAAAACAACCATAAGCGTTCATATGCATGAATATAGTTATTTAGTTAGAGCTCGAACAGAGGTATAGGATCACAGTGACGACTGCTTTTATGCAGGCAATATTGTATTATAAGCATCTACTGAAACATTCCCAAACAACAGAAAAAGAAAAATTTACACAGCATGATAGTGAATTTTATTTCATTTTAAAATGTTAAAACGTCAACTAATTTTATCGGAAAACGTATGACAAAAAACAAAAAGTTCTAGCCAAATTTGGGGGGGGAAGTCACTCTATATTTTTCGTATAACTTGTAAACGGCTGCAGTTATCTAAATTCCGTAGACATTTTATTGGTTCCTTGCCCGGTTCCTTGTTAACGGCTACTCAGTGGTAGAGGTTTCAACCCTGTATCTAATGCCCTTCTGATTCCTAAATTTTTTGTTTATAGATAGAATAACTTAGCAAACTTATACTTAAGCGAGTAGATAGAATAACTTAGTAAACTTATACATAAGCGAATTATACTTAAATTTATTAATGCTTTGCTTATACTATGGGCCTTGTGCTAGCACCAGAATCGCTAGTATGGAAGGTCGTAGGCGGAGCCCTAGTATAAGAGACACAGGGGTTGGTACAGATAGGTAGTTCAAGATTGTTCACATCTGGCGGCAGCTAATTAACACCTGGCCGGCGGCGTCCTCTAATAATATGCTTTGATCAATGCTTTGCTTATATTATGGGCCTTGTGCTAGCACCAGAATCGCTATTGTGGAAGGTCGTAGGCGGAGCCCTAGTACAAGAGACACAGGGGTTGGTACAGATAGGTAGTTCAAGATCGTTCACATCTGGCAACAGCCAATTAACACCTGGCCGGCGGCTTCCTTTGATATTGCCGACAAATATTCTCACTGTCAAAATGGGTGGATATAGATAAAAATGAAAGTGCCCACGGTTTTCAAAAAATTCCTACGCCCAAGTAACCCAATACATACTACTTTAACTCCAATACATTTAGAACAGATATTAATAATATACTTTTATTCTTGTAGATAACTGGTAGTGAAAAATACTTATATAATAATAATAATAATAATATGTCTTTATTTATGTTAACTGATTATAGATAACAGAAAAGTGTTACAGGAATGGCGAGGTTCAACATAGTTGCTCTTACACCTAACCATTCCATTTAATCAACAAATACAAAAAGAAAAATAAAATAAAATGGGAAATATAGAAATACACAAAGAGAGATTTACATATTTCTGTTGGTATAGAGTAAGGATTTGATCTGTTTTCTGAATGAGTTAATGGAGGGGGAAGATTTAATATAATGTGGTAGCTTATTATATAATGTAACCGCGTTATAGGTAAAACATCTTTCAAATTTTGCTGAACTATGCTTGGGTACAGTATACAACTCCCTATGACGAGTAACGAGTTCATGAGTGTTGATACCTTTCACTAACTTATCGTATAGATATTTGGGAGTTTCGAGTTTATCAATTTTATAAACCATACAAGCTAAATGAAGCTGGAAACGCTCATCCAGGTTTAGCCATTTGGAATCAAGAAACTTAGATGATATATGATCAAACTTCCTTAGACCATAACTGAATCTTAAGCAAGCGTTTTGAACTTTTTGAAGACTTTCTTTGTCTTTATTCAAAATGGCTGGCCAATAAACTGTGTCACAATATGCTATGTAACTAAGTATTAAAGAATCACATAACTTTAATTTCACTTCTTGACTAAGAAAGTCCTTATGAATATATAAAGATCTCAATTTACTATAAGATTTTTGAATTACGTGGCTGACATGTTTAGAAAACCTTAAATTGTTGTCTATATATATTCCTAAGTCCTTACAATAATCACTAGGTGTTATACTTTTATTGTTGACACTTAGGATGAAGTGGGGATGACTTACAACCTGTTCCCTATGCCTACCAACAACTAGCAATTCGGTTTTAGCTTCATTCAGCACTAGACCATGGTTACGGGACACCAACGAAATGTGCGCCATATCTAAATTAATATTTTCAACTGCAGCATCAAGATCGTTTAGCAAGAATCTAAAGATTAATTGGAAATCATCAGCATATTGATGTGAATTAGCGTGTTTCAGAAACATCGAAAAATCAGCAGTAAAAACAGAAAATAACAAAGGACCTAAAACACTACCCTGCGGTACACCTTTATTGACAGTACGGAAGTTAGACGAAATGTTATTAAGTACAATTTTTTGACATCTGTTAGTCAGATAATTAGAAAAAAAGGAAATTGTGTTGGCACTAAGTCCAAAATATTTTAATTTTAAGCACAGGGTGGCATGATTTATGGTATCGAATGCCTTACTGTAATCTAAAAGTATAAGGCAAGCATTTTCGTTATCATCACATGACCTAAATAATTCGTCTGTTACATGCAGTAAGGCTGTGGTGGTGCTATAATTGGCTCGAAAGCCAGATTGAGTTGCAGGTAAAATATTAAATTTCTCAAAAAATTGTATAAGTTGTTCATAAATTATCTTCTCCAAAATTTTGGATATAGTAGGTAAAATGCAGATTGGTCGAAAATGTGATATTTCGGAGGGACATGAGTTTTTAGGTACAGGGATAACATTAGCAGATTTCCATAGTTTAGGAAAAGTGCCTGTAGAGAGACATTTATTAATTATGAAAGTGAGGTGATTAATTAAGTATGGCATTACTAAAGTTAACATTTTTAAATCAATATTATCTGCGCCTTTAGCATTTGACTTGATAGTACCTAAACATTTTTCAACTTTATCAGCAGATACTGGTTCAAAAGTGAATTCTTCAGTAACACCAGGAAATATTTTATTGGTATAAAGATTTTCTACAAAATTAACATCAACATCTACCTCAGGTAATTTGTCAATAAAAAAATTATTAAATTCATCAGGATGAGCTATATCAGATGGATTATCAAAACTGTTAGAATGAACGTTAAGAGATCTAAGTGTTTTCCAAAAATTTTTAGGATCAGTTTTAAACTGATGTTGTAAGTATCCTCTCTTTTCTGATTTAACCGCCATGTTAACTAAATTTTTTATTTCTTTATAGTAAGCCCGATCAACTTCAGTTTTAGTTTTCCTATATTTAAAGTGAGCACGGTCTCTTAACTTCATCATTGCTTTGAGAGTATCAGTTAACCAAGGCGCTGGAGCTTTGGTGATTCTAACAGTTTTATAAGGAGCATGTATGTCAAATAGATATAAAATATTAGTATTCCAAAATTCCACCATTTCATCAACATTTTCTAAAGTATATAACTGATCAAAATTAATTATATGAAGATCACGAATAAATAAATCATTTTCAAAACTTGAAAAGTCGCGAAAAGTTTTGTACGTCAAAGGCTGCTTAGATTTCCTGACATTTAGGTTACAAGTTACCAAGCAATGATCGGAGATATCATCCATATTTAGTACCTCACAATCTAGAAAGAAATCAGGACTAGAACAGACAAGAAGATCAATTAAAGTTTGTGTATTATTGGTAATACGAGTAGGTTCCGTGATAAGTTGATGTAGACCATATTTAGACAGAAGATTACTTAATTGTACAAAGTTATAACTGGCATCATTCAACATATCAACGTTTAAATCACCACCAAATAAAACTAAATCAAAGTCAGGTATAAAATTTACTAAAGCATTTTCCAGTTCATCAAGAGACTGAAGAAGATTTACATTGGGCGGTCTGTATAATGTTCCCAGGCAAAGCGTCTTACCTTCAATTTTTACACTTATCCAAAGCTGTTTAATTAAACCGTTATTAGGAACATCCAGAATTTTAAAACTGATTGACTTGCTAATATAAAAAGCTACTCCCCCACCTCTCCCCTCACGATCATTCCTAATTAAAGTATAACCATCAATTAATAAATTATTATCACTAATTTGATTGTCCAACCAGGTTTCAGAGAGACCAATAATACTAAATTTTTCATTTAAGACTAGTTCAGAAAACAAATCAAACCCTGTACAAACAGAACGTATATTAAAATGAGAAAAACTAAACCATGTATTATGCATGAAAAAAAAACATACATAGAGCCCAAGTATACGATAAAAATATCTATTAAGGCTTAATGAGCAGACAATAAATTTTATCATATTATATGCAAAAAACTATACAATTCTAATCATAAATAAATATACACAAGAAATACTAATGTATAAACAAGTAAAATAAAAAAGATTCTTACTCATATAAATTATTTATGATCAAAAGAAAAGAAAGTAAAAAGTAAAAAGTAGAAAAGTAAAAAGTAGGCAGTCATAAAGTGTGTACATAGAATGATTTACCCAAATCAGTTCCTCACAGAGGAAGGTAAAGGTAAAGTTAAATAGAGATAAGCTCTTAATATAAATATAAAAATCAAAATAACGATAAGGCAAACTATATGAAGATAGTGCACACACAAAAAAAGTAATGACAAAAAGTAATAACAGAAAGGAAATGACAAACACATGGCAAGATATTAACAGTACAATTATAGGTATAAGGTATAAAAAACATTTATAGTTGTACCATATCGATAAAATCAAGCACTTTCACCAAAATTGTAGAGAAATTTCCTGCCATCATGTAAAACAAATATTTTACCACCTACAGACCAAGCCTTGTCTCTTCCATACTTCTCCTTTGCGGCCAGTAATGCTTCATACCGCCCTTTTGTAAGGTCCTCAAAAATTACAATGTTAGTCCCAGACTTCTTCAAATTCTTTCTAGCAGCAAATACTTGAGATCGTTTCCAGTTGTTAACAAAATTAACTAAGACTGAACGAGGCTTACCATCATTTTTAATAGACTTGCCAATTCTAAAGGCACTGTCGATATCCTGAATTGTACATGGGACTTTTAAAATATTCCTTATAAAATCGGCCACCACTGGAACAATATCGTCATCATTTTCATCGAAACCATAAAAACGTAGTGAGTTCCTTTTGGCATATTGAGATGACAAGTCTAATTTTTTATTAACTTCTTCTATTGATTTTTTATTCTGTTCGACACTAGTATTAAGAGAATTAAAAGATTGAGCAAAACTTACAAGCTGATTATTCATTTCTTCTAATTTGTCCAATTTATTTAATTTTTCATTTTTTTCATTAATTTTTTTTTCCATTCTTAACAATTTAGAATCCATTTCATCCAACTTAGATTGTAGTTGTGTAAAAAGAGTATTACAAACTTTCTTAATGAGGCCCTCAGTATCCATTTTACTATCGCCTCTCGTCTGAGGCATGGACACGGCTTTATCGAATTGGTCGACGGGAAAATATTTTGACGTGATTGCACCACAAATAACTTCAATTAAACACTATTAAATAACTACAAAATACTGTGAGAGTATAGCACAAAGACCGTAGAAATTACGTTAAAAATATGTAAATAATTAACTGTTTAAATAAACCACAAAAATTTAAGAATTTACGAGAGCTCTCTAACACACAGTTTACTCTAGCATACGCATTTCTATTCTCATATGTGTTTGTTATTTTAGTGTTACATCTCTTCAGTTCTCTTCGAGTGAGTGTTAATAATAAATTGACTTTTCAACTTTAGGTATTACGGAACTCGCTAGGAAAATGACAAGGCAAGATATATTGTGTCATACATGCAAAAACATATTTATGCGCTGACACATGACCTACAGCCAATCCTGCTTTTAACGTCATCAGTATCTAAATTCCGAGCTCTAGTTATAAAATAAATATACATACGTATTACAAACTTGTAATTTTTTAAAATATTTGCACCTCAGAGATGTCGTAAGTTCAAAAAGATTAGAGGAGTTATTTATTAGTATTCTGTTACCAGAATCCTGAGGAGAATAGGATTCGAAGAAATTATTATGCAACTTCTGTGAGCAAAATCCGTGAAAATACCAGTAACGTAGACTCAGATAACCAATAATGCACCGTGATCATAAATAAATAGTGCAAAATAAAGTTGCCATAACTCATTGCCTAATAAACATAATAAAGTAATTTTAATTACAATTACATCATCAAGTGCTTCAAGTAGTCCATGAATTTTTGTTTTAATACTGTTAAACAACTTATCATTTGACAAAAGTAAAATGTCGTCCCCGCAAGAAAAACCATAAATAGTGAAATTATATGACAAAGCTGGCTCAATTGTTCTTGCCCATACGCCTTTTAGTAGACAAACAGGCAGAAAACTACCTCATAGGAATTTAATTCGTAGATGAGGAAATAAATTCTTACATATTGCAAGTTTAAATAAAGAGGTCAAGTGGAAGACCAAGGCGATCTTTAGAAACCGTAAAGCTTTCCGTCAAATCTTTGTTAGAAGTCTAAAAACGTAAATTCGACGATGTGTTGTCGACAGGCCTATGCAATTCGGGAAATACTGAATCGATTTTCAATTCGAATAGTTTATCAAAATTCAAACCGAGTTGCGAATCGAATCGAATCGCGAATCGATTCGCTAGAAGCCGCATCGAATCGATTCGAATCATAATTTGAATAGATAGTTTAAGTATTTATATTGAAAATTTAATTTTTGAATCGCATTCATCGCTGTCGAAACGATAGGGTAGTGGACTTGAAACGCAGTTTATTCGCCCTTAGGTGCCTCGTTCAATTGTTAGTTACACAGCCAGATTAATAGTGAGAAACAAATATAAAAATAAAAAATCATGCCGGGTAAGTGTTTCATAATAATACAACTGATCGTAGTTGCTTATTTACTTCCTTGTAACCTGTTACTTTACTGGATAGTGAATAGCGATAATGCCCCCTATATTTCGACTCGGTTATTGTTATCAGTGTTACCACACAGTGGCATAAACGCCTATGATTTCGAATAAAGAATGCTTGCTCTACTCATTGCCTACTTAATAGAATAGTAAGAACTTTTTGTAGTTTTACACAGTAATTTTCGTAAAACCAAGATAAACAAATACAGTTTTTCATTAGTGCTACTGCTATTGAAAATTAACAAAAAATAATAGGCAGTAATTATACATGTTCATGAAGCACAGATTTTAAAAATGTCTTCCTATGTAGGATGCGTTGAAAAAGTTTTACTACACTAATTATTTAGAGTCGACGTTAATTTCGATGTACCAATTTGATTCGATAGGGTGATTCGATTCTATATGCCAATGCAAATCCATAGGCTAAATCGATTCGATATTCTGATTTGATGCAATTTTCCGATTCGATTCAATGTTCCGATTTGATTCAATGTTCCGATTCGAGTCGATGTTACGACCGATTCAATATTACGATTCGTTTCGATATTTCGATTTGATTCTATATTTCGATTCGACCAGTGGTCACCAATCTGCGTTTATTGGATAAAAATAATCTTAATTTTTGAATTCATCTAATCAAAATATAATGTGATACTATCCCGTTATTACTTTCTGCACTTAAATCTAATGTTTTCGATATGATGTTTTCCTAAAACTTGTCCTAGCGTAGAAAAACGCAAGCAATTTAAGTTTTTCACAGGCTGTATACACAAGGTGATTCGAAATTGAGTACCATAAATTAAACGAAGTGTAGACAAAGTACGAAAACCTAATAATTTTTTTCCGAAAATGCTACCTTAACAAGATACAGGGTGTTATTAAATAGTTGACTAACGGATCCCTCTTTTACTCATATCTTTAACAGAGTAAACCAACGAAATTCATTTTTTGTATACAACAATTACATAGAAAGAGCAGTAATCAGACAAACTTTCAGTACATTCTAACAATCCAGTGCCGTACTAATAGTGGTCATATGATATTTTATACTCTAGAAATAATTTGTGGTTAGGTTTTCTTTATTTTTCTTTTAAATTTCGTAATCCTTGACTCAAACACTATAAAAAAGGTATACCTGTTTAATTTGCCCAGGGACGTCAGTTTTCGAGATATTTTCAAATACATATCGCATCATCAGTCATTATGTGAAATACTATTTTGCAAGTACAATTGAGAATTACGAAGAAACAAATTTTATTACCTAAAAACAAATTAATTAAAATTAAGACTATGACAATAACTGTTATGCCAATTGTCAAATGAACCAGATTTGCGCAGAAATATATCTTCTTTAGAGAAGCGTTTGCGCGAGTGTATACGAGTTAATGGGGGGTCACTTTGAACAGTTATTGTCATAGTCTTAATTTTAATTAATCGGTTTTTATCTGTTTTTGAGTCAAGGATTATGAACATTAAAGAAAAAAAAACCTAACCGCAATTTATTTCTAGAGTATAAAATGTCACATGACACCTATCAGTACGGCACTGGATTGTTAGAAGCACTGAAAGTTTGTCTGATTACTGAGCTTTCTAAGTAATTGTTGTATACAAAAAATGATTTCCGTTGATTACTCTGTCAAAAAATAGTAAAAGAGTGATCCGCTAGTCGACCATTTAACACCCTGTATTTTGTTAAGGTAAAATTTTCGGGAAAAAAATTATTTAGGTTTTCGTGTTATTTCAACTTTATCTACACTCCGTTCAATTTATGGTACTCAATTTAGAATCACATTGTGTAGTTATTTTTGATGCTAGAATGCGAAAATCCATTTTTGCATTCGAGAATGAAAGTTTTTTTTAAAAAAAACATCATCGAAAAAAAATCATTCGAGAATGTAAAAGAATTTCGCAATCATGTATCAAATAACATTTTTTTCGAAAACTGTATCCCACAGGTCAAAAATTAGTAAGAATGTGAAGTGAAGAGAAAATTTTGACATTTACAATTAATTTATTTGACATGTATGTCATCAATTTGCTGCACATATTTTAATATGTCAGTAACGATAACAACGCATCGAATAAGCTTTAGTAAACAATCAACAATTGTATTAAGAAAACACGCGTTTTTTAAATCTTGAGTTGCTGGTAGTTTATTCAATAATTTTATCATTGGAATTGAATAAAAACATAAAACATCTTATCAGAAAATGATGAAGATCTTCCATGTGAAATGTCTGAAGCATTGATTTTTGTAGGTGGAAGTAAAAGACTTTTACATTCTGTAGACAAAAAGCTGTCATTTTGACATTTAATAAATTTCGTGTAAAAGTCAACTTTTAATGACAGTTTTCGAAAAAAAAAGTTTTCGTTTCGGCGTTTATTAATCGTTTCCGTCGACTATAGTATTCTTATTTAATGAAGACAAATAAGAATAGTAATGATTTGCATTATATTGAAATATGTTGAGCGGCAGAGTTTTCAATTTTTTTTAATAATTGTCGGCAACACTGACGTAGTTTTCCACGAAACACCAAAACACTATATACTGCACTCGACGCGCGTTTCGCCAAACAAGTTAGCACCATCTGGAGATGATTAAAACTAAACTTATGCTAACAATCTTACCCTATTTATACCTAAATTATTGTCACGGTTCACCGAACCGCCCCGGTTCGGTGAACCATGACCCACTAACCAATAAAGCGGGTTATTTGGGATAGGCCCTCTGTCACTATTCATACTATTTTTACACTTTATGATTTCCAAGCTTTCAAATGCATCTAGCTGTCTAGTATTTGTTACATTCCTAATTAATCTTAAATTGCTAATATCTGTTTTATGGTTGTTCTCAAACGCATGTTGGGCTACACTGGATTTATCTGTTTTACCATATTTCAGATGGGCCATATGCTCTTTGAATCTAGTTTGAACTGATCGTCTAGTCTGTCCAACATATTTTTGATTACAGTCCTTACATCTAATTTCGTAAATCCCCGACTTTTCCTTTGTTTCAATTTTGTCTTTTGGATTGCCTAAAAGTTGTTGAAGTTTGTTTCCCGATGAATGAACCGCTGTTCTACCTACATCTTACCAATACCACGGGTGAATCGAAGATCGAATGGAATCGATACAAATTTCGGATTTTCTCTTTCATTTTGAAAGGTCGAGGAATTTCGAAGCGACTCTTTAAACTTTCGTTTCCTAATTATTTCATCAATTAAACTTACAGAATATCAATTACTCGCAGCTATATCCTTAATCAATGCCTTTTCTTTTTCAAACCTCTCCTTACTGAAGGGGAAGCTTAATAGACGATGGACTAGAAAATTAACACTCGCCATTTTGTGTTGAGCAAAATGGTGGGAGTCCTTAGTGATATATCTTAGAGTACTGGTATCTTTTCTGTAAATTGTTGGCCTATTGCCGTTACCAAGGAAAATCACTAACGCAGATAAGCTCACAAGCGCTTGTGTAACTTGGAAATTTTTCCGAACCCCCACTTTGTTGTAATCTTGTCGGGATTTTTTTACGTACTCACATCGCAGATACACGGAACCCACAGTTTTATATCCCTTTCGAAAAATGGTGACGCGAGCAAGTCCGCTTATCCACTATACCTCATCGACTTGATCCTGCTTCTTCACTGTTTTTAACCCGAGTCTAATAGCAACACATTGTTGTTTAACCGTTTATATAACGTTAATTAACGTTACGCAAACGTTAATTAACGTTATATAAACGTTTAAACAGCAATATGTTCCCATTGGGAGTGGATTCGATAAAAGCACGTCCTACTGTCCCCCACAACATCGAGCCGATGCAGTTATCTATATCCTACTGATATCTTGGTCTGGTTCTAAAACTAATAATTGATAGATTCGGGTTCTGACTATCTTTTCAGTTCCTGCTACAAGTATTATTTGTTTCTAATTGATTTTTTTGCTTCTTTTTTTAATACAAATTATACTAATTATTTTCGTTGTATTTCACCTTTTATGCTGTATCTGATGACTAATGACCCTGTTCTTTAAACAACCTGAAAGTGAATAATCAGAATTCAATTTAGAAAAAGTGGATTAATAACAACAGATTTGTAGACCATTTAAAAAATATATAGGTGTTAAACTTTAATTACTTACTAAATAAATGTATACATTATACAATGTGTACACTATTGAGAAAGATCATTTCTTTTTGAATTTTTTGAAAATATGTCATTCATTTTAATAAATTTTGCTTATATAAATGTCCTTGAACATGATCAAAGGTCCATGTGCTCGGGTGGTCAAAAATCTAAAAATGTGTAAATATGTAATTCAAGAAAGAATGTTCTCATTTTAAAGCAAAACTTAATTGGAAAATATTGTCTGAAATTTTAAAATATCTCTGTCACTAAATTTAATGAGCCAATTCCAAGAAAAACAATTTTGAACAGTTCTTCCTTATGAAGAAAATAAAGAAAGATTATTTGCTGTATATCTTATGTCTCTAAATTTGAATGAAATAATAATAGTACCTCAATATTTTAAAAGTTATGACCAAATGGGGTATTTTCCCCTTTTTTTTTGAAAATCGAATACTAGATATAAAAATATATATATATATATATATATATATATATATATATATATATATATACACGTGTTTTTCTTTATTTTTTTTTTTCATTTAAACTGAAAAAAATTAAGTAAAACTTTCGTGATGTCACTAATTGTAAGCTCAAATTCAAATAGAACCCCGAATGTAGTTATTTTCCAATTATTTCATAATCTGCAGTCGTATGGTATTATACCACAACGTTGGCGTGACCAAATTACAACTCGAAATGTTTAATGGGGTACTACACACCCTACAAGAATGATCGCATCACCATAAATTGACATTAAGTTTGATGTTAATTTTCTTCTGAGTCGTTTGTTCGATTTGAATGATTTTTTTTTAAAAGATAGGTTGACTCCACGGGAATGTTATTGTCTACGGAATTTTTAAATAAAAATTAATTATTGAATAAATGCCGGATGTTACGGTGATGTTGGGTTTTGGTTCAACAATTCGTTACATACTGTGGTGTGCACCAGCAACAATAGCAAGTTACAATTAATAGCTAACTTTAGCCTCATATTTTCGTTCCATTCCCTTTTTTTGATTCACTTTTTTTATCTCTGTTATTTCTAACCAATAATAATAATAAATCCCTGAATCCCTAAACTAACGTTGTGCGGGAGGGAATACACATTTAGAGACACACATCCAATATCCATGTATAGTGGAAGTAATCTCTCTCACAGTTAATTCCACTGCCATAGCCGGGGATCGAACCCCTGAACACTTTGATGAAAGCCAAGTGCGCTTGAATCTCGACCATCTGTCATATAGTAATTGTCCTAATAAGTCAAGTTTCTTTCCTTTCTTTTCCAAATGGAGTAATTTAACATTATTAAAATCTATAAAATGATTGTTTTTTTTTGTACAATATATTGACATGCCCGTGCTTATACATTGTTTATAATAGATTTCTTGTGTTTCTAGAATCGCTTTTTTTACGTTTGGTCCAATAAAGTAAAAAAAGAAATGCGAATTTGGGAGATTTTGATTAATCTAATTTTTTTAAAACGTCAGTTTGGGGACGCGCTTAATTTTTCTACCTACAATATGCATATTTTACCATGAACTGGTTCGCGTTGGAAAATTTTGGTACCACAAAGCTCTAAAATTCTACTGAAAACCTCATAATAAAATTATTTATTTCATTCCGTTTATTAAATTAGTATTTTTATTATTATTATTATTATTAAACTGCGATAAGTAGTTTTTGAGAAATTTTCTCATAAATTATTATTTTAATTTTTCGCTTTCTTTTGTTTTCTACGTCTATGAATAAAATCAATATCTTGCTTATGTTTCATGATTACTTTAAATGTATGTCACCATTCTAATTTCAACAATGAAACTGGGTTATCGGTAGCCATTTGCCACGAACCTTTACTTGTAATGGTATAATTAGATAATAAACCAAATTTAATTTACTTTAAGGTGACCAAAACGATTGTTTTGCTACCAAAAAAACACGGAAAACGAAACAATATAGTGCGAAGTATTACGTAATGTTTGTTTATTTTTAGTTGTTTAATAATTTCAGTTGAAATTCGTGACGGTTTTACAAATAAATTATGCAATTTATTTTTTTTAAAATGTTCTAATTTATACGAAAAGATGTATTTCTGATAAACATCGCAACAGAAGAAAAATATTAAATTATTCACAATTTTAAATATGTTTAAACTTTAAACGGATATTTCTCGGTTATTTTTCCCAGCCATATCAATTATTTCATTTATTTCGTTTATTTCATTTATCGCGTTTGTTTTTCTTATCTCGTTTGACTCATCTATCCTGTCTGTCTTTGTCTCGTCGGTGTCGTTTATCTCGTTTATTTCGATTGTGTCATTTATCTCGTTTAAGTCAGTATATAAGCTGCAACAGTTCTAGATAGCAATGCGCCATAGCAAATATTCCCCAACGGGAATATTTCCGGGAAATTCCCGAGGTACACATAAATATCCGCGGGTATATTTTATCTTTCGAGCGACTCAATCCTGTCTCATAACCGGTGCCATCAGCTTGTTAGTATGTCAAGACTCATGTGGCATAAGCAAGGAATAAACAGTTGATTGAGTCGACCTTTACTTGATGAAAATCCATGTTATACGAAACATAATAAAACTTTTTGTTGTTTTTTGATTTTCACGAAATTTATTTTGAATATGTACTTGAATATATATTTTATATGACAATCGTTTCGCCAACACAGTGGCTTCGTCAGATGTGAGTATTATACTAACTTTTACAATGCAGAAACAGGGTATAAATATGAAATTTATCTAAGGTTGTAAACTATTATTAAAGTAGGTAATTTAAGAACACTAAGAGTGGTGGATACAGTAATAAATAGAAATATATAGAAAGTGTACTTTACACTCAAAATAAGTTTAACAATGGTGAAGAATTAGTTTCTAATTGATCATTTAATATTATATTCTGTCTTTTTAATTTATTAATTTCTAGTGATTCTAGTAACGTCAATTTAGGACCTTTATTTTCTAAATGCAGGACTTCTAATAATTCCTAGTGATTTATTGGCGAAACGATTGTCATGTAAAATACATATATATTCAAGTATATATTCAAAATAAATTTCCTGAAAATCAAAAAACAACAAAAAGTTTTATTATGTTTCGCAAGGCATAAACAACAAACAACAATCATCTTCTGGTATTTGGACAATGTCATCTGAAGTCGTGAACTCTTAAGACCATGAGTTGAAGATTTTCGTTATTTCACTGAACATTTCTATACCCGTAAAGTACATGAAACCGGAATTTGTGTTGAATGCATAAATGTATATTATATAATATTTAAATTCCCGATGAGGGGAAATATCTCCGAGAGCATTCCTGGGAATATTCCCAAAATTTTAGTTCCCGCGGACAGTACATTACTAGTTCTAGAACGAAATCCCATGCTTTCTCTTATGAAGGTTCATTTTGCAGAATTTCGATTAGGGACAATAATAACAGAACATTATTATAACCAATAAGTTTTCTCTGCGACCAAGTAGATCGCGACAGATTCCGTATTCGCTCCCCTTTCGGTTCGGTTCGGCCCCGCAAACGATCTCAGGGAACCGTAGCTTTAATCACAGAAGTCAAAGACATTCTGTGCTTTAGTGGTAACAACCGAACACCACGTGCATGGATACTGGCGATTTTTAGATAGTGCCATATGAATTAAAAATGTTCGCAGATTGTCTAAATCAGTGTGCTGTTTTTCACAATATTCAGTTGTAGATATGACAGTTTAAAAATAATCAATCTATTTATTCTCTATCGAACTAATTCGTCCCTTAAATACTTATATTTTCTGATGTACATTCTACTATGTTTTTAATGCTTCGAATTTCTAAACATCGCTCGTGTTGATGAACTGATAATTTTGGATATTTTCCAACTGCGAGTGCCATTAGTCTGTATCAAAATCACATCAAAATATTGTAAATTGTAACTGTTCCAATAATTAATTAACCGGTCCAAGTTAATCAAGAATTCCTGTTCGCTGATGATAACATTGCCTTATAATAATATACATCGTGACCAGATGTACAGTTCATATAACTTATGAATGGCATATCGTGACATTGACTTTGTATCCAAATAAAAAAAAAGATATTACAATGCTCTGTAAACTATGGCTATAATTAATAATTTTCCATCGTATTTCTTATGTATGTTACACACAAGGTGGTACATTGTAGATCAATACTTGCCAATGATATATTACTAAAGCTGGCCGAGGTCACCTGGCCGACAGAGCCGTCATATGACTCATATGTTTACATCATATCATACTACTTGAATAAGTACAATAAATGGAAATAAATTTTTTTAACAATAATGCTACATTTTATAAAAATTTGTATAAAACTCACCCCTTTAAGCAGATTTATGAAGTAGTTTGGTTGTCGTCATCACAAAGTGGGGAAGATCTATAGTATAATAGCATCAGGTATGTTTCTACAGTTGTCTCCGTCAGCGATGTTCGCTTTGGTGAAAAAATATGTTTGTATTTTGAAAATGACAGTTCGACATCTACGGACGTAATACAAGCACAAGTAAAACAATCTGTGAACTCACTTAACGAAGTTGTAGATGCACCATCACTAATTTGTCTTAATTTGCTAAAATCAGGATCTTTCTATAATACACTCTCGAATTTTTCACTAACGCGATTATTTTTTGCATCATTTATAGCCTGTAGCTGTGTATTTACGTCGTCCACTATTTGCAGCGGTTCTACTAACGACAACGAACTATTTTGCAATTTTTCTATTACGTCGTGTAGTCCTCTATAATTGTTATTAATAGCTTTTAAATCTGTTTCAAGGGAAACGTCTTGAAAGCTTGTCTGGCTTTCCCTAATAGCTGCAGCCTCGTTAGGGTTGAACTGTAGTATCACAACTTTTATTTGTTGAAAATATTCAGCATAATAAAAAGCCGCTTTCAACCACTTTCCCCAACGTGTAAGAATCGGCTCTGGTGGTTCAGAGATACCAGGACACTGTCTATGAAATGCTCGAAGCCGTTTAGGAGATTGAGAAATACTTTTTTTGTATTTACTATTAATGCATCTACCTCTGGAAAACATTTTCGAATCATTCTGCCACAAGATGTAACGCATGCACTTTACACGTAACATGTAAAAACCTACAATTGTCTCTTTGAAGAGAACGGCCTACCACGCGCATTGTCGCGGCACCATCAGTCACAAACATCAATACTTGACTTGTTGAAAGTTCAAATCTTTCGAATGTCTCCAACACCACATGCGTAATTATTTCGCCAGTACACGCAGTTAGTCTTTTACTAGCTAGTAAAAGTGGAAATGTTGGTTTAAGAGGGTCCAGTACACGTACTATAATATTTAAAATAGAATTTTTTTTACAATCTGTCGTCCCGTCAATACATAACCAGAGCCGTGTATTTTTTAATCCACATTTAATACTATTTACAATGTCTTCACGAACAGCTGGAATATATCTACGTAACGATGTACGACTTGGTAAGTTCACCTGGGGATTGTATTTATTCCAAAACTCCCGAAATGGTTGTTTATCCAGTATGTGTAGTGGAATATTACAGGCTATTAACATTAACAATAAATTAAACATAAACTGAGTTGTCAAAGGCATGCCATTTTTTTTATTTTGATGTTGCACGATATTGATATGACGACGACAATCTGTTTTGTGCCAGCACATTAAGTCTTGATTGCAAACTTTACAAATTATTTTGCATCCGTCATAGAATAAATCCGGAAATTCACCGATAAATGTATTCACTGTGTCCGCGTACGGTCGTTTTTTACCCTTTGGCGCGTTTGACATTATGTATAATTTATAGGTACAACCTCACGCATTAACCTTTCAAATAAGACTGCAGCGTAAATCACTTCTAAATCGGCACGTGTGACGCCAGCGCAAGACCGTGGCTGTACTCCAGCCACCTCGGCTAGCTTTATATATTACTTGTTCAAATAGTCAATAATAAAACATTCACGACATTGATTTATGAGTAAAAATGTATATTTTGTTTTCAAATTATTTCTAAGAAAGGTTATTCTATGCCAATGCAACCACAAAAATTAACATTTTGGAATATGATCTCTCGGATTTAGATCATTTTTGGTTGTATGAAATTTCTAACATTTAATTTTTTTTACAGTTGCTATCTTTTAAAAAAATCAAAGTCTAAATTTACGGCATGGAATGAATGCCCCAGATATAATTGTTAAAATCTGTCAGTCCACGCAAAAGGAGTTAACTAAACTACTGTTTAGTTAATGTTTATTTAAATAATTAGTGTTAAACAAAATGCACAAATTTACTGATTAAAAAAACAGAATAATAGTAACAAATAAATATTTTAGAACGGTACGTGACTAACTTCAAACTACTTCAATCATCAATAAAATTACTTATTTCAGAGCTTACATGGAAAAAAAGTGTTGTCATAAATAGTACAACGGACTTTTATTACAGATTGCGATACAAACAGGAACAACAACAAATTGTAGTAAATTCCAAGAAGAAATTATATTAAAATTAAACTACAAATTATTAGGTTTTTTGCAACATAAACTTGTAAAAATTTGCTAAAGAAAGAAAAGTGACTGGCAGAATTTCGATAGTCAAATTTGTACTACACAGTGTGGTTATAGTCAAGAAGTATTGTAGAAGATGCTCCTAAAATTTGTTATAATATTTACTATTTTATGTTTGTAGTATTTTCAGGTTTTTGTTGGCAAGTCTACTACAATATTAAATGATGTATTGTGGAACTTTTGTAGCAATATTTCTACATAAATCAGTGAAAAATTAAGATGGTATAACCATTACGTACAATTATGTATAGCATGTCATAAATGGCAAGCTAGAGGTTCTTTGAATACGACGAAGTCATCGGACATGTACAATTAAGTAATGCCACCCCAAATATTTTACGAAGAGAATATGGGTGGGTATGTCGCGTATTGGGATTTAATCCCCTTTTCGGTTTACAAATATTCGTTGAAGTTCTTGTGGATTAAAACCGCAGGTGATACAACGCGCCATCTCCTGATGGAAAGACTGTAGTTCAAAATAAATCTGTCCACTTTGCAACGTTGCTGTTATTTAACGGAACCAATTCTTTTACATCCATCACAGTTAATGAAACGAAAACTTCCTCCTCAATTTTTGCCGTTCTAAAACTTATAAATAAAGATTCCCTGTAATTTTATGCAATATCAAAACTTACCTAGAAGTGACTCGATTAGTTCAAGCAACGCCCAATTATTGATGATTGAGATAACAAAATCGTCGAATAGTTATGGTTATAAATATCATCACTCATAGCACACATTATAAATGTAACAAAATCACAGGGCTGGATTTTCTGAACTGGACGGCATTTTGGAATGAAATGAAATGATACCACCTACGTAATTGCATAACGCAAAAGCAACCACCTGATGGTAAACAAATCTGATGGTGACCTATTGCTTACATCCGTACACCTCTAAATTAAAACTATTACTACAATTTGGAGCAGATTTTGCTACACAATTTGTAGTGGAATTATCTGTTTATATTTTTATTAAAATCGTTAAAATATGTAGGTACTTTGTACAATGTTTGTTTGAGTTCAACAAAGACCGCGTAGTAATTTTCTGTATATTATAGTTGATTTCTTACTTTGACGTAAATTGTTACTTTTACTATCCTAAGAGAACAAACAGCAAACAATATTTATTTTTAATACCAAAGTATTCCAACAGAGAGGGAAAATGTTAATTTACAAAATGGTAATAAATACTCTAAATAATACATAAATAGGTACCAAAGTCGAAATCCTCTCAATTTATTTAACTGAATATTAAATAAATTTTTGACAACACACAGTTCTTAATGATTTATAAATTTGTATCGTACTAAGAGGTGATAAGCTTTTATTGCGATTGCCCACTAATAAATGGTTTTTACCAAATAAATGGAAATCACTCTTGATGCCGATGTGCAATTGAGAGGATTTCGACTTTGGTACCTATTTAGGTATTATTTCTAGTATTTATTACTCTTCTGTAAATTACCATTTTTATGCTTTGTAATTTCCAAGCTTTCAAATGCCTCCAGCTGTCTAGTATTTGTTACCTTCCTAATTAATCTTAAATTTCTACTATTTTATGGTTGTTCTTAAAAGCATGTTGGGCTACACTAGACTTATCTGTTCTACCATTACATGAGCCATAAGCTTCTTGAATCTAATTTGAATGGATCGCCCAGTATGTCCAACATACTTTTGATTAGTCATTACAGCTAATTTCGTAAATCCCCGACTTTTGTTTCAATTTTGTCTTTTGGATTGCCTAAAAGTTGTTGTAGTTTATTTCTCAATGAATGAACCGCTGTCATATAACGCAGGGTTTTGCCCTCGGTATTTTTAACTAACTTTTCTTTAGTTCTCAAATGAAACAATAAATTAAAAAAATACATATATTTATAATTTAACATATACAAACAAAGGCTCCTTCAGGGTGTGGTCAGCAAGTAATAAACCCTTCAACTTAAAACCAAAACCACTGCAATCATATTAAAGTTGCTTAAACAGTTTTTTCGAAAAGGGCGCCACCCTCCTTTCTTTGTCGTTTATATATCTATAGTCAAAAAAAAGTTATAAAGCACTAATGCCGTTGAAAGGGGGAAAGAACGGTTATTCTTCACTCAAAGTTTATCGCACAGTTCAAGAGCAAAACTAAAACTCTAGGGGGCTTTGTCCACCTCTAGATAAATGGGCCAAATCAGCCTTTTGATGCAAATTTTAATCTGCAGATTTCCAGCTCAAACTCAGAGCGGAAACTGTTTACTTTTTAATAGGTACCTATTTTAACAATAATTGGAAGGAATCCTACCTTCACACACAGCTTTCCTATGTAATATACTTCGTAACTCCGTTGCCATAACAGCTTAACCAGACAAAATCGTGAACACAATCTTAGCCACGTACACTACTAACTTGCTCAAAGGCCAACTCCAGTCTGCTGGCGAAACCTAACTGTTCCCGTACTAGCGTTCCCCCCTTGTCCCCACACCGCGGTGTTCGCGCTAGCGCACTAAGGGTCCAGTGGTCGCGCAAATTATCAAAGATTTACAAATTAGTAAAGTCGGTTCTAGAATTTTTAAGGTTGACCTCCAACCAAATTATGCAATTAGCATTAAATAAAACGCAAGTTAATTGTATCTAAAAATGGACCGTTAGAGTCATATCTATATCTGTAAAAATCTTACTGGAGAATCGAGGATTGTATAGAATTGATACAAATTTCGGATATTCACTTCATTTTGAAAGGTCGGGGAATGTCGACGTGTCGCTGTACATTTACCTTTTCTAATTATTTTATCACTAAACTTACAGAATATCCATTACACACAGTTATATTCTTAATAAAAGCCTTTTCTTTTTTCAAACCTCTCCTTATTGAGAGGTAAGGTTAATAGACGATGAACTAGAAAATTAAAAATCGCCACTTTGTGTTGAGCACAATGGTGAGAGTCCTTAGGGATACATCTTAAAATACTGGTGTATTTTCCGTACATTTAAAATGCTAACATATTTTCACTATTTATAATTATTAATACATCTAAAAATGGTAGTTGTCCACAGTTTTTAATTTCATATGTGAATTTAACTGACTCAAAACGACTGTTTAATTTAGAAATAATAAAAATGTCAATATCAGTGACTTTTCTATCAAACACTGCAAAAAATATCATCCATCTAAGTCAAACTTTGGAGAAATACTAAAAATCTGCTTTGCCATTGAATGTCTCTTGAAAAAAGTAGGCAATGATATGCCATCGAACACTCCTTATACCTGAAAACCCCAAATTCCATATAATTTGGTCCATTCTGTAAATGGCAGAAACTGAATTTTTTTAACAAGAATCTTTTACACGGTTATAGGTGAAACATATGATAAAGTTTTCAGAAAAGTGCCAGTAAAATTCTCTGTTAGAATTCATTTTGGCAAATTTAAAAAAAATTGGCTTTTCCGATTTTTCTTTAAAAATTAAATACACTGAAATAAACTGAATTATGGATAATGAGATCAATCACGAACATGTTTTACCCTTTTTCCCAAATAATCCGTTTTGATGTTTTGGTCATTATTTCACAATTTCCACAGAACCGCAGCATTTGACACTTGGACAGGCTGTATATCTTAAAGTTTAACCATTACTTATTTTTTCAATTTATTAAGTGTAAATACAAAACCATTAAATCTGATTAAAACAAACAGCAAAAAGCATAATATTTAGATTCACCTTGTAAGTACAAGAGTTAAATACTGTTCTTCAGCTGTAATGACTTATTATTATAACAAACACAACAATTTCGCAATATTTTTCTAGGATATAATAGAAAATGACTTCCTGCAACAAACTATATCTTTTATAAAGCTGCAATAAAATTATTGTTAACAGCAACGCTAATTCCAAGCTAATTCTAACAAATATGGTATTTTAAAGGTAAATGATACCTTTGTGTATGGCAAATAAATCGTGAGTTACGGTGGTATAATAATATTTTTTAAAAATGTTTCTTGATTTGATCTTCCTTTGTAATTTATATAAGAAAGGGTATTATTACGAGACATGAAAATCTGTTATCTTCGGATGATATTTTCGCATGCATATACATTGCAGCCGGGCACACCTCTCTGCTTGTACCGTTGAGATAAATTCCCTATAACATATGAGCCGTTTAACTTTTTATTTTCCAATAATTTGCAGCATTGCAGAGTTATTTTCTATGGGCATTTATTGTGCTAGCATTGAACCTTGCAATGTTAAGGTTGCTAGAACGTCAGTATAGAGGGGGCAAAAATCAAGGAACTTTCTTCATTTCTTCTTAATAACGTGTCATTAATTTTCAACAATTAGTAAAATTTTAAAATCTGTCTTGCAATTCTTCACACAGTTTTTATTAAATCACGCGGCGGCATCCTTGTCTGTGATATTATGGAATTTTTCACATTTCTTATATCTTTGAAATAATACCGCTCAAGCTATTGCTTGGAGTGGGGCAAAATTAAGCACTTAGTCTGATTTTATTAAAGTTCTGAGAAGAGAAGTGGAATAGATTGTATAGATAATGCTAATATAAGCCGTAAACATCGAGAAGAAATACAGAGTGAAAGATGATACATATTTATTGTGTTTTTTTTTAACATCAAATTGCGTTTTTTTAGGGCATTTCCCATGAACAAATTTTTATTTGATTAACCGATAATGTGTGAAAATCTAGACTCACTCATTTTTCCCCAATTTTTTTCTCTTCAATAAGGAGTAAAACATCCCCATTGCTATTATCTATTAATATTTGCAATATGTACTACTGGTTTCAATTTCATACAAAGCTGCTTTTAATGTAGCAGATAGTGTTGAAATAATAGAAGACTGGTAGATGACAAAGACAGTTGCTCTGCGCTACTGCCCCATGTCGACACAGAACAACGAGAATGAATGTTATTTATTGCGGCGTCTCCTTCGGTTCCCATGTGAATTCGACATTCGTTTGTACATTGTATCGCACAGGGTGCCAGTAGCAACGAAGCGGTATACAGTCAACTCTTTCCCTCATAATTAAACTCTAATTCTCTTAGGCTGGTATGCATAGTCGTTCTCCGGCGACTCGCCAGCTACCATTTAGCAGTGGTATAAATACAATACGTGACGTAATTAATAAAATTAAAAATAAAAACAGTAAAGACCACTATAACATATTAATAAATATAATAAAAATCATTAAAAACGTAATAATTATTCCTCTTACCAGCCTAATTAGTTAGTGCGTAAGATCAGGTGTTTAGCCTGACGTCTTAAAGGTCACAAAGGTGATATCGATCCATAAAGGTGGTTCTTTAAGAAACGGTAACTTTCGACCTATCTCACTTGTTCCTATAATATCAAAAATTTTCGAGTCTTATTTAAAAAAACAAATAACACACCATTTTGAAAATAATAATTTATTTTACTGTAAACAATTTGGCTTATATCAAAAATGACTACAAATGATGCAATTACTCATCTAATAAACAAAATTGTTGAAGGGAATGAGAATAGAGATTATGTTAGAGTCACCTTTTGTGACCTTCAAAAGGCATTTGACTGCGTCTCACACCAGGCTCTATTGGACAAATTAAAATTTTATAAATTTGATATAAACAGCTGTAATCTAATAGGATCATTTTTAAACCATAGCCAGCAATATACAAGCCTCAATAATATTAATTCGACACCTCAGTATATAAGGAGTGGTGTACCGCAGGGATCGGTCTTAGGACCAACACAATTCTTAATATATATAAATGACCTAAATAAATCTGTACCTGATGTTAACCTGGTGCTTTTTGCAGACGATACCACACTTCTTATATCTGACAGTAAATTGAATGTAGTTCAAAGGCGAATGGGTGAGGGAACGTCAAGAGCTTCAGATTGGTTCACATCAAATAATTTATCACTGAATGAAAATAAGACTTTAAATATGATTTTCTCTCATAGGCCACTGGATAATTTACAAAATCCAGAAAAAGTTAAATTTCTAGGTATTTTTCTGGACCCAAAAATTAAATTGGTTTCATCACATAGATTACATAGCAAAAAAAATCTCGAAAAATATATTTGTACTTAGAAACTTAAAAAATATTGTACCTATTAAAATATTATTAACAGCGTATTACTCATTAATAATGTCTCATATGACCTATGGTTTGATAAACTGGGGTCACGCACCGCAAGCTACCAGAATTTTTGGACTGCAAAGAAAGGCTATCAGAATAACTGCAAATCTTGGATATAGAGATGACGTAAGAGGTAAATTTATTGAATTGGGAATTTTAACATTTCCATCAATCTACATATTTTATTGCTTAGTATATATTTACAACAACATACATTTATATAAAAAACAAGAGGTGAAATATAAACAGGTAATAAAAATTTTTTTAATAAAAAAGTGCTTCTACAGCATAAAGGATTTTTTAAATATTAATCGTACAGAAATTTAAAGTGTGCATTTTGTTATGTATATAATTTAATATTTACTATTATTTTAATCTATTCATATGAATATCTTATATATGTGTGTGTATATGTGTGATATGTGTGTATATACATATGTGTGTATATTATAGTTTGACGTGTGTAAAACAACTATTTATTAGCACCAATAAATTGATTTGATTTGATTTGATTTTGAATGAGTCTTATGTATTAATACATTAGGCTGCTAAGTGGCGGCTGGCGAGACGCCGAATAACGACAGTGCATGCAAGCCTAATTTTTTATCGCATTAAATGTAGGGTTTGCATGAAATCAAGACCGGTAGTGTATATATTTTCTTTTTTTTGTTTCGTATCAGTAATTTTGTTTAATTTATTGGATGCTAAGTTTGTGACCATATACTCTTTTTGTAATTTCGCTTACGATCAAAAACTCATTAAATTATTACTGTCTGTTATACGTTTCTATAATCTTTTACATGCATACATAGCACAATATAGTACAAAAAGAGTCCAGTAAACTTTTCTATCGAATGTAAAAAACTACAAAAATACAAAACTTTATTGCCATATAATATACAGGTTATCTTATAGAATGTAATTTTCGTAGTGAATGATATGCAGAATGTTCTCAAGAGTTGAACCCATGAGAATTACGCCTGTCTTTTGCTATTACATCTTACTCCAAAACGTTCATGTTTTTATCTTTATTTAAAGTGAATCTCAATAATGATCGCCCTCGATTTCTGGGAATTAGTATATAGTACGTAGAATTAAAAACTATTTACAGCTCATAATAAAGTAAAACAGACATAATCAATACCTAACAGATAAAAAATCAGGGTAGGTTAAAAATACCTTCAGTAATGTTGGTTTGGTACCAATACCTAGTAGATACTGCTATCCAGTGGCGTGTCAAGCCTTTGGGGGTGGAAGGGGCACGACATTATTGGGGGGCGCAAATAGTAATGATAGTGTATCCAAATGAAACATGGTTTTAAATTTGTTATTTTTTGTGATGTTGAATTAATCAAAATATAATAAAATAACGGCAATACAGAAATATATATAAAAAAAAACAAAAAACAAAATAAGGAACACAACTGAGTATGAAATAGGTTAAAGCTTATCGAAATTTCTTCTTGTTTTCATACCGTTGATTTGACCTTTGACCTTATCCAAAACTACGTCTAGGTCTATCTGTTTTTTGATGTATGATGTATGACATGGTCGATGTTAAAATGATGGAAGCTGCATTAAAATGAATTTTTGATCTTTGTAAATAGTGAAAATATTTATTGTTTTGAGAATATTGTTCCAAAATATTAGTCCAATATTTTACCTCTTCTTCTGCAAAATGTTTTGCTAACATATTTGTTGGTTAAACAGCAGAGACACTTTAAAGACGTCCAAAAGATATTCGATTTCGATATTTAAGACGTCTTATGGACGCTCTTTACGCCTGAATGATATCCATAAGACTTCTTATAGAACCCGGATGTTACAAAGGTAACGTCTTTCTACAACATCTTATATATGTCTATGCTAATGTAGGCTTTTACAATTATCTGATGTTAATCGATTTCCCGGGTTTCGCCGTGTTACTGTCTCTGTCTGAGCAACCATCCTTCTAGGCGGCAGGGTAGACACATCAACGCCCGCACCTCGCATCACCTCAATATGATTACTGCTTAATGTTTCGCACAGTTGCGGTTGTCTACATTAAAAGTATAGAAAATTTGCAAAAATATCCGAAAGTATACAATGTACTCACATCGACGCTCGTTTTACATGTGTTTTAGCTGGCTGACCATAACCACAGTATTTTAAACAATACTGTAAACTAAACGAACTATAAGAATAACAAGGAGAGAAATGGTAATCTAAGCACTTGGAGTGAATTTTATTCATAAGCGACTACTATTCCTCTTTTTATTTGTTCTATGATGACAGTGATGAAAGATAACAATTGACATTTGACAAAACAAAATTCTAATTTCCCATTAATTTTTTGGAAATTATAAAAATATATCACCTAAAAATATGTATAAAGCTCTATTTTGGTTAGTTTGAAATAAATGGAGAATAGTGGTAAATAAACTATTTTGATTAATGCTTTATTAGTAGTAGAGTTCACCAGCCATCAAATTGTGATTTCTGTTTGCACTTTGAGGTTAAAAGCTAAAACCCATTTTAAATTATACCCTTTGGGACTTCAAAATTCGTTGGTCGTCAAAATATTGCCCTGTACGGTGTGGCTGCGGGGGGCTGAAACGTAAAAATTACCCTTAAAATAATTTGACGTTATTTTAATCCACAGAATATCATCTACATTTTTGTTAAATAATAATACAATTTTTGTCAACGTAAACATTAAAAATTAATTAATTAAACAATTATGCATGTAGTTAAATGCAGAAGGTAAACATTTAAAGCGTGAAATTTGCCGTTTTGATCAAGCAAAATTTTTGTTTAAAACGCCTCTAACTACTTAACTGTTAATATTATCAAAAAATACTTAATAGCCTTGTAGAGTAGAATTTTATGATTCTAAAAATTGTTTTCTTTTTTAATTATGATGACCTCGTAATTAGTTATTGATCATTTTATGAGCACTTGCATGATATCCTATATAGTCCAGTTTCCTCTATCAGCGTATACATCACAATGCATTTAGTTGTATAACTTATTTATTATCAGTCATAAAATTATATATCCTACACCGTTTTGTCCAGAAAGGACAAAGTAACACGAGACAAACGCTGAACGATAAACTGAATTAAATTTTTAAACCTTTAATAAATCTAATTAGCAAACGATAAAAGGTATCTTCAGGCATTTTAAGGATAATTTTTACATTTTAGCCCCTACAGCCACCCCGTATAGGACGACATTTTGACGACTAACGATTTTGAAATCTCAAAGGTAAACAATAATTTAAAATAGGTTTTACCATTTAACCTTTTAAGTGCAAACAGAAATCGTTTCTAAAAGACTAAAGTTGCCGTGGGCTCTGCTATAAAAATGTCCTGTGAACGCGTTTAAAAGACATTTTAAAGATGTTGTAATGGAATATCTTCAAGAAGGCATCCACAAGATATATTTTTAGGTCTTTAGGCGTTCAGGCTAAAAAAGACGTATTTAAGACGTCTTGTCTTGTCGACTATTTTTGTATATAATGTTTCAACGATGCACAGCAAATTTGCTGTGTATCGTTAAAATGTTAAATATGGTTTATGTGACTTGTACCAGTTTTTGTTTGTTGTTGAATTTATTATGTTTTGATTATTGTGAACAAGAGAAACCAATTTAATTAGTCCTGAAGATTATAATAGATATAGCAAAATGTTCACAAAAATAAAACAAGTAGCTTTTCTATTTTATTTGACCTATTCCCACCAAGTTATAATATTATCTAATATATAGCAGGTCACTGAATACTCAAGAATGAAACGATTTATTTTCTATAATTATTCATCGAATTTTTTTACGTTTTGCTTGGAGAGCTAGGCGGTAATATAAATAGGGTTGGAGGGACTTGGACTCCCTAGTCACTCCCTGGGCACGGTACTGCTGCTATCGATATTATTTAATACTGATACCTGGTATTTGGTATCGATATTTGGTATCGATACATTAACAAGTGTCGATCCCATTTTAATATTACTACTCCTTACCTTTAGGCGGCCTACATACACTGAAACATGTTGCGATGCACGCATCGAGTACTAGGTTTCATGAAACTTGCATCAGTTTCAATTCACCCCCATATTACTGCGATACGCCCATGCCAGTCTATACACACATTGCAACTTTCATCATGAAACCTGGAAAACCATGCGTGCACCACAACATGTTTCAGTGTGCGTATGCCGCTTAAGATATATATCATTAGTGTTGGTATTATACTAAATGATTATAATTGTTTAGGTATATTAGAGTTGTGTTCTTATTAGAATGGAGCAAAAACTAAATTAAGTTTTAGGTTCATTATTCATTAGAAAAGTGCGTAATACAATAATATTGAAGTAGTTTCTACAAACATCGATTTCCACAAACCTTAATAGAAGTCACAAGTATAAAAAGGTTTTGAAGACATGGAAATAGCTTTGGGATATTTACGGGGCTCCCTCTTTGAGACGGACCCGGTTCTACAGTCATGGTAGATCCACCATTTTACATTTTGCATTTTGTTTTCTTTTACGAGCAATAATTAAAAACATTAAAACAATATATCGGATACTTTAAAAATGCAAAGAATTATGAGTGCATAATAATTCCAGGAAATTCCAGAGAGTAACTGCATAACCTAATCCCTTCTAGCGGACACCCATGGTTATAGTAATAATTATTATGAAAAACGAAGGCTAGTTAACTATATATTTTTAATGTAATGCGTTCAATTTACAAAAGTGTGCTTTCTATTAATTAACGTTATTGTTTTGGACTATATGCAAACGTAATAGAATCTCGGACTGAAAGAGAAATCTTGAAAGTAAAACCTAACAGGTTTGTTTTAAATATTCGATATTTTCTAGAGAAAATGACAAATCGTCAACGCACGATTGCAGCTGGTACGTTGATATATATTTAATATTGTATCTACAATAACCATTCTCTGGACGAAGGTTTTAAAAAAGTAGTATTAAAAGGGCTTAGGCATATTTAGTGCATGAAACAGTGTTTGAGGCGCACTTGGAAATTAGTATTTGGTGTTGTATAATTCTGTTCCTTTAAAAAAGTGATTAGTAATTGGTAATTTATTGAAAAGGTTTGAAGCCCTCTATGAAATACCTAATAATGGGCCTTGGTATGGAAATATTTAAGGAAGGCTTTGTCTGGGCCTTCACCTCCTCATGAAATTTAGTGTTTGAAAGTGTTGAATTTTTATCATCTTACCAGGTTGTTTTCAGGGGGGTTAATTATTATTTAAACAAAAAAGTTTATTTTTCTTCTTCAATAGATATCTTAGTATCTTATTCCAGTACTATCTTATTACTAGTCTATACATATGAAGTCTAAAATGGATGGTTTCCGCGTTGTCACTGTAATTGAAAATTATTATAATGTATTTTCCATTTCGAGTATTTAAGTTATATTTATAAAGACTTAATTTGTTGAGTTTGATATAATATATAATAAATGTCTGGTGGGTATGTTTTGTTTGATTTAAATCTACTTTCTTTTGAATATATGAAAATTAAAAATTAAATTAAAAAAAATAAATAAACAAAATAAATCTTACGGGTAATAAAAAAAATCTAAATTATTTTAAAAAACCCAAAATTCTAAAAAAATGAATTTAGCCTGTAAGAACCTCTATTTCTTAGTGAGTTCAAGTAGTGTACTCGACCAAAATTATTTTATTTCTAAAAATAATAGTTAAGGGTTTAGTTTGATAGTTTCTATGAAAAAGAGAAAAAATTTCATTAATCTAATGCCAAAGGATGGATGGAATTGATCTTAAAATGATTTCTTTAGTTTACCTCACTTAATTACCTATTTAATTGTTTAAGGAATCTACTTGGAAATGGCTATTGTTAACCTGTGAAAAATTAGTATTTCTTTAGACAGTTATTGCCCTATCAAAAATTTTGAAAAAATGTTTCTGAGAGTCAGATTATTTCTCAAAAAAAAAATTTACTACTTAGGGCTCACAGACTCTTTGCTGAAGTGCTTTCTTTGCAGCTGATGAAAAAAAATTTGAACTGTAGATTTAGAAAGGTTGTAGTTTGATTCTGTGTTCCAAATAAAACTTGGGGTAGACTTCACCTTTTAAATACCTCCATCCAAAAGTTCTTGTAAATTTTTTCTGAAATGTGTCTTAATCAGGGGTGCTCAAGTAGTCTTAGGTCCTCTTTTGCTTAATGCGTTTCTAAATATTTAAAATGTTGTAAAATATAGTACGCTACATTTGTTCCTTCATGTGGCATTCTGTTTCTAAAATAACTCGTTACATTTCTAAAATATCAAGATTAATTAATAGTCTAAAAAGTGTTCGGTTCTTACAAGGACAGTGTAAAATCCTGTAATTTTGTTAATGGGGTGACTTAGTCCTCAAACTGTAAAAATTTGGGACTGACCTTGATTGGATCTAGCGAGTAATTTGGTGAAAAATCTTTGTAAATTAAAAAACTGTATATAAAATTTTCTAGTCAAAGTAACTTTGTGATTTAATTAAGTTTTCTTACTTGATTTGGCCTGGTTAAAAAAAGATGTAAAAATCAAAAGTTGAGTCTTAGTCTATATTCAAAGTTCAGAGAGTCACTTGCTAAACTATGAGGTTCAACTCCTATGTGTCTAATTATAAAATAATTCTAAAGTTCCATTTCAAAAAAAATAAAGGTAGTTTTACACCTGTAACACGCGAGTAGCTCATAAAATCTATGTACTAAATTATATAATATTTACCCTAATTAAATCAGCTTCTAGTTGCCCAAGTTCAGAACAGATCAAAAAACTGTTGTTTAATACAAAATAATTAAGCAAGGTACAATGAAATATAAATGCGCTTTTGATTTTGTGAAACTGGAATGGTTATGTGGAAGAGCAACACTGTTGAACGTCGCCATTCCATGAAAATACTTTTATAAATTGTTTAGAAGATAAATAAAGTCAAGTTTATTATTATTATTATTATTATTATTATTAAATACCTCAACCTCGTTTACAGTGCTTAAAGTCCTTTTAGCAGGGTTTGAAAGTAAGACAAATACCACTGAAGTAGAAAATATTAAAATAAAAGTCCGAACTCGAGCCTCAACTTAACTGAATTTATTGGGGTATTTCCATCAAAAGTGGGACACACTGTATACAAAATATTTCACGTTTTAGTATACAGTTAGGTTTACCTAAATTAAATTTTTGTATGTATTACAAGTACCTATAGCTTTATTCCATAAACATCAAAACCCAGACATAAACAATTATACTCGATACATGTTTTATCAGTCAAATTGCCATAATCAAACGTTAAGGACACTTGCATCTCATCCTTGAGTCCCGCCCGGTTGAGGAGCTAGGATTATTTTTAAATCAGAAATTAATCCTCGTATACTCGAGGGTGTATGTTCATTGACTCTAAATATGTAGGTCTCTCCGGCACAAAGTGCCTGAGGTATCTTTAGGTATACAGGGGGTTGTATTATCTGTGGTGTTTAATTTAATTTAACAATTTAATTGTTATCTACCAAAAAAAATAATTAATGTAATAGCCTCAAGAAATCAACATTTTTTTAAAATCTTTACATGAAGTAAACACCATATTTCTAGCTTTTTTTACCATTGCAAGCCGAAAAGTTACGCAAATCTTAATATGAAATTTGGAGGTGTTAGTTTTGTCAGTGTCTTCTAAAATAATATGTGGACATCTTTGTTCTACAAGTATTATGTTTTTTTGTAGAAATAAAAACATAACAGCACGGACTATCGTATATGTGATTTTTTTGTATTTGTACATAAATATTTTACTGTACTAGAAATGCCGAGGGACACCCACTCTTAATATATACGTTTACCTGTATCTTTATTTTCTATTTTCGGTGCAATGTTGGCAACACTACCGAAATTCATACCAACTTAAAATGTATTACAACGAAAGACATGGGAATGAAGCAGGTCACGATAATGAAAGTTGGGTTTCTGTTCTGATCTAACGTTGTAGTCTCCGAATTTATTTGTCTCTTAACTATACATAGAGTTTTCCAATGAAATATATATTTTTTTCTTCTCCTTCCGCATTGAACAATAAAATGTCCCAGAGCTTTTAGGTTGAAATATTATCACAAACTTTGACAACTTTATACTGTAGCGCCTGACATTTATCATTAGTATATGGGCTGAATAAACAGTGTTGTAGATTGCAGTTATATAAATTTCTCTTGATAATAACGGATCTAAAGTATCTTAATCAATATACAAAAATAAATTATGCCTAATAATTAAAATCAATATTTTAATGTAATAAATTACGTTTTAATGTAAATAACTTGTAAGTTTCCTTATTTTAATCAACGAAATTCACAGTGAAGGAGCCACTCAATTACTCAGTTCCTTCCGTCCCTACTCAAAAACTGTTTTTAAATCAATTTAATATGCACTATTTTTATTTATTTTATTTTTTTGTCTTTTAAATAATCCCAAAGAAATTAGAAAACCCCCGAATCGAAAGCGAACCTGCACGGGAGAGAGTGACACTGATGAAAAAAGCGGACACAATCATTCCCACGCAGACATTGCCCGTGCCGGTGCTGGATTCGAACCCACAGCTACCATAGAGAGATTATCTAGTCAGACTTGCCTCTAGCCAACTACTCCACCGAGTTTATGCTGCTGGAACAAAGGCAGACTCTCAGATTATAAACTTGTTAGGGTTTAAAAAAAAAAAAAAACTGTATTTTATAAATATTTTTTGAGGATGCCATAGTTGAAAAGCACCGTAGAGTGATGAAACGAGTAACACTAGATTCAGAATAAAAAGGCAAAAACGTGTTTGGGCTGTTATCTGTCTGCAGCTCATCAATGATCAGATCTAACAAACATTAACTAGGGACCCATTTTTTTTTTTTAATTTTTGTCTCTTTCAAATTTCGTTTTACTTAACTTTCAAAAATGGGAATATGCACATCAAAGAACTTGATTTCCTCTAGGAAATATCCATACTTTTTCAATTTTTTGAGGTACCTAGATACGTGGTATTTTGTGGAATGCATGCAAGTCAAATGACCCTATTATCTAATTAACCAGTATGTTTACATTTAATTTTGAGAACATAAAATAATTATTCCCGTCACCTAAAATTATAAACTGCTATTCACATTCTTGATGCACTTGATTATCCATGCGTGTTTCCTGTGGATCAGTAGCTACTTTTCTAATGTCAATTATACAATATATTTTCAAGATTATATGACAACCATGTGCTATAGAGGTGTGTATCTGCATAAAAGATGTTGACATATAACTAACTGTAACTGATAAAAAAACCTTTTACCAGCAATGCCAAAATTAATGATAGAATCGATTTATAACGCTTATTTAAACAAATGACACCTACGACAATTTCTTGTGTAGATTAAAATTAGATACACCTTTTTGAATCTTTCAATTAAAATTCCAGGTATTAGAACAACTATCATGGGCAAGTGATCTAACATAAATACATAACTGCTGTAAAAATATTAATGCAAAATACTTCGTCGGTAAACACTAAAGTAAAGCATAACTTAACACCAACACCTCTCTATAAATTGCTTTATTTACAGTTTACATCGATTACCATCATAGCATATGGGTAAATGTAGCGTGGCGAACTTTTTTCATGTTGAAATGCGGCACCTCAGAAGAGCGAGTTTACGAGGGCATACTGAAAATAATATATGCGGTTCCGTTATACTTTTTACAAATTTTTTACACCAACACTTCTATTTCTTGTATACGAGTCACCGTAAATTAAGTTTTTCTAAAAACTAACCTCTAATATAAATTACCTAGTATCATTAACGTGATACAAGAAAAATCTAAAAAGACAATTTGTCCAAAATAGAATTACCAATGTAACTTGCGCCCTTTTTGAGCTTTTGGTCAAATAAAACTTCAATCGAATTTACAGTCATTTTCAAAAAAATTTATCATAATCAAGGATTTAAAATTTTGATGCGGCAATAACCATTTCATTCTAGAATCAGGTTATTTTCGGAAAAAGTGAGAGCAGTTAACAACATTGCCATAGATTTCCAATCAAGTTAAGTATTCTAAAATAATTTTTCCTTTAGGTTTAAACAGAATTTGCATATTTTTCGCTTTATTTAAACACCGATAAATTAATATCTAAATTGCCAATTACAGAAATGAGTATAAAAACTTAGAGGAAGGAGACTTTCAAATTGCAGGAGAAATTCTAGAAAACATCGATGAATATGTAACAAGTGCAGCCTAAATAGATAAGGCGTCATCAGGAGATGAGGATGTTGATTAGGAAAACATTTTGTGAAGAATATTTAAGCAAAAGAGATTCATGTGGAATGGGCATTTAAAAGAAATGACGGCACGCATGTGGCCGAAGAAACTCTGGCAGTGGGTACCAGAAGGAAGAAGGCAACGAGGATGGCCCAGAAGAACAGGGAAAGCTAACGTCATGATCCAGAAAGGAGATTGGACCAATCGCCAAATGCTTAGGATGCGAGACACGGCGAGCTGTAACCCAAGCAGCATTTTAAAGAACATTTTCGCAAATGTTTCTGACAAAGTGTGCCTGTTACCATGTCTAAAATGGGAATTATTTCCGACATGTTGCGATACATTTTCGATACATACATAATTTCATATGGTTATATCGTACATGCTTCTATTGTGGTAGCACTGCGCGCCTTTTTGCTGGGTTCGAAAATAAAGAGAAACATGTTTCAAATTTGTAGATTGCTGCTTTGTACACAGAGTCGCAAATGTATCGAGACTTTATTATGTTTTGTATTGATTAATATTTTTACAATTAACATTGTTGGGAACGAAATGTCAATTTCGGAAAGTTTTATTATCTTTGATGTCCAATAAGAATATGTCAATATCGTGAGTATTTTTTTACCTTTCAATATGGAAACAGTTTATTAAGGTATAAGATAATAGTTGATTGATTCGACCTTTACTTGATGAAAATCCATTTTACAAATAAACACAAAATAAACTTATGTTTGATTTTCACAATTTAATTAACTCATGACAATTGTTTCGCCACACAGTGGCTTCATCAGATGGTGAGTACAAGACTAAATTCTTTATTACAAAGTGAGAGTATATATATCAACTAACTAATCTAGGGTAATAAAATGGAACGGTAATAAAATGAGGTACAAAATAATGTTAAATATTTTCTAAATTATTTTGTACCTTATTTTATTACCGTTCCATTTTATTACCCTAGATTAGTTAGCTGATATATACCCTCAATTTGTAATAAAGAATTTAGTCTTGTACTTACCATCTGATGAAGCCACTGTGTGGCGAAGCAATTGTCATGAGTTAATTAAATTGTGAAAATCAAACATAAGTTTGTTTTGTGTTTATTTATAAGATAATATTTGGAATAGGGTGAAAACTACAATGCAATTTTTAGTAGATGTTTAACCTGAAAAAACGTATGCGACAAAAATTTTATCGATTAATTTCCGGAGATACTTCGACATTTTTAAATGCGCTTTACAAATATAAACGTTTTTAATTTAATATTTTCAATAAAAAAAATTGTTTCACAATTATTTTTATGATATTGATTAGTAACGTATTCCACGAACATCAAATTATATTTCGTTTTCGTAATTTATGTCAATATTAAGCCTTTCACTAACCAAAGTTTCCTTTTAAAAGAAGATTGCCTATAATGGCCGCTAAAATAGCAAACATGCCCCAACACACGACCAAAATGGCTAGGTACAGAAATAATTATGCGTATATTTCGAAAATTTAGATAACATTTTATGAAAAGAAACTCATTTCTTTAATGTAATCAGTCAGTTCCAATTACTGCAGCATATCGCCTTTGAAAGAAACTTGTTTCGAAACTATTTTAAGAAATGATAACCATTTTCTAACAGAAACAATATCATCTTTGTTTCAGAAAAGTTCGAAGTGTCTAAAAAGAAAGTGTCTCTATCATCACTACGTCTCTCAAATATTTTTCATTATAACTTTTTACCTGCTCAATATTTTCTATTCTCTCTTTTTTATATTCCACACCAACTCCTTCTAAAGCCGTTGTTGGTTTCAGATCTCTTGTATACTATACAAGGAAAATTGTTTTTAAGTTGTTTGGTTTTTCTCATTTTGTATCTCTAAACTCTGATAGGTATTTTCTATGCTAAGTAATAATAAAAATTCTCGTAAAAAAATGAGGTTATAATAACTCTATAAACATTTGGAAAAAATGGAAACAGTTTAGAAACATTTGGATACAAGAATATGTTCCATACAATTTCAATAATGTATCGGCACAGGTTTACAATTGAAAATGAGATAACAGATGCTGCAGTATGTTTCGAAACTGTCTTCAAATACTTTTTCCGAAGAAGAATTGTACCTAAAGATAGAAACAGTTACTAAGTGTTCCATAACATTATTGTGCTATGTGTAAAAGTTAAAAAATCGGTAACAATTTTAGAAACATGTTGGAAATTAATGTAAACCTTTGTATATGCCATAAGAATCGAAACAGTTAAAAAACTGTTTTCCACTACCAAATTTGTTTCGAAATTGTGTTTAAAAATGCTACTTGGGAAAATACTTGCCATAAGCCAATGTGAATATTTAATAATAAATATTAGAAATGTTGCTTAATTAAAAATAATCTGGAAAATAACGGCAATTTAGGATCATTTGAATCAAGTCAAACTTTATTTATTTTTTTATAATATGCTTATGTAAAAAAGTAATCAAAAAGAGTCATTCACTTGCCTATAGGAATAGAAAGACTATGATCATTTTTTAAGTAGAGTTTCTGTTTTGATCCAACGTTGAAGTCTCCAGGGTAAATGGTCTGTATATTATCCTTATACAGTTTGGGATGTGTAGCAAAATTCTGTTTGTGCTACTTCTTATAATTAGAATAAGGACAGCAAGGGCCTTACTCCACGCTTCAGGCGTTGCGTGCTTCCAACTGAATTAAATTCAATATGGCATATCCCGTGAAAAGATTCTATCCTACAGGAGCTAAAGTTAATAGACAGAACCTGAAACTTACATGTACGATATTTCAAAAATTTAAGTATAGTCATTTACGTGGAAAACATTATTAACTTTTAGCGCCAAACTATTTTGTTGCTATACAAACAGCAGTTAATATTACTAGACGCAATAGAAGTTTTAATTGCAGAAATCAATCTGTCAAATATAAATAAAGCGTGGGAGAGTCTTTCTTCATTTTAGAAGAATGAGTTTACGACTATAACAATAACTATTAATATATTTTTTTAATGACAGTTTTTCCAATATTCGATTAGACATACGGTTTAAGGAATGACGTGCAATATATTGTATTCTATCATTGCTATTTAACAACAATATCAATCTAAAATATAAAAAAATATACTTTACAGCAGATTTTTCTTATAGTATAGAGTTCTCTGAAATAGATTTCAGTGAAATATCTATTTTTTGTGATACACGTTTAATCATTTATTTTCTACGGATGTATAATAACTGAAATAGGTTTATACACTATTGGACTCGATTGCAAATTCTGCCGTTATTTTTCCAACAATATATGAACGATTGATTTTCTAACATAACATGAATTATCACCAATGATACGTTTTAAAAACGTATGTGTGTTTACTGGGTTGTGTCATGCGGGGGTGCCCTTAGTGGTAACAAACCAATTAGTAAATATACAGTCAACTCTCTCCCGCATATTTAAAGTTACCTTATACTTTTATCGCATTAAACACAGGTTTTGCATGAAATCGTGTCCAATGGTGTATGTATAAATGTAAAGAAGAAAAATAAATAAAAATCACGGATTAGGGACTAGAACATTATTATTCAGAAAGGGTTCCTGATATATTAAATGAAAACCGGTTTTTAGAGCTAGGAATGTAGTGCCCTTAGGAAGAATTTGCGGACTCATGTTTACAGGAACTTTTTTCCATATTTTTACAAATAGAATCAGCCCCCGAAGTTTGTCTCCTTGTTTTGTATAAAAAATATTCTAGTGATCTTCCATAACAAAAAAATATTATTTCTATATAAAACCATAAAGTTTTCACTGAATTTCAGAATTGTTTCGATATCACTGTAAAATAACGTGAACCCTGCGATTATTTGGAAGGGTCACAGTTCAAGGAGAAAAAATAAAAGAAAATAATGTTATTCTCATCCACACATCATTGCTTGATAGATGAATGTTGGTTGATATTATCTGTTTGGAAAATAAATGTAAACACTACACGAATAAATTTGTTGAAACAATAGATACCTACTTGAAAATGAAACGTATGGGACTGATTTTAATTTCGATATTTTGATGTAGTAATGTCGTAAGTAAATTATTATTAAGGATTTATGGATATGTTAAAATTAAGTATTTACTATGCAAATTAAAATGGAAAAAGAAGTAAATGGAACAATCACTGTAAAAAAATATTATGATGTCGACTGAAATTAAGTATGATGTTATTTATCATTATATTAAACCTATAATTATGGAATTTATGCATCATATTGGAGTCTCCCTTATGTTTTCTACGACTTTTGTACTTCCTACAATTAGTTACCCCTATCGATGGCGTAAACTGAAACTAGTAGGATTTATGTGAACAAAATAGTATTAAAAAAAAATTTCCTACAACTTTTCCTTCGCTTCTAAATAACTTAATCGTGGTGTAGAGATTCACTGTTTTAATCCTTTTTGAAAGATGGTGGGGCGAGCAGTTCCGTTCATCCACTATACCTTATCGACTCGGTCTGGCCTGGATTTGAACCAGGTTTGCCTTGGTGGAAGGACGCGCCACTATCCATCACATCAACAACGAGTCGAACTCCTTATATGTTCTTAAGCAGTAAGGTTTATTTTAAACTTATTTGCAACATAAAAAACGTCGGCGGTAAAGGGATTAAAGTCGCCGACGTTTTTTATGTTACAAATAAGTTTGAGCTGAACTTTACGTATTTGCGCTTTATATTATAGCAATTCTAGTTGCTGCGAAGTAAAACAGTTCATACTTAAGTAGATTGCAGTTAATTTAGCTATATTAGTAAGGTAGTTGGGCCAAAAGATTACATCTGCTGTCATGCGTTTTATTACATGCCTACTTTGTATAAATATTTATGATAGACCGTTCAAGATACACAAAATTCCCCTATTTATAATTTGTTTAATATTTAACCGACTATTTGAGAGTGCATGAGCACTATTAAAATACATTTTGAAACAAGTTAGTATATTGTACAATATAGCATTACTCGATTTATTCAATTGTTAGTTTTCACTTTTCCGCTTGATTCGCTTAAAAGAATGCCGATTCACGCTCTAAAATTAAATACAAAGTTGCTTAGGTTATCTTGAGCAAACATGTTACTCAACTGTAATTTTGTTAATATAGGTTATTGTATAGTTTGAACTCAATTTCAAGTAGGTAGGTGACATAGTAAATTTAGTAATATAGAATAATAATTATAACTATCAATAACTTTGGAGAATAATATAATACGAGCAACCATTTAAAACATGTTCAAATATTTCTTGCATATCATGGGGTTAGATCGCCATAAAATATTGCAGGTATTCTAAATTTGAAGCTTACCATTGGTATCTCATTTATTTGAAGAGATAGACAGCTAGTTTAAATTTGCCACCTTTGCGTATTTTTTTAAAAGATAAGAATTCGTCAAAAAAATCTTATCTACTTGAAACCGTTTTCGATAATATCATGAGAGACTGAAATTTAGGAAATTTGTACTCTATCTTTCTTAAACAAAAAATGCTTTCTAAGGGCAACATTTTATTTTACTTTACAATATGGTCGATTTCTTGCAGCCATATCGCATTTTCTAAAATATTTTTTTACTATCATCAACCTGATTATACACACATGCATATTTAATGAACATTTTCAGCTGAAATTCCATAAAACCATTAGTTAATTAATAATAATAACCGCAACTTCCTGTGTTTTTATTTGTTCTTTTTTTTACTTTCTTATACCTAATATCTCTGAGAAGAGTAGATGTAAAAAGAACAAGCGCTAAAGAATGCTTATATTCAATTGCGTCCACAATCTTGAATTTAAATGATTCGGCCATCTTAACATTTGGTCTTTATAGCTTATTCAATCAGTTAATTATTGACATGGAGATCGCAAAAATCGGCTGGGAAACAATAATTTGGCAAAGAAAAATGAAAAGTTTGGTTTTCTTTTGGTCCACTCAGTACATTTATTATTTATTATTATTATAATATATATATATATATATATATATATATATATATATATATATATATATATATATATATATATATATATATATATATATATATATATATATATATATATATATATATATATATAATTTTGCGTATAATTTGAAATTTAATTAAGAAAAATAAAAGAAAATAAAGAAGAAAGAAAGCGTGGATATTATTACTAATTAGCTGAAAACATTCTAGAAACATGGATATTATGTGATACATATTGAAATCACAATAGAATATACTATTAGATGCCATAATAATTACAATCGTCATATAGAAAAAGGAAGCTAAAATCCAAACTTCACTTGGAACTTCTATGACGATATTAGTGTAAAATAAAAAGTTGCCTTTAGAAATATTTTTTGTTTTTACAGATAAAAATAAAAAAAGTTATAAGCTAAATACAAATTTTACGAATTTCAGTTTTACCCTTTTTTTATTCTATACAAAAATACGTAAATTTGAAACACCCTGTATACACTGGGTACCTGATACCTTGAAAATAGTGTTGTACAAGATCTAGATCTTGTCGAGGTTTGCTGTAGTCTTCAAAAGTAATCAGTAATATTAAAAATAATAATAATGAACTCTTTATTAGGGTTTATACAAAAGTCAACTTTTGAAAAAAACGGTTTTTGAATTTCAGTATTCCAAAAAAAACGGTTAAACCGGTTTTCAATTTTTTATAAAACAAAAACAAAACAATTAAAACAGTAAAAAAAACATTTATACATATATTAAAATTTTTCAGTTTATTTCATATTTATGGAACTACAAAAACAACAAAAGTATACTCTATACAAAATCAAATAAATGTAAAAAACTAAAATAACTAGAATCCGTACAAATTTGTACGTTTTTCGATAAAACTAGTTGACCTATTAACATTTTAGAATGAAATGAAATTGATACACTTCTCATCTAAACATTTGTTAAGACACTGAAACTATGCTTTTATCATATCTGGGTCAACAAAATAATGCTTTGTATTTTGAATAAAGTAGATTAAAGTATTTCGTTTAAGCAGTATTTGGTGATTGATCATTCTATCTATAAACAAAAATTTAGGAACCAGAAGAGATTTAAGCACGGTGTTGAAACACCTAGCACTGAGTAGCCCTTAACAAAGAACCAATCAAATGTCTTTTCAGAATTTAGATATCTTCAGCCTTTCACGAGTTATAAGGAAAAATATAGTATGATGTTACCCCCAAATTTAGATAGTGTAAAAACTTTTTTGTTTTTTTTTGTGATACGTTTTCCGATAAAACTAGTTTACGTATCTAACATTTTAAAATGAAATAAGATTCACTGTTGTATAAATTTCTGTTTTTCTGTTGTTGAGAATGGTTTGGACTCCACAATAAACTGTAGAACCTTGTCACTCTGTATGCACTCAATACAAAATCCTAGGATTTTAAAAGAACACATTTAATATGTTTACAATATAATATTATGTATGCATAAAAGCCATCACTGGGAACCGATTCCTCCATCCAAGCTCTAAGCATAATAGAATGAATTTGCGGATTTTCATATCAAACATTCGTCTGACTCATGAAGATTAGTTCTGGAGTAAGCTTTTACTACAATATGCTTGTCCCCAATGCGATTTAAAAGTCAAAATTTTAATTCATTTTTACATATTATTATTAATTCTAGTATCTAAAACAGATTTTTACAATTTAAAAACCGGTTTTCGAATTTTATAAATTTATCAAAAAACCAGTCATTAAAACCCGGTTTTAAAAACCCTACTCTTTGTTAAAAGTATGGTCCTTTACATAGCCATCCGAAGGCAGGAGCCAGGGGACAGTTGCTTTCCCTGGAATTTCCCGGATGGTTTTTTGACAAATGAATATTTAAACGGGAAAATTATTATTAGAGGATATTAAGAGACATGAAGACATGATACAGAAAGAAAAGATAAATATTGCACTTCACACAAAAAGGAACAAATTATTTATTTGAAAACAAGTACTACTACAAAATTTATTTTTAAAACATCAATTTCGTTTGGCACACACCGTACATGTTATATTTTAATGGCTGTTATATACGACAACAATAAATAATGCTAGGATTGTACGGCAATCGGGTATTGTCAATGAGTTTATAATTTTTTGCAACGCCAGAGTACCCTATTTATTGTTTTATTTTAGATAATAATTACTTTCAATCGAGTTCCTACTTTTAATTAAATTCTATTTAGCATATAAAATAAACAACAAATTGTGAAAATAAAATTTAGTGAATTGTAATGTTAATTTATTAAACCGCATGTATTCTTTATAAAATAAACAAATTGTGAAAATAAAATTTAGTGAATTGTAATGTTAATTTATTAAACTGCACATTATATTCTTTCATTTGTGTACTGCACACATTATTAGCTTCTTTTTCAACACTAGATTAATTAATTGTGCTCACCAAATAATAATTTGCTGTGTATCGTTTAGAAACGCTCAGTATTTATTCGTTAGGCTTGAGACCACGGGGTCTCAGGTTCGAATCCTGGCTAGGCATAAGCATAAGCATAGAGCGTTGTTCTTTGGTAGAACACGACTAGTCACTGTCTATTTCTCCTGAGTTCGAATCTCAGCTGCGGCATCTGACAAATGTCGCAAGGAATGATTATTGTATGTTTGTCCTGGTTGAGTGGTGAAATATGTGATAAACTCCGCCAGGAGATTAATATAAAAAAGGCGTTAAAAAAATCGTTTATGTGTTTTATGTTGTATTTATAGTACGAGAGGGTGGAAAATGTCTAATGTGACATCTTCCGTCTTTTACATCGCTTACATTAAAGTGAGAATAGCTATATATTAAGAGCGCAAAGTGATATATTGTCGCTCTGAGCGAGAAGTTTGACACGCGACGCGTGGCGGAGCGCGGCTATCTCGCGAAAGCGGCAATATCATTTTGCGCTCGAATTACACACAGGATTTTTTCTACAACCGGTGTTTTTATAAAAATGTTTGGTAAAAATTAATAGTTATTGAGAACCTCAAATTTGACAGTTCAGATTTCAGAACGTGAGCATCAATTTGCGCTACACATGTTTTTGTAGAAATGTTTGTTAAAATGGTATTTACTGCAAAATAAAATAAAAAATTGCTTTAGTACCTATTAATTATTTATTTAAATACTGTCATCTTATGACTAATATCTATGTATAACAAAATCTAAATGTTTTTAGAATTCTTCTAACCCTTCCTCCTTCTTTAGTGGTGAAAAGCAAGGCGAAGAATTAAAGGGTATTTTAAAATCACGCGCTGGTCACAAAATTGTCGACATCTGTCAAATACCCTCAATGATTGATTTTGTGTCAAAAGTCGCAGATACACTAGACGTTTCTTTATTATGGTTTCCATGGTAACTAAGCGTAAAAAAACGCTCGCTCCTCGCAAAAGTGCAACTTTGCCCTTTTTTTTGGAAGCGCAAAGTTGAACTTTTCGCTCGGTTGTAGAAAAAGATTATTGTTGTTTTTGTTAGTACGCTACCGAGGTGCAGTTTCACTTACATTCTGTGATAGTTCAGATTCGCACTTAATTTTGTTATCGATTTGTTTAGCATAATTATTTTATATCTGCTTATTTGTTAGTGTGTTTTTGAAAATAATTTATGAAGGTTATCGAGTTGCAGTGAGTTGTGTAATATATGGTAAGTGTAATAATTATTTTATATCTGTTTATTTGCTGGTGTGTTTTTGAAAATAATTTAAGAAGGTTATCGTATTTAATGTAAAAAATGTTCTTCCGTGGGAGGCCTCTACGTTTACATCTTACAAATTTGCTTTAATGTTTACAATAATCTTTTGAGGCGACGAGCTAATGACCCTAATTTGTATGATTTAGATGTACTAGATGAAACACCATCTCTGACTAACGTTCCCCGTCCCACAATTCGCAAACTGATGAAAAAAGGTGCCCTTCTAAGAAAACAACGATCCGACTTCGGTCAATCGAAAACTCATCGTTAGAATAACTTTTAAGAACTTTAGTTTACGGCGCGTATCAGAAAAAATGAAATCCCAGCTATTGACGTAGTAGACAGAAAACTAAAAGAAATAAATTATCATCTAAAATATACCAAAAGAACTTTAGGTTGAGAAAAATTGGATTTAAATATCAACCTATTAATAAACGCATGGCGATTATGGAAAGCAGACGAATAGTGAATTGGCGAAATTCATATCTAGAAGAGACAAAAGAACTTAAAAGGGAAAGTAGACCAATTTATTATCTAGATGAAACTTGGTATGATACTCATGACACCGTAAAAAAAGGAAGGACTGATAAATCTAGGAAATGTCAACCAATCTCATTGCCCTCTAATAAAGGGACTCGGTTGATTATATTACACCGTGTGGATCAGTTGATGGATGGGTTGATAATGCATTGAAACTGTGCGGAAAAGACATGGTAGACTGTAACGTGGATTACCACAAAAACATGGAGGGAGAAATATTTGAGGAATGGTTTGAAAATACCCAAATTCCAAAATTAAAACCGAATAGCATTATTGTTGTTGATAATGCTAAGTACCTATCATTCGAGACACCTGTATAAAATTCCTAACAAGAATTCTACTAAGCTGGAGTTACAAATTTTTTAATGGAACGAACATGATGTCTATTATGAGGAAAATTATAATAAAGCAAAACTCTTGGAAGTCCTGCAAACGAAAAATTATAAAAAGTATATTATAGACACTTTAGCGGAGAGATATGGCCACAAAGTGCTGATATTAACGCCATATTTTTGTGTTTTGAACCTGATTGAATTAATTTGATTTAAATTGACGAAAAACGCCAGAAAAAGAAATACTTTTCCAAAATTCGATAAAAAAGTCATAGAGTTAATTCAAAAGAAGTTTCGAAAATTAATAAAGAAGAGTGGGAAAAAAGAATTAGGGAAGTAATTACAATTAAGGATGATTATTTAAAAATTGGTGTCATATAAATGGTGGAAATAAATCTTTATATATATATATATATATATATATATATATATATATATATATATATATATATATATATATATATATATATATATATATATATATATATATATATATAATTCTTCTGTCCGTGTGTATGTGACTGAACTCCTCCTAAACGGCTGGACCGATTTTGATGAAATTTTTTCTGTGTGTTCCAGTGGATTCTAGAATGGTTTAGATTCACAATTCAATCCACTGGAAAATGTTTATTTAATTGTGTGTCCCGATAGTTGGCGCTGCGATCAGATTCAGGAAAATTTTGTACAGGACAACGTCTGTCGGGTTCGCTAGTTTAGTATAAATTTTAACGAGTAACGATAGTAGTTCATCTGAAAATTAAGAAGAGGGTGAGAAGAACGAGTATCCAGAGGAATAAGCGATGTGAGGTGAGGTAAAGGGAAGTGATGTGAAGTGAAGAAGTGAATTTTATGATATCAACTTTAATTCAATACTTTTATTTCAAGTTAATACTTTTTTCGACAGTTGGTAAATTGTTGCTAGCCAAACTGAGCATAAAAACCTACATTGAAAAAGTAAACGAGCGAGCAGTACAGATAAATCCGGCTCTGTGTTCTAGAACGTCTTACCCCGCACTTCCCATCACTAAAGCGGTTTCTCCTACTATATTTCAACCTGTATTTTGTGTCAGTTTTCGCTTGTTTAATTTATTACTAATTATGAACAAGGAAACACAATTTAATTAGTCCTGAGGATGCTAATATATAGCGAGATATCGACTAAATACAAAATAGAGTTTCTGTTGTGATCGACCTATTCCCTCTAAGTCTTTCTATGTGACAATATCAATATTTAGCAGGTCACTAAACATTCAAGTTAAATTATTAAGTCCAATCTGAGATAATCATGATTCATAAAAGGTCATATTTTAATTTTTTTGGTATATTATTTCTATATTTGGGAATATTCAGTTTTCGATGTTTGTAACAAATTTCAATAACAACATTCTGTAAATACCGATATGTTTAAGTATAATTTTTACCATGCGTGAAAGTTTGGGTTTATGTCGAAAGTAGTTCCAAATTTGGAAAATTAGGCCCATTTATATGGATATTAATGTGTAAACTTTTCCGCGTAGGTGCTGCGTTGGCAACAAACAATTTGGTTTACGCAATAATAAAGAAAATAAGATCTTATAAATTACACACATGCGTTCTTAAATACCCTGCAGCATTACGAAATTATCAGTCTGGTCATAGCGCCATATTAAAATTTTTTATTTTCAAATTAGTATGTAAAGATAATTACATATTTTGAAATGCCTAATATTTATATTATTGTAAATGAAGTTGAGACGGTAAATGATAGTTTGGCAACATATGATTATAAGGCGCTAAGGATCATTTTTCATTAAGTATGCAATAATTATACTCTGAAATAAAAGTCTTGAAAATACATTATACTCGTACAGTAGCTTGCAAAAAAATAATAACCGCATATATAATTTACTAAATTTTGAGACACATAAGTACATAGGAAAAATAAAAGATCTTTTTAAGCAAGATTTAAAAAACATAAAACTAAGTTATTAGTGTGGCGTAAGATTACGGTGTAATCAAAAAAAGACTTTACTACCACTGTTTCAGACTGTCGTGTGCAAGTTAAAGAAAAGTTCTAAATAGCCGCTAAATTATTTATTGATCATAAATAAATATATGTCGATGATACCTTCATAACTTGACCACAAGGATGACCTCATTACTATTGACTATATTCAAATATAATTCGCAACGGAAGAAAACGAAAGCATTTTTTTTCTCAACTTCCTAATGGGCATTAGGTGTACAAGAAACCAACACATGGATAAATATCAATGGGAGAACCTCTAGATGAGGACTGGTCACTAGATGAGAGCACTTTAGAAAAAAGGATGTCCAACAAAGTTGCCTAATAAGATCAGAATCATGAACTACTGATCAATGCAGGAAGTGGAATTCCCAGTGTAAGAAGAACACCATGCAAACGAATTATTACACGAACAGAAAGTGGTAAATCAATTAAAGGGACATAACATGACACTGATCCGATAAAATCCTAAATTCAAGTAAAACTGGAAGGAATTTTACGACCTGCATTTCGTGTATCACTTGCTCGTGTAATAAGATGTGTATACATTGGATAGAACCAGATTGAAAGACATATTTTGAATTTTCCAAGAGAAACAAAAGCAAAAATCGCGGATAACTAGATAGTTTTTATTTAGGCTATACTGAGAAGCCAGAGAAATGTCGAAAAACCAAAATAATTTCAGTATTTACGTGCCAGTCTAAATGTCAAATCTTTTGTCAACCATCTTTCGACGGCGCCATGGAGAATCCGGAAATTTTTCAGCAACATTGGACAATGACCGTGAATGCCTCAAGGACAAGATCAACTATTTTTGTTATAATTAGTTAATTTATATTAAACCACTGTAGTATAAAATTTATTTGCATTTGGTATTATTTTGAATAAACAAACACCTACCTACTTAAATAAGCAATCAACACTGGTCGTGATTTTGAATTGTAATAAACCTGTTAAAAATCATATATGATGAAATTTTTAATTCGATTTATGTAAATCACAGCCGCAGAAACAGGATATTTTCGAACAATTCAAAGAGACATGTCCATTTTAGGAGACTCGTCTTTGCCGAGCATTTCTATACAAGCAGCGACTTAGGGCGTTGAGAAAGAGATTGTGGCTTCTCACATTATTGTTTTTATTTGCCATTTCTAAAATTTCCTGTTTCATATAATATTGTCAAATAATATTGTAATATAATAGTTTAGTAATTATGTACAGGGTTATTCATTATAGATTATCCACCCCTTATCATCGTTATTATTGCCTATAGAAAAAAAGTTTTTAATAAAAGTTGTGTGGTTATGACTGAATTTTGTTAAAATGCTATCAAAAGTATAGTAGCGTGCATATTTGAGGGGATACAAAAAAATAATATATTTTTTTAAATGGAATACCCTGTATATTATTAAATTTTTGGAATGATCCTTTGTTTCTGATTTCAAAAATATACTATATGTTACCCCTACCATATACAGTTTTTGATTTATTAAACGTCGAATATCTTAGTTACATTAGCTACTGTAAATATGGAAAAGTTAACATTATTTAAGTGAGCTATGAAAATAACAACTATTATGTTTGATAAGTAACATTTCTTTAATGAAATAATCAAAATGGTTTACAGTGAGGAAGATAAAACCAAATATTTATACAAAATAGATAACAAAGATTTATTTAGGAAATTTAAATATAAATAAATGATAACTCATAAAATATGTTCGATGTGTCCACCATTATTGTCAATGCATAATTGATAACGTCTTCTTATATTTATAATTGCACAGGAAAAGGCTTCATTATTTACATTCAGATTGTTTATTTCAAGTCGAATCCTGTCTTTAATGACGAATACTATTATTATTATTATTGGCAATGTTTTTTTAGAAATCCCTAAAAAATGAATCCATAGGGGTCAAATTCGGTCTGTTAGGTAGCCATTTAATAGATCCATTATTCCCTATCTATATTGAGAATACATTATTCAAATGATGAACGGGTAAGACCCTATGCGGCGTTGCCCCATCCTGCATCCAAATCATATCATCAAGTTCGGCTTCCGGAAAATTCTGCAAAAGAATATTTTCTGCTTCTGGGATAATTATTTCCAGATAGGTAACTCTAGTTAAAGTATAATCATAAAATATAGGCCCAACAATTTTGTTTCTGAAAATTCCACACTAAACGCTAACAGTTTTTCTTCCTGATTTTTTTATTTGTTTTACCAATCTTTATCTGTTGTGCTTGTTTTCCCACGACCTTCGATTTTTCCTATTAAAACTCCTGCCATAGAAAAGGATGATTCATCAGTCCATAATATTTTAGTAAAAAAATCGGGATCTTCATCCAACTTTTGAATCATCTGGCGGCAAAAGTCCAGCCTTTTCCTTTTATGATCCTTTGTTAAAACTTGTACGGATAACATTTTATATGGTCTGTAGCTGTTATTTTTTAACGTACGTTGGATTTTGGAATAACTTTTACCTAATTGATCGACTGCATTATTTATACTACATTCAGAATTTTCCAAAAAATTACAATGTTTCAAAAAAAGTCTAATCGCGAATTAATACGGAAATGACGCAGTATATCTAACTGTTCCTCCTGGTTTGCTTGAACTACACGCTTTTTTCTACTAAAACTGGAGGTATTATTTACCTTTCGGTAAATATTTTTGAACGTTTTCTCTGATGGTGTTGGACGACTAGGATACAACACCATATATGCTCTTTTTGCTGCACGTTTATTTTTGTTATTTTGTATATACAAGTAAATATTTTGATTATTTCATTAAAGAAATGTCACTTATCAAACATAATAGTTGTCATTTTCATAGCTCACTTTAATAATGTTAACTTTTCCATATTTACAGTAACTAGTTTAACTAAGATATTCGACGTTTAATAACTCAAAAACGGTATATGGTATATTTTTGAAATCAGGAAAAAAGGATCATTCCAAATTTAATAATATACAGGGTATCTCATTTAAAAAATTATATTATTTTTTTGTATGCCCTGAAATCTGCACGCTACTGTACTTTTGATAGCATTTTAACAAAACTCAGTCATAGCCACACAACTTTTATTTAAAACTTTTTTTTCTATAGGCAATAATAACGATGATAAGGGGTGGGTAATTTATAATGAATAACCCTGTACGTTGACTTATTATTAATTAACTAAATATGGATCAATATCAGTAAGGCTGGCATTTTGCTGTAAATACACACTGGCGTGTGTGTGGGAGGATGACACACGTGCATATTTAACAAGCGATCACAAAATTAAACATATATTAGTAATATTTGTTGTAAATGTTCCGGAGTTAATCTCCGGTGCCTCTCATTAAAAATCAATTTGTATTTGAGAACGACGGTTCAACGTCGACAGATATAATTGGGGCATACTTAAAATATATAAACTTTTTCAGAGACATTTATGTCTTCTGTGGAAAAGTCTACTTCTTTGCCATTTAAAAAATCATCTCAACTGTGACATCTGCCACCCCGCAGACCGATGCCCCAGGGAAATTCAAAAACAAAAAAACATTTGAATAAAGCATAAACTGACAAAACCAAAAAGCCCTAATAACTCGTGAAGGGATGTAGATATCTAAATAATAAATGGAAAAACACCCCCAGATACCCTCCTGTCGATGTTGGCAGTTTGCTGTCCTTTGCAAAATTCTCAGTCCTTTTGGGCGAATAAAAAGTATTTAAACAATTCTTTAAAAGATCTAATAGATGTTAAATATGTAAAGCATAAACGGACAAAACCAAACGGTCCTTATAACTCGTGAAGAGATGTAGATATCGAAAAAATAAATGTAAAAACACCCCCAAATACCGCCTGTTGACTTTGGCAGCCTGCTAGCTGCTGCAAAAATTTCAGTCCTTTTAGACGAAAAAGAAAAAAGTTTTGAAAAAATTCTTTAAAAGATCGAATAGATGTTAAATATGTAAAGCATAAACTGACAAAACCAAAAAGTCCTTATAACTCGTAAAGGGATGTAGATATCGAAATAATAAATGTAGAAACACCCCCAAATACCGCCTGTCGACTTTGGCAGCCTGTTAGCTTCTGCAAAAATCTCAGTTCTTTTAGACGAAAAAGAAAAAAGTTTTGAAAAAATTCTTTAAAAGATCGAATAGATGTTAAATATGTAAAGTATAAACAAAACCAAAAAGTCCTTATAACTTGTGAAATAATGTAGATACCGAAAAAATGAATGAAAAACACCCCTACACCCTCAGTCAACTTTGGCAGCCTACTACCATGCAAAAGTCTCAATCCCTTAAGTTTCAAATTTGCAATTACTTCAATAGATGTGGAAATACAATTTTCGTTTTACATAAGTGTGTTTACCCCACGAAGGAAACGTTTTCAGCAGAAAAGATAGAAACTATGTTAATTATGCAAATGTTCGCTGATGCGCAATCTCGGCCATTATTCTCCGTACGTAGCATGTAATAGTTAATGCTACGGAATCGGTTAATAAATAGTAGGTACATATTTTTAAAATACAAAATTAATTTGAAATTTTAATGTTTTATAAATCAGAATTAATCCCCAATATATTTTTTTCCATCAACCTTTATCTCACTTTTGAATACATTTTTGTTTTATTACATTTTTGTTTCATTTCGCAAATAAAGAAATCCAGTCATTGATTTCGATTCTGGAAAAGCCTAATGCAATTAACAGAATCAGCAACTTTTTAATCTGCACGAGTTTAAAATAAGATATTTATTGATATTTAATGAGAGAAACTGGTAAAGTAGACTATCGATACAATGAAAATATAAAAATGAAGATTTTACCAAAAATAATAAAATAATATACAAGAAAAAAAGAAATAAGGACGAGATAGAGATTTTAGTTTGAATCAGAAGTGACAATAAAAACATTAGTACTCGCACTCGCATTGCTCGACGATTTGGGACACCAGTAAAAGTATTGCTATCAATCAGCTATACATTGACATTTCATGCAACATTGTACGCGTCAATAAATTCATGTGTGCAGTGACTGTGCATTCGCAAATTAGTTAGCTATATTATATAACTTGTTTTCTTCGGCTTTCTGTTTACATGTTTCCCCTTTATCACATATTTGGCAAGTTTAAATAATTGTCTTATTCTCTAATTTATTAATTTGCAATAATTGACCTTGAGATATTGCATTTAAACTAGGACTAATTAGAAATAATTATATATTAATCAAGCACCGGAACCTTTCTTCATAACTGTTACAAAACTTTGTTGGAATTAGAAATATATAATGTAGCGATAACGTAACGTAGGCGTACCGCCTTCTTTGAGACTTTCAATAAACAAATTATACAATCAACATCTGGCTTCCAATTTAACCAATTACGGTAAAAAAAATATATTGAACAATATAATGTACGAAACTATAATTACGAACGTTTGTAGGGTTCCTGTGATATATCCGTACGTGTCAAAAAGGTATACTGGGTGATTCCAAAATAAACCGAGGAAAAAACTCTTAGAATCTGTGAGGGTGCATAAATAGTTTTCTCAGTTTTTGGAATTTTCAGGCAAGTAAAGAAAGTCATAAAAATATCCACAAAATCCCCACTATCGACGCCCTTAATAACAGAAAATAGCCGCATTATTTAACCGATAAGTAAACGATCGTAATTTACGTAATCCATACATATAAAACAACAAAAATTATCGCATGTTTCTGAATAAAGTTGAAATGTAATAATTTTTACGTATGTGTACCGACGTGCAATGGTTTCATTTTAAGGCAATGTTTTGATTAATTAAGACGCTTCTAACAATTATTCACTACCTACTCACCTTAATAGGAGAGATTCTCAGTTCTCACTTGGATATGAAAGACGTTAATTATAAAGAGTGTTTCAACAAGAGGATGCGTTTTGAAATGCCCGCCATTTCTGTTATGTGAAGTATGCAGTCGTCATATTTGAAAAGTGTCATCACGAATCATTGCCATTTTAATGCAACGATATTCGCTCGAGGAACGTTTACTTATTGTGAAAACCCATTATCAAAATGGGGAAAAGGTTATGGAGACGTTTCGGGGGTTACGTGCGCATTTCGGTAGACATAATCGTCATTTTTTTTTTGGCACGAATTGGAAGATTTTGCAGTACGTTTTGGCATAACTGTGGCTCTCTTTCAGCGATATGGCGTCGAATTTCGTCCTTCAAGTCTTGAATCGTTTGATCGTTGGAGTAGACTTTGCTTTTCAAAAGACCCCAAAGAAAGGAGACTAAGGGCGTTAGGTCGCATGATCTTAGTAGCCAATTCTAATCCCCAAAGTGGAAAATTATACGACCTGGAAACTTTGACTGTAACACCTTCCCCATTTTGATAACGGGTTTTCACAATAAGTGACCGTTCTCCGGGCGAATAACGTTACATTATTAAAATGACAATGCTTCAGGATGACAATTTTCAAATATAATGACTGCATGCTTGACATAACAGAAATGACGGGCATTTCAAAATGCAACCTCTTATTGAAACACCCTTTATAAATCAACTAAATTTTAATTAAATCATCATTCAAACAGACATGAAACTAAAATCCCACTTTAAAGGATAACTTAGAATGTTTACCTTCTCTGACAGAGAGTATCTCAATTGGGAAACAAGTGTCATTAGGACCGATGTAATTAGGAAAAACATCTGTTTGGCAGTTGTATGGCGTTGTGTGTTGGTGATAAAGTAAAAGTAAAGATTATTTAAAATGCTCTCCCTGATTTTCTACACAAGCTCTGACCCTTTTTGCAGCAGTCTGCCTTTTTCGAAAACAGTTTGCACTTTTCAATCATTTTATAATATACAAATTAGTTTTAATAAACCATAGACGGATATGGTTTTAACCCTTCAAACTTTAAGATTTCTCGAAATTTCCCGTACCGATTTTTTTTCGTATTTTGGAAAAGTTGTTAGTATATTGAGACCTAGAGTTTTTTCTTCTGTTTACGTCTGAATCACTCTGTAAAATAATAATAAAATAGTTTTACATAATTTGTGGTTCACACGCACTGTTTACCTTCATCTATTATGCTATAAGAATAACTTTCTTTCAGTCAGGTTTTTTACTATTTATGGAAATGCTTGTATCAATCAAGCCATTAAAATCTATGAAATCTCAAGAATATTTTCATTTTTTAATAATTATTAATTAATAAGGGCTACCCCGCTTGAATTCACCACGTGAGGCGCTAGTGTAGGGTAAGGTTCAGAAATTTCAAATGTCACTGAACGTTAATGTTTATTATGGCTTTTTAACGCGGGTTTTTAGTAATTTTTATAAAAATTGTGATACTTCTGATAAAATATGGAAGATATACGGTACGGGTCGATGAATGTAAGTGCTTTAAAGTCAGAGCTAAAAAAAGGTAGTAATTTACTTCCTCAGTAGGGAAATTATTGTACCTATCAGAGGGGTCTTATATCATTAAAGTTAGGTGGTTATATCAAGCATGAGCATGATGAATACAACGTATGTTCATGATTATTACTTACGATTTTCTGTAGTAGACTCCTTTGGTAACGCATAATCGTCAGGATTAAAATGTTCCTTACAAACACACGAATGTTTCGAAGGAATAAAGTTATCCCTGCGCATATAAGCATTCTTTACAGTCGTACGACAATGGAAGTATTAATCGCAATTTCATTGGCCGTTTTAACATAGCCTCAGGGCATGCGCAGTTACATGACATATTAAAGTGTATTACATCATTTTGGAATCATTTGTAAGCAATGAATTCGTTTGACGATAGAGAAGATACTCGCCTAGCACGCGGTAGGTCCAGGGTTCGAATCGGAAAGTTTTTTTTTTTTTTTTTAAATAAGTATTTTTTAGTTCGTTAGTAAGATTTTCCTTGCCCTTTATTACAGTTTGTTTATTTTCCTTGCCCTTTATTATAGTTTGTTTATTTTCACGGTGCCGAATTCCCCTTTAAAAATGATATCTGATGAGCACGCCATGCCGTGGCCTTGAAACGGCCAATGAAATTGCTAGAAATACTGCCATTTCCGTATGACTGTAAAGGATGCTTATATGCTATCCCTGCGAATCGCTACCAACCACTGTTTTACCGAGTTTTGTCTCTCGAAAGCATATGTCCACCTTTTGTTTGCGAACAAAATAGAATTCCACAACACTGAGGCATAATTAACACGTTTTTTTATTTACTGGTGTACAAAATAATTATAATAAAACCCTATAAACTTGTTCCTCGCCTAACAATAACTTTTCACAGCTACCTTACTCGCTAGTGGCGCCAACTGCTAAGTCTAAAAACGGTAGCCCTCATTAATTACTTATCATATTTGCGTTAAATTTCAGTTAAAATTAAAGCCCTTTTGACTAATACGTTAAGGTCAGTCCCCAATCAAACTGTTTACTTTTGCGTTACACAATTCTATTAATGAGGTATAAAATTAAAATGAAATTGGAGTTTAAAGATGAGCAGTTTATATGTTTTACGGTGCATTTGGCTTGAGCGTTTTTTATAAGTGTACAAGACGATAGTATATTCTCGTTTTGCTTTTCATTCCCTCTCTGTTTTTTTTTTTAATTTAGCACTAATAGAATCTCGTAACGCAAAAAGCAAAAAGAAAAAAGTTTGGTTGTGGGACTCATTTTTGAAAGCAATAAATACAATTTATTCTAACTATATCTCAAGAAAATAAAATATTAATCATTATAACGGGTACCTAAAAACAAGGAATAACAGAACTTTCATATAAATCAGATCCTGGCATAGTTTCCTGTCAGCGAACCGTTCGACTAATATAATACTAATGTAGGTTTTGAAAGCAACAAATTGAGATGGATTAGTAGAGACAACGTAATGCATGCGTGAATTGTGCATTCAGTTATCCAATTCTTTGAACGTGCATTCGACTGCTCGTTCACTTTCACTAATCCTGATTACTCCTACTGTCTTCTCTAGCTCTGCTACCCACATTTTATATATCTTATCAAGATCCATGATTTTCTTGTTTCGTTACTCTCGATTTGGACGCTGACAGTGACACGCTGATATCAAATATTATTATAAGGAATTTAGAATAAATTCAAGCATTATTATTTGTTACTTTATTATTAGACCTTAGCATGGGACAACATTTGGTTGATCTGAGTATCGGATTTCGTGTCTATAAAAAAAAAAAATTTTTCTTTATACGGGCGTACCCGTTAAGTCATATTGTTTTTTACTGTAATGTAATTAAACCCGCGTCAAATTCCTTCTCTGTACTTATTTATTCTCCTGGGTCCGGAATCTCACGCAGGTAGCTATAGTTGCCCACGTGTGCGATGCTTGGACGACGCTCTAATACAGAGCCATCCAAGTGGAAGCCACAAAAGTGCGACTGGCTCCCCGTCAGTGGTTTTCCTTTAGTGTCCTTTTTTTTTTTTTTTTTTTGAGTTTTGTCCATCAATTTAACTCAGCTACACCGTGCTGATTAAGACCAGTTAGGGTCAGAAACACGTGTCCGCGGTTTGCCTCTTTCTGCCATTTGCAGTTTTTGCATTTTCCACCATGCAATTTTTTTCTTTATGCGGGCGCACCCGTTAAGTCATATTGTTTTTTACTGTAATGTAATTAAACCCGTGTCAAATTCCTTCTCTGTACTTATATATATATTTTTTTTTTTATATATATATATATATATATATATATATATATATATATATATATATATATATATATATATATATATATATATATATATATATATTGCTTCCGGCATGGATTCGAACCATTGATATTCGGTATCGAGTACTGATAAGATTGATAAGATTGTTTTTCTCTTTTGGAAGTCCTGAGAGGCGGAAGGACATTTCAGAAGCAAAGGTCAGTTCTTGTGTACTCCTAGTTGCGACCAAGTCTTCCACGCGACATTTTTTTTATTCAAACTTCTTTCCTCAAAAGTTTTTTGTGGTCTTCCCCGACTTGTTCGTTTTATGTAAAGTAAATGACTACGTTTCCTGGCATGGACAGTTTCAGTCCAAGACTCACTTCATTCCATCTTAGGAAGAATAAACGTTTTCTTGCACACTACACACTGCTCCCACCGTCAGGCAGTAATACTGAAATTTTTTAAATTTCGTTCTGGATATCGTCTCATTCAAACCCAATAATGCTTTAATCTTTCCAGCAACTGCTAAGACTCTCTCTCCCTTTCTATTCGACACCCACGTTGCGAAAAGATAACTATTGGCTACAGATGTGGTCGATCCTGGAAACAATACAATAATGTCAAGGTCTGCACGTCTCTGCAAAAAATGTATATTAAGATATTTAGCATTATACACATGATTTCGGATGTATTTTGTTTTCAGGAGTAACTTCCAAAGTAAGCATAAAATTAACACAAACACAAAAATCAAATGATATTTGTGTAAATAACAAAATGTATCTAATTACATGCGTCCTATTTTCCTACTTAAATACTCACCTTTATAGCATCCCAAGAAGCAGAATTTTCGTAATATCAATATGCGCATACGGTAATTCGTTCTTCGGGTCTCTAATGACTTTCCACTAATGGCTGGCTTGCTGTGTAATACATGTGTTTGTGATTTTGGCCGAATATCAATGCACTGTGCGTTGGTGCTTTTGGTGGATAACGGATTTCGAGCGCCACACAATTGATCGATTTGGGCAATTTAGGTGGAAGGAATTAAAATAGTAAATTTAAGGATTGCTTTCAAGGAGATATATATATATATAATCAAATTAATACTTGAAAATATTTTTGACTATATTATCCCTCATTTCATATACCCTGTATATGAACCGACTATGAACCGTGTGAGCAATTTTTTCGTGTGGAATAATATTTTCTGTGCAAATTTTTGCTTGCCTTAAAATTGAAATCTATCGAATGATTTTTGATGTTCTTTTATACAGGGTTTATTATTTAGGTTTGTTTTATCCCTTTGGTACTCTAGTAGTCACCATTTTTACATCAGCGACTCTACGTTTACCTACTACTCTCAGACTTTTCTGGATTGCATCAGAAAGCTTTTTCCCTCCATTAAATTAGCGACTTTTTTATTTTTGCTCTTCCCTGAAGATTCTACGCTTAATTTTTTTATCTGCCAAGTCGAGCTCGACTCTGCTGTGTTTCATCATGTTTTAACTTAAATTCCAGATCCTATTTTTTTTCAAGACTAACAGAGGAATCCTGCAGTCCAAAAGATATGAAAGTGTGCGCAAATTTAATGCTTATTCCATTTGCTCCCCAGTAAACACTAGAGTATGGGAATTTACTGGACTTTTATTCAGTCAGCATATCCAGTAAGGCCCTCTAAATACCCGGTGAACAACCAGAGTTTGGTGATTGCTGGGTTAATGGCAGTTTTAATATTTTGTTTCATCGTAACATTAAAATAATTCTTTTCGTGTAATGCGTGCACGATTCCGAAGCATCTTGATATTACCTGTAAACATTAAAACAATACTACTTGTGTTAATAGTGTTTGAGGATATAGGTGGATATATAATCTTGCAGCTCCAATTAAAGGAATGTCAAGGCTATTTATTAGTAACTTTATTTCCACGGTACTCTTCGGAACTGTTTTTTGTAATGCATAAACAAAATAACCTGTACTTACAAAATTACAATTTCCATAAAGTTAAATGGATTGTTAGTTTATGTTCAGCTCACAGGTTCTGAACAGAAAATGAATATGAACCATGAAAATACGTACTTCCAGCTTCACAATCCATCCAAAAGGAACATACTTATCTACTCTCGAAAAAAAAAAAAACGCTTATTGACACGATCATGTTAACTCTTAAAACAATACTGAGACAGCTGTACTTAGAATCGGTTTTTATTTCACACGTGCAAAATTATAGCATTATTGCCCTTATTTGTTCGATTAAACTATCACATCAAATAGAATGACTATTCGAGAAAAGATGATGTGTTAGAATGGGTACGACGGGTTATAAAACTATTTGGATTTTCCAGCGGATACAATTATTGTTAGTTAAATCAGTTTTCTTCATCCGCCAAATGTCAATTTTATTCCTATTCAGACCGATCCCCAAGGCATTTAATGGAATAATCTTGAATCATCTCTTTATTGCAAACGTTTAAGTCTGATTGGCATTATCCAATTTTTATACTTTTTTCAGCTTTAAATTAAGAAACTAGTTTCAAGACAAAAACTTGAACAATCTGAATCAACAAAATTGGATTCAATTTTCAAACTAGAAAAAAGACAGTAAACTAGGTCTGGTCTAAGTTTTCATTCAAGTTTTCATCTAGACTTGCGTATTGAAGTGAATTTTAGAAGTGGTAATAGTAATTGTTTTATTTTGATTTATTCATTTATAACCTCACTATCTTTGTTGTTTATGATCGAAGGCTTCATGCACGCATATATCTCCCTAATCTCTGAGGCCAATTTGTTAATGTGAAGCTAGCAGACAAATAATAACTTCACCACAAACATGCAATCATGAATTAAAACTTTAATGAAAACTTGAACGAAAACTTGCATAGAAACTTGGATAATGTCAATCAGGCTTTTGACCCATATTCATAGACATGCCCCATGCTAAGGAATAAGACTTTCTAGAATAAGAATTCCTTAAAATAAGGATCCCTTCTTTTGAAAATGTTTCATAGATTAGAGTTCATTAATTTTATGTTATTATTTTATATGGTTAATTGTAGGAATTTAAATGTTATTCGGTAATATCAAATAATACGACAATTTTAGAAGAAAAAAATTATAATAAACACAGTTTTTATCCTTAAAAAAATTTTATTTAATTTATTAGGCATCCCTTGAGAAATGAGAATACCTTGTTAAAAAAAAATATGCGTCAGAATGAGGGGAACCTCGGATCATCTGCTTTGTCAAGGCAGGTTGGTAGGTTCCTTGAGATTATTGACATCTATTTATATGCGTGGTCTTTGCTGAAGAGTGCTGACATATTCTTTATAACTTTGTTGTTATTGTGTGGTTGCCATTATTGTTCAATGCAGTTTCCTGTTAACATTCGTTAGAAATATTTTTTCTTTATTTTTGAAGAACAATTAGTAAAATTTAATAATGGAATTAATGGACGAGAATGATGATTTTTTTTAGTGACTAAGTGGAAGTAATAATTCCACATCCATAGAGGTATATAACGAATTATGAAAACCCATTAGAATTATTTAAATTGTTTGTATTTGACTTTTATTTAATCGTTAATGTTTGACATTAAAAATGATAATAAAAACATTCATCCGACCACATGAATAAAGTTACCATTTTTATCACTTTACAAAACAAAATATACCAAACGAGCACCTCATTCCTCATTTTGAGGACTGCCTATAAATTTGGACATTAGAGTACATAAAGTATAGATTTATATCATTAATAAATAATATGAGGGGCAATGGTACTAGAATGGAGTCGTGTGGTATGCTGCGTTGGATTGTATAAATTAATGTTGTTTAAAAAAAATGGCATCCACCATCAAGAACAATTAAATATGTTGATGTATAATTTGATATTTGCTACGTTTCTTATCATTATCCCAATTTAATAACTATTTGATAAAAATACGGTAAATTCTTTCAAACTAGTTCTATATCAGAAGAAATCACACTACCCATGTTTACGACTATCGTGTCGATTGTCGTGGCAAAATTCGTGATTTAGCGATTGGAGCCCAAGCATCTGAGACAACATTTGACTTTTAACCCTTTATTTGCACGCGTTTTCTCTTTGTCAGGATGTCAAGAAAGTTCATTAACTGTTATGTATTGATTAATTTAATTTTCACAGTTAAACGCTTACTCGTTAATAGGTTTCATGAAAGGTTAAAGAAAATCGGAAAGTTTTATGGCTGGATACGCGAATAAACAGTATCTGTATTACTAGTATTACTGGTTGCCATAAACATCTGTTACATTTATTGCAAATTGTGATTCGTAATTAATTTTATGTTAGTAATTCGAATCGTGACTGCTGAAGACCATTTACAACGTTGATTGAATAAAGGACCTAGACTAGGCTACATATATATTCGCATAAATAAAAAAATGTAATTAACTATCTTACAGATGGCCCGGGGATGTCATACTTTCTATGAAATACATATTTAGTACTGGCATAGAGGCTTCCGCGGCATTTAATCCTAAAAACACTGAAGTTCCTATACGGAATTTAAAAACAAAAAGGTTCAAGTGAATTATATTGTGTTTTATCTTTTTTTTTATCTAAAGATAGTACAAATCGACAAAGAAGCATTACAAATAAATTTTACATGCAGGATGCTTCACTCAAACTAGTCGGACTAATAACTTCAACCAAAAATAATATTTATAATCTACGAAAGGCGTTAAGGAGTGGCACTTACAGGCTATTATTGTGATAACTGTATGGTATTTTCAATTGTGAAATGTAAATTTTTATAGAATACATTTTTTCATTTAATTTAGTACTTTACAGGCACTTATACTTTTAAAGTTAAATTCTACTTAGGAATTTATAATAATTGTTCAAAGATTTGGAGTCACTAGACTGTTTTAACAAATTATTTTTGGTTTTGAGGTTATTAGTCTGTGTAGTTTTACGTTCATATTTATATACAGGGTGTCCTATAATTAAGTACCTTCCTTCAAGGAGGTGATAAAACTATAAAAAATAAGTAGTACTTTGTATATAAACATTTGCCTTAAATCAGTTCCCTTAAAGGGGGGTAAGTACAGCATAGTTATTTGCCAATAAATTCGAAACGTCTTAAGTTGCAAAAATTAAATTTATTAATTTGATAATGTTATATATTTTGTCAAATTTTTATCAAAATATCGTGATTTGTTGGGGTATTTAAAGGGGGGGCGAGGGTTAATTTTTGCCATACATTTTTTTGCCTTATTTTTTTAAACATTTAAAACGGAAAATGGCACCAGTGTTAAAAACTACATAAAAAAGGTATTCTTACTAAATTTCGATAGGGGCTATCGTTTTCGAGTTATTTGTATTTTAATATTGCAATTCAGAATAGGTATGCAATAATGGAAGGTAACTAAACTCTACAAAAATAATTCCACAATATTTTCAACTATTGTTTTGTAGAACAATTTAAAATATCGCGCTACGCAATGAATCATGTAATTTAAGGAGAATCATTTTTTTATTTACAATAATTTTCTAACTAATATTATTTTAAGTTTGTGTCTTAAGTTCAGAATATGATCAAGAATAAAGAAATAAATTGGTTATTTCTAAACATTTGTTAAATTACATGCTTCATGCGCAAAGCGATATTTTAAATTGCTCTACAAAACAATAGCTGAAAATATTGTGGAATTATTTCTGTAGAGGTATGTAGTTACCTTCCATTATTGTATACCTATCCTGTATTGCAATATTAAAATACAAATAACTCCAGAACGATGGCTCGTATCGAAATTTAGCAAGAGTACCTTTTTTATGCAGTTTTAATATAGGTGCTTTTTCTCTTTTAAATGTTTAAAAAAAATAATAAGGCAAAACAAATTATAGGGAAAATTCATCCTCACAAATCATGATATTTAGATAAAAATTTGACAAAATATGTAACATTATGAAATTAATAAATGGTCCAAATTCAATTTTTGCACCTTAAGACATTTGGAATTCATTGGCAAATAACTATGTTGTACTTACCAGGAGATAAGAGATTGTAGCTCCGAAGACAAATGTATATATACAAAATTCAACTTATTTTTTCTAGTTCTATCACCCCCCTTGAAGGAAGGTACTTAATTATGGGACACCATGTATACAGGGTATCTCAAGTATGCAGCCGTTAATTTTTAGAGGTGATTCTACTTTAAAAAATATTTTAAAAAGTTCCTATAAACATGGGTCTGGAAATCCTTCTTAAGGGCCTTCTGAAAGGGGCACCAAAAATTGGGATTTTATTTTATATCTCAGGAACCATTTGAGCTACAGTGAAGAGTCTTTGCACGTGGTCTGATATCAATAAAGGTCATTATTTTATGTTATCCGCTAAGAGTAAATTCAATCATGGGAGCGCAAAATGGAGAGGGGGGCTTCCTTTTTCCCCCTCCATTTTTATGCCTTATTTTTTTTTAAAACATTTAAAACAGAAAATGGCACCAGTGTTATAAACTGCATAAAAAATATGCTATTACTAAATTTCGATGGGAGCCATCGATTTGGAGTTATTTGTATTTTAATATTGCAATTCAGAATAGGTATGCAATAATGGAAGGTAACTAACCTCTACAAAAATAATTCCACAATATTTACAACTATTGTTTTGTAGAGCAATTTAAAATATCGCGCTACGCAATGAAGCATGTAATTTAAGGAGAAACATTTTTTTTATTTACAATAATTTTCTAATTAATATTATTTTAAGTTTGTGTCTTAAGTTCAGAATATGATCAAGAATAAAGAAATAAATTGGTTATTTCTAAAAATTTGTTAAATTACATGCTTCATTGCGTAAAGCGATATTTTAAATTGCTCTGCCAAACAATAGCTGAAAATATTGTGGAATTATTTCTGTTGAGGTATGTAGTTACCTTCTATTATTGTATACCTATCCTATATTGCAATATTAAAATACAAATAACTCCAAAACGATGGCTCCTATGGAGTACCTTTTTTTATGCAGTTTTAATATTGGTGCCTTATTCTGTTTTAAATGTTTAAAAAATATATATGAATTATAGGGAAAATTCATCTTCATCCCCCCTGGAAAAGAAAATTCATCCCAACAAATCATGATATTTAGATAAAAATTTGACAAAATATGTAACATTATGAAATTAATAAATGGCCCAAATTTAATTTTTGCACCTTAAGACGTTTCGAATTTATTAGCAAATAACTATGCTGTACTTACCAGGAGGTAAGAGATTATATCTCCCAAGGCAAATGTTTATGTACAAAACTCAACTTATTTTTTTCTAGTTCTATCACCCCCTTAAAGGAAGGTATTTAATTATAGAACATCATATATACAAGGTGTCTCTGGTATGCAGTCATTAATTTTTAGGGGTGATTCAACCTCAAAAAAATATTTTAAAAAGTTCATGGTTCCGTTAATCCCTCTTAAGGGAGCTAGGGCCTTCTGAAAGGGTCACCAAGAGTAAATTCAGTCATGGGAGCGCAAAATGCGGAGGAGGAGGGGGCTTCCTTTTCCCCGCTCCAAACTTTTTTATGTCTATTTTTTTGTGATTGTCTTATCGGGATACGATTTAAAAGAACATTTTTTAATATTTTTTTAAATAGAATTGCCTCTAAAAATTAATGACTGCATATCTGAAACACCTTGTATATTTTTTACATATTTAAATTAATTTAAGTTTTAAATAAATCACTGTTATCAATCATTTGAAGGAGGATTCCGACTTTGAATTCTTTTCTGAATACGGCATTAAGATTTCTAAATACGGCGTTAAGATAATAAATTAGCTGCCTAACGTCGTCCTCTGTTAGATATTATTTTGTTTTCTCTCATATTTAAGAAAATTATTATTATTATTATTATTATATCTTTCAGAACAGAAAAGATGTAATCATCGACATCTACGTAAATAAATGTTGCGTAGTGCACTAACATAAAACGAAATGGAACTTATTTCGACAAATTTTATGGTTATTTTCCACAAATATTTATATGTTGTCATTGTTAAAGAAAATTGTACTTTACAACGTAAATTATATTTTAAAATATATGACATAATATACTACCATGTTGTTATTACATCATTCCGGAAGTATTAACAAAAATTAACCATTAGACAGTATTTGCAAAATAAAGGGATCAATATTAACATAATTCACGTCTGAACAGTATATTGTTATGAAGCTTAATGTCTGCGTTGACAGAACCACTCCTTAGGTGCCTAATATGGGTTAAATGTTAAATTCAATTATTTTCCATCATCGTATATCATTTCTATCATTACTACTACATGTTTTAACTATCAGTCTTATACATAAAGTGTATTATTATCAAATTAACTGAAGGCATTTAAGGATATTCCTCATTTTGAAGTTTGTTAAGTATAATCGACTATAATAATTTTCTAGCAGAACTACGAGAAATACTCTTTTTTTTACCCATAGGTAATAGCTTTTGATATTACCATTTTTTTTTATAAATTCAATTTCAAAGACTACAATCTTATATTTTAACACACGATTGGCTAAATATTTTCAGTTCTGTTTTATGTATTTAAGTAACTACAAACATATAAGATTTGACAAAGTTCCCGATGAAAGGAGGCTACACAAGTCATAACAACCCACTCGTAGTCTAATCTAATCTACCAAATAAACAGAATTAAAATATTGGTGAATTGATCCAGCATTAGCTGGAGTGAATTTGACGCTTCTCGTTCTGCCAACCAAAGTCTTTTCAGTTCAGATGACGAATACATGATCATTTTCAGCAGAGACAACCAAAGTATGTAGTACTATGGGCTAAAGATAATTAGAGTTCAAGACAATAGAAAAAAACACGCAGGTGTCTGCTGATTTTTGGTCTTGTAACGTCCAGAATAAAAAAGAAATTTCATTCAAATTCTCAGTCGAGTCTAAGAATGTAGCTCCATTAAATTTAACTACAATTCATCGTTATCATTGCAATTAGATAGAGATAAAACATTTACGCCAGTGTCAGTGGTGATTTTTTATAGCTATGAAAATTCAGAGTTTCAATCCAGATCTCTCGCATATCTACTTATGACACCATATGAAAGTTAAACCAAATGGGATCCATTAATAATAGAATTTTTGCATTGATTTTGATGGTTCTTCATCCATTCGCTCTCTTAAATTTTTATTAGTTCCTTCAGTACGTCTCGTTAGCCTGTATTTCGATGGTTTTATTCAGTATTTCCTGAGTTTCAAGCTTTTTTAGAAACTCTTGAAGGCAAGCTCAAGCATAGCTCCATTTACCATTTTCATAAATACCATTTTGAAAATGATTTATCATTTTTTTAGTCCCCGAATAAGAACCACATTTTTAACAAAAATAACTACACAAACTATTTTTCGAAATATTTCAAAACAAAAATTTCAGATTGTGTTGAACATAAGTATATCCTGTAGTCGAAAAGACCAAACTTCGTATGGTTCGTTGAGTTAAAGAATTAAGAAGTTAACCAAATTCTTTCATTTCTTAGGACGATTGCAATAAAGCAATAGCCCACAATTTCAGGATGTCTTATATATGATAGAATATAGTACGGAATGTGGAATATTGTAAAAATCACCTGAATATATATATTTGGAAATTATGTGCGTTTAATATGAGAATCCCAAGATATAAGAGTAACATTGAACTGGATGAAGACTGTGGGCAGTGTACCATCACAGCCTTGTGTTTATTACAGAAATATTTAAGACTGTAAGGTTGATGTAAAGAGATAATGGGCACGTTACTTATGACCTTCGCGCCTGTTGGCACGTTTGCACCGTTTATTTAAGTTTAACTTATTTACTACGAACCGCTCTTTAAACATCTTAGCTTGTGTTTATTTATTTTGTCGAGAGTTGACGCTAACTTCACTTCTCATTTAAAATTTAACAATCAATGAAAGTTAAATTGAAAATTTAATTATGAAACTAAGTTTTATTCTTATGTTATCTTATGTCTCCTTTCCAAACTAGAAAGGTAGCATTAGTCACCAAGCTAATATTTTAATAATCAAGGTGGCAGCATCTCGTCTTTTATACCAGTATCTATTATAATAATAGTCAAAAATATGTTGACTATTTAAAACCTGGATAAATATTGTTTTGATATATAGGCTTTATAAGTGACCTGTAACATTTATTTAGCAAGATCCAATATCTTACATTAAACTGGAGTACCTATATAAATATTAGGTGCCACCAATATATTTCAGATAAATGTTGATCATATTATTAATAAGAATTTGATAGTAAGAAAGGAAATCTATGGCCTACCCTGGTGCCTACCTGCTAGTCAAGAAAAATACATTTATAGTTCTGCCGCCCACAGGCCAAGAAAGTTTTTTGCAGACAATTGTAGCTGAAAGAAGCTCAGATTAATAAATATAAAGATAAGTAACACCCATAAGAGATACACTGATTATTATGACCGATACATAAACAACAATTTACATGTTTACATACCAACGTGTATCCAAAACAAACCAAGGACGGCCCCATACTTCAGCGTTTATTTTAATGCTTTTGCATAACTTAAAACTTAATAGGTATACAACATTTTTTGCTCGAGTAAAGTATTTTTCAATACTATTCTGCTGTTGCTGTTTTAATCTCTGTTGTTTTTAAGTGATTTTAAAGTTTTGTGTTATTGGGTACTGATTAATAATCGATTTTTGGTTATAAAAATTTATTTAGTGAATATTCATTGAGAAACAATGACTAATAAGTGTCTAGTGTGCGCAAAACTAAGGGGTTGTTTATCTTTTCACAGGTAATTAAACAAAACAGATCAGGGTCGGCATAATACGTGAATTCGAAAGTGTGAAAGCTCAAAAATGACTAAAATTAATGTTAACTTTACAAAGAATAAAAAACAACATTGGATTCTATTTGAACAGTAAAAAATCCACATTTTATTAAAAAAAGATACTTATACAATTTTATCTTGAATGGAATGTTCATTCTTAAGGTAGCTCACAAATTGTAGATGTTTTAAAGTCTGTTGATATTTTTTTTTAATTCAATTTTAAAGGTCTTAGTAAAAAATATGTTTATTTTCAGATTTCCCGAGAGTCTGGGAATGAGTAAAAGCTCAAAACGAAAATGTTAGTAAGTGGCACTACGTGTGTTCACAACACTTAAAAAAAGTGAATATACTATTAAAAGATCTAGATTAAAAGTCTTGAAAATCAGTACTGTTCTATTTTTCCCCTGACAATACTATCACCAAGTTCATCACACGTACCGTCCAGGTTATTAGAGAATTATATTGAAAATTAATAATTTAGTGAGTAGTCATGAAATAATATCAAGTAGATACCTACAAAGCTTCAACTGCTTTGTTGATATGTTACTTTCATTGCAGTGATGTAGGTTTATATATTTCAAAGAAATGTCACTTGTTTCAGGATTGAAAAATATATTATTTCGCCACCATTAATACCTAAGATAGCAAGGTAGGTTCAATTTAAATATACAGTGCAGTGATTCAAAAAAAATTTTTTGGATCACTGCACGCTACATTTAAAGAACTTATAAATGTCTACAATTTGATGTGCCGGACATGGCATTGCTTAAAAAATAAAAAAAATAAGGACCAGGAGAGTTTAAAGTGGCGGGTCCTGTATATTTAAATTTAACATACCTTGCTATCTTGGGTACTAATGGTGGCGAAAGAATCAAATTTTCCATGCTGAAACAAATGAGATTTATTTGAAATATTACAAACCCACATCACTGCAATACAAGTAACATATCAACAAAACAGTTGATGCTCTGTAGGTACCTATCTACTTGATATGATTTCATGAGGTATGAATGAGTGACTACTGAGTATATTATTAATTTTCAATATAATTCTCTACTAACCTGGATAGTACGTGTGACGAAGTTGGTGATAGTGTTGCCAGGGAAAAAATGAAAACATTGATTTTCAACACTTTTAATCCAGATCTTATAATATAATCAATTTTTTTAAAGTGTTGTGAACACATGTAATGCCACTTACTAGCATTTTCCATTTTGAGAACTTTCAGCCAACCTTCTCTTCTCTCCAGATTCTCGGGAAATCTGAAATTAAACACATTTTTTAATAACAACTTTTAAACTTGAATTAAAAAAATATCAGTTGAATTTGATTGAATCAGTTGATCTACAGTTTGTGAGCAACCTTAAGAATGAAATTTATGAATGAAAGTTAAAATAAATATTTTTGTATGAGTATTTATTTTTATTAATAAAATATGAATATTTTACTGTTCAAATGGAATCAAATGTTGTTGTTTTTGTTTTTGTAAAGCTATCATTAATTTTAGTTATTTTTGAGCTTTCACATTTTCGCATTATGCCGGCCCTGATTTGTTTTGTGTACTTACCTGTGAAAAGGTAAACAACCCCGTGAGTTTCCTCTTTGACCGCACACTACACACTTATTAGTCATTGTTTCTCAATAAATAATAAATGAAAAAATCGATGACTAATCACTGTACCAAATAACAAAACTTTAAAATCACTTAAAAACACAAACTAAAATGACAGACGTCCTCTTACAGAACACTAATTGTTGTCAGTACGGTGATAGATCGGGCATCGATCGGGTTTCTTCGTGCTGTGTTGCTTTAAATAATTACCTACCCTCCACCCGAGGTCCGTAAATTACGGACCTTGTCCTCCGCTAATGGCTTATAAACAAAACCGTGCCCTCCGCCTACGGCATTAGACAGTTACTAAGCAACAAGCTATAGGCTCATTATTAGAAAAAATTATCGCGTGATTATCATTGCCCTTGGTTCATTATAGCTGACAATTTCTGAAATATTAGCATTTTTTTTTCATAGTCAGGACGAACATTTATTGACAGGTGTTAAATTTCGTTTATAAAGACATTTTGAAATTTTATTTTAGATGGATTATTAATTTTTGAGAATTTCAGAATCTCATAACTTTAAAGTAAAATATATTTTTTTAACGTAGGTAGGTTAATCTCATATGAGTAATTATTCATAGTAAAGCAAACAGAAAAATTCTCATAAAATTCCTTTTATTTATGTGACTGGTTTCGTGAACAAGTAATTACTTCACATCTTCAGACACAGGACTACAATAGAAAATGAGTATGGTGGTTACATACATACATAAATATAAATGTTAATAAGTTAATAAAACTTAAAAAACAGGAATACAGAAGACAATTATTTCATTTTTTACTAGTAAAAACTTATTGGTAAAAAATGTTTGATAAAATATTTGTACAAGAAAGATTGAAATTATTTAAATTAATAAGGATAACGTTAGTTTAAAATTATAATACAGAATAATGTAAAATTTAATTAATTGAAATGTGTAAAAGGAGGTTCATTTTTATATAAATTTTTATAAATTATATTTATAAAAATGTAAGTATTATATAAAAATGAACCTCCTTTTTTTACACATTTCAATTAATTAAATTTTACATTATTCTATATTATAATTTTAAACTAACGTAATCCTTATTAATTTAAATAATTTCAATCTTTCTTGTACAAATATTTTATCAAACATTTTTTACCAATAAGTTTTTACTAGTAAAAAATGAAATAATTGTCTTCTGTATTCCTGTTTTTTAAGTTTTATTAACTTATTAACATTTATATTTATGTATGTATGTAACCACCATACTCATTTTCTATTTTAGTCCTGTGTCTGAAGATGTGAAGTAATTACTTGTTCACGAAACCGGTCACATTAATAAAAGGAATTTTATGAGAATTTTTCTGTTTGCTTTACTATATATTTTTTTAACAAAATTTGAAATTTGTTGATAAATTTTACTCTTGGTTATGAAAAAAAAAATGTTTTGCTAATATCAATATTTTACAATATGCTTACAAAACGGACATTTTCTAGTTTGAAGCGATTAAAAACATACATTCAAAATTCCACGACAAATGAAAGACCATCTTGCAATTATAAACATTGAATCGGAAATTGCACAGCAATTAAATATTGAAGAGTGTGCCGAAATCTCTAGTCTCTAATAACAGCCGATTTTACTTCATTGAAATAGGTAAATATTTAATTCATATTCATTATCATATGTTTATTGGCCCAACAGAAATACTTGTGGTCCACCCTTTACATTCACCCATTAGTAAAATGAAATATTTTAATGTGGATTTTACACCGAAATTATCTCTAATCTAAGGTAATTATATACGTTTTTTATATTGACCGAATTGAGCAATGAGCATGAAATGATATTGGTTATACCAGAGACTATATGTACTCTCTGGTTATACTTTGACTACCACTACGAAATAAAGTAGATAGAGATCGCAAATAATCTTAAAAATGATAAATATGCATGATGCATGTTTGTCTGAAAAAGAGTGGCATATCGATGCAGGTAATTCGACTCTAAACTTACATACAATATTCACAGAAAACGACGGGCCCTCTAAAACATGTTCACTGTAAGACCAATTAAATTAATCGAAATAAATTTAGTTTTCATCAGAATTTCAAGCTGCGCAATCGGTGGAAGGCTCCACTATCGATTGTGACATATGAGTGTTGATTGATTAAAATATTGATTCAGGAATTGCCAGGAAGTTTAGACATGATTTTAGAAAAGCATTTACGGAAATAAACTTTACCATTAAGTCAGATAATATACTTTTCCTATACAGGGTTTTTCACTTAAAACTCCGCACGCCAATATCTCGAAAACGAATAGAAATATTTAATTTCTGTAAAAAGTAGTCAATGTATGGGGTCAAGTAGATATTTTTCAAAGTTTAAAAAATTCGACGCCTACTAAGAGCTAAGCGTCGCGACGCGTCGAAAATATAAATCGCTTGCATTGACTTTGAAATTACGCGCATGCGAAAGTACATGTTATTTATAAACTTTTTTGTTATTTACTCGAACTTATTTATTTTACTCATTTCTGAGTTATACCGGTTTATAGTAAACATTTCTTGATTGACAAAAAATGCGATTACGGATGATTTTTACAAGAATGCCATGAAAATTAGTTACTATGGCAACCATTGTTATCGCAATTGTCTTAAGTGCAATTACAAGCGACAGATATTGCCATTGCTGTGTCAAAGATATTGTCACATTTTGTCACAATAAATATTCAAATTTGTTCGGTTTAAGCAAAACTAACAATAATTATATGAAAATGGTTCACTTTAGCAATGAGGAAAAATTAGGCATGTTACTGGTGTTGGGAGAATGCAGGTCCAATTGTAGACAAGCAAAAAGAGTTTACGCACAGCGTTATCCGCATAGAAGAGTCCCCGATGCAAAAACCTTTCAAAGTTTGTGTACAAACCTAAGAGATTATGGCAGCTTCGTAAAACCTAAGAGAAATAGAGAAAAGACGACTACAAATGATGAAAATACTGCTGCTGTAATTCAGCAGGTTGTTAATAATCCCAAGATATCCCTATCAAAAATAAAAGAAAATACCGGTGTTTCCATAAGTTCATCGTGGAGAATTCTAAATAGAAACTCTTTTCGCCCTTACAAAACTAAACTAGTGCATAAATTAGAACCAGGTGATCCCGCTAGAAGAATGGACTTTGCCGATTTGTATAGCCAAGATGCAAATTTTCTCTTGAAAATTCTATGGAGCGACGAAAGTCGATTCCATAATAATGGAATCGTGAACAGACACAACTGTCGTTTTTGGTCCGAAAACCATCCTCGTTGGATTACAGAAAGAGGTAATCAGCGAATTTTTGGCATCAATGTTTGGTGCGGCATATTAAACGGATTCCTTATTGGACCTCACTTTTACAAAGGCACTTTAAATTCAGATCGCTATTTCAGATTTCTTCAAACTACACTTCCGGAACTGTTAGAAGAAGTGCCCTTTGAGACCAGAATGAATATGTGGCTACAGCAGGATGGAGCGCCTCCACATAATGCCCAAATTGTAACGAGGTATTTAGACAGAGAATACCCCAATAGATGGTTTGGTACTAATGGACCGATAAGGTGGCCGGCGAGGTCCCCGGACATTACACCACCCGATTATTTTCTTTGGGGTCACCTAAAGGACGTTGTCTATGAAGAACCTATCGAAGATATGGCTGATCTTATTAACAAAATTAGTGCAGCGTGTGCCGCTATTACAAGAAGGACGCTCCTACAAGTGACCCAAGCTCATCTGTTGAAAGTTGTTGATAGTTGTATTCGAACAGATGGACATAATTTTGAACAAAATTTTTAATTTGTTTTATCATGTAGTTAATTGCAATAATAATTTTGTTTATTAGCTTAACTCAGAAATGAGTAAAATAAATAAGTTCGAGTAAATAACAAAAAAGTTTATAAATAATATGTACTTTCGCATGCGCATAATTTCAAAGTCAATGCAATCGATTTATATTTTCGACGCGTCACGACGCTTAGCTCTTAGTAGGCGTCGAATTTTTTAAACTTTGAAAAATATCTACTTGACCCCATACATTGACTACTTTTTACAGAAATTAAATATTTCTATTCGTTTTCGAGATATTGGCGTGCGGAGTTTTAAGTGAAAAACCCTGTATATGTTTCCCATGTTAACTTAAATTGTACTTATTGGTAAATGGTAAGTAATACGAAATAATTCAATGTGGGTAAAACCTGTGTCCGATAATAATTGATAACCAGGGACGGTTGTACTGGGGGTCCTGAGGAACACAGGCCACCCAACTTCTTGAGCTGCATTTATAAATTAAATAAATAAATCACGTTAGCAACAGGAAATTGGTAGGAGTTAGTATATACCGGCGATACGATTTTATTTACAGGGCGTTTCAAAAACATCCAAATTTAAAAGCCTGATTTTGTGACGAAAAATTAGTCGAAACCTTCATATACACATGTCCTAAACGGCTTCGTTTATAAGATACAGGATTTGCAAAAAAATGCTTAGAACTGAAAAATCTCAAAAATTAAAAATAAATAATTGTTTTTACGTTTCACTTATTAACCCGTAATTGGCAGCGACAGCTTGTAAATTTTGTTTATTTGATAGCATAATATGAATATTGTTTTTAATTTCTTTACAAATCTGGGTGAAGTTAGAAATTAAGCAGTAAAACATTTCTTTAAATTCTACTTCGAAACGGTACTTTGTACGGAAAAAACGTAACAAACAACTTTTATGTAATTTTAACGAGTAATGTCTCGAGTTTACAAACTGAATAAAGAAACAGTGCCGTATCATATATTTTCCTACAAAAATGTTATTAATGTTGTACCTGCGCACGCCACTGGTGGAATTTAAAAAATCTGTTTACACGTAAAAACGACTACTTCTACGATACTAATATGTGCCAAAATTCAATATTCCAAACTGAGCATTTGAGATTTTTTGGAAAAATCTCTTTTTTTTTAATTTTCTACACACTCCGTTATAATCGAAGCCATTTAGGACATAAGCGTATTGTTTTCTATTTATTTTTCGCCAAAAAAAAACATGCTTTAAAATTTGACGGATGCTTTTTTGTATGGTGTGGGGCAAGTGTATGATTAGGCCCTTGTGAAACTCAAACTAAACTGCTAGATAAATTAAACTTGGAGGGTGTAAATTAGGTATATTTGTGCATATTATGACCTCATTTTGAAATGTGTACCACTGTTATCTGCGAACGATATGGTGTCAAGGTCATTATTTTTTAATGGCAATATGGGTAGTTTTTAGTATTTTCAGAAAGATATTATGTATCTGATTACAAAAATGTATCATAAGTCTGAGGTTGTACCTGAAATATTTTGAAAAAATAATTATTGCAAATCTATTTCTTGGGCCCTCCCGTTTCTTAGGGTCTAGAACCGCCCCTGTTGATAACTGTTGGTTTTATGTTTCAAATATGTTCCCTATATAACGACTTGTAAATATGGACTCAGTATTTGAATAATAAACAAATATATTGCCAAACTGAAAACATAATTTAAAACAGCCATTGTCCTTGAGATACATTCGATGCAATTACAAAAATTGTGGACAAACATTTCCTGGACTACATTAATGATTATTATTATAATATCCCGAAGACTGCTCATCGTACTAACATTTATGAAATATTCATCAAACATAACCGCAAATAGACAAAGACAAGTAGGCAGACATCGAACGTAGGAGGTTTTCTAAGTACCCGCTTTAAGGTGTGCTGCCTTTCTTTCTTCTTTGTGGCGTGTGTGTACCTATATGTGTGGTGCTGGAACTATCAACATAAATTTTGATGACTCCTTTATTATTTATTGGCCGTGAAAGGTAAACAACCCCAATTATTTTTAAAAACTATCAAGATCTACATAGCAACACTATACTTTAGAAGTTGGTTCAATGGTCAAAATAAGTAAAAAATGCTATATAAACATATGTCTCATTGAGCACTATTTTGGTGATACACGGAATAAACACAAATAGAGATAGTAAAAGATATCCCAGATTTTCAATCAGATATGCATCAACTGTGTAGTAACATTTATTACACAATTTTTTAACATAAGTAAATATATATATATATATATATATATATATATATATATATATATATATATATATATATATATATATATATATATATATATATATACGGCTAAATTCTAGACAAATATTCGAATAATTTCTTATTTCTTGTTAACATCCTGTCCCTTTACATCGTTGGATTTGTTGAGTCCATCCTGGGTACACTACATCAATTGAAAGGTGGTAGTACGCAGGTACCAATCGTCAAATTCTTCGAGTCCTCTTTAAAAGTTGTAAACAAGGCGGAGACTATGTTAAATTTTCGCAAACCAAATTTGTCCGGAAGAAGGTAAATTAACTGCGTAGGTAGATGGGCCCCGAGAGGGACCGTGGTTGTCATGGAACGACGTTTCGGCAGAATCTCATCTGCCATCTTCAGGTTCTAACAGATAACTGCTTACTGCGGCTTCTGGTAACTGGGTCCACTTTTGTTATAATATATATATATATATATATATATATATATATATATAATTTTTTGTTGAGACTTTGTTTCCCATTTTCCCCCCCTATAAATATATATATATATATATATATATGATATATATATATATATATATATATATATATAGATATATATATGATATTAATATTTTTTTTTTTTTATTTATATATATATATATATATATATATATATATATATATATATATATATATATATATATATATATATGTGTGTGTATATATATGGTAACGGGGCTAAACCTTTAATTGATTCAGATCCACCTTCAGGGAAGAAATCACTGTATAGAAATAAATGACTGTACATCTAATCTTTAGAAAATTTTATTGGTGTACCACAAGTATCGGTTTTAGGACCATTATTATACATAATAAATTATGTGTAACGAGGGTCCTAATGATTTCAATGCCCCGCACTCGGTGATGTTTTCTGACAATACGTCTATTCTTATTTCTGATATTAACGTCAATAATGCCATTAGGGACGCAACTCTGCAGGTACAAGCGGCACGTAAGTGGTTTAACGATAATATGCTTCTTTTAAATTATAGAAAATCTAACTTTATAAGATTCATCAAATGTAACTTCTAACCATAGCTCTTTAATTAAATTAAAAAATGGTACAATTAAACAAGAAATATATTTAAAATTTCCAGGTGTACATATATTTGAAAACTGTTCATGAACTGTTGGCATTGATGTTCTTAGCAAAATAATTACCTCAGCTTTTTACTGTATAAATACCGACTCGGTGAACTAGTTGGCTAGAGCACGCGATGACGTGTGACTAGATAATCTCTCGCATCGTACTGTAGGTTTGAATCCTACCATTGGTAATGTCGGTGGGAGTGGTTGTGTGTCCTTGTTTTTTCATAAGTGTAACTCTCGCACGTGCAACCTCTGCTTTGGATTCTGGGGTTGTCTAATTTCTGTGGTAATATTAGTATTATTAAATCAATTTCGAGAGGTAGGTAATAAGTAGATCTATAGTATTAATGACATACTATTATGCACAGTTCCATTTAGTATTTTACTGTGGGTGCTTGGGCAGAAAGCGTACGACTATTCAAACTACAAAAAAAGAGCGGTACGTTTTATAATTGTAGCCAGTGGCGGCTGGTGGATTTAGGTTATACCATATCTCAGTATTGCAGTATGGAACCCAAGCAATATTTGAAGGTATGTACGACTTGTGGACTTTTTCAAATAACGTTAATTTGTGAATGGGTACTGCTAACCATTACAAGGATTATACGATTGGTAAAAGTTCAAAGAGGGTAAATTAGCTGCTAAGTGATTTTTGTCGCAGATGAGCAAAAAATTTCATAAAAGTGCATAATAATGTTAATAATATACGTAATTCTTTGAATATGTCTACAACTAGGTGCAATCAGAAGCGGCTGATGGATTTCGGTTATACAATATCTCAATATTGGAGCATGGAACCCAAGCAATATTTTAAGGCACGGTACTGAATGAAAAAGTTTTGCAGAAAAAAAAATTTAAAAAAAATTTAGAAAAAAAAAGTTACAAAATTGCGCTGGCACGCCAGATTACTTCTAAACTATTAGTAAAATATTTGAAATTTAAGTTCTACATTGTGTAAATTTCAAAATGTCATAACTACAAAAAATCAAAATTTTTGAAAACCAAAAAAAAACGGTGATAAATTTTTTTCTGAATACGAAAAAAAAGTTTGTGAATATTTTACTAGTAGTCTAGAAGTAATCTCGCGTGCCGGCTCAATTTTTTTTCTCAAATTTTTTTTTATTTTTTTTTCTGTAAAACTTCTTCATTCAGCACTGATAGTCGTACCTACAAATATTGCTTGGGTTCCATGCTCCAATACTGAGATATGGTATATCCTAAATCCACCAGCCGCCACTGGCTACAATTATAAAACGTACCGCTCTTTTTTGTAGTTTGAATAGTCGTACGATTTCTGCCCAAGCACCCACAGTAAAATACTAAATAGAACTGTGCATAATAGTATGTCATTAATAGTATAGATCTACTTATTAACTACCTCTCGAAATTGATTTAATAATAATAATAATACCACAGAAATTAGACAACCCCTGAAACCAAAGCAGAGGTTGCACGTGCGAGAGTTACACTTATGAAAAAATGCGGACACACAACCACTCCCACCGACTTTGCCAGTGGTAGGATTCGAACCTACAGTACGATGCGAGAGATTATCTAGTCACACGTCATCGCGTGCTCTAGCCAACTAGTTCACCGAGTTGGTATTTATACAGTAAAAAGATGAGGCAATTATTTTGCTAACAACATCAATGTCAACAGTTCATCAACAGTTTTCAAATAGATGTAAACCTGGAAATTTTAATTATTTTTCTTGTTTAATTGTACCATCTTTTAATTTAATTAAAGAGCTATAGTTAGAAGTTAGATTTGATGGATTAAATCTTATAAAGTTATATTGTCTATAATTTAAAAAAAAGCATATTATCGTTAAACCACTTACGTGCCGCTTGCACCTGCGGAGTTGCGTCTCTAATAGCATTATGAACATTAATATCAGAAATAAGAATAGACGTATCATCGGTAAACATCACCGAGTTCGGGGCGTTGAAATCATTAGGACCCTCGTGACACATAATTTATTATATATAATAAGGGTCCTAAAACCGGTGCTTGCGGTACACCAATAGAATTTTCTAAAACATTAGATGTGCAGTCATTTATTTCTATACAGTAATTTCTTCCCTGAAGGTGGATCTGAATTAATTAAAGGTTTAGCCCCGATACCATACTACTTTAATTTATTAAACTTGCATGACACACAAGGCCAAATACCTTACAGGTGTAAAAATACCCCAAGACATCGCAACAAATTGCTACGTGGTTAAAATAAGAGTTTCTTAATTTTTGTATTAAATAAGAGCTTATTGGTTAGATCATTTTAAATTTAAACAAATTTTTACTGATTGCTTTAATTATTACTTTGAATGACACCTATCATTGGCCGTATTAAAAACACATTCATTTGCGTGTTATTTTATAGTTTTGGTAACTCATATCAAAAAATTTATTATAAACAAATATGGAGATGTTATTTTTAATTAAAAAAAATGTCTGCAAATTTTTTTGGTTCTTGAGGTGGACAATGAGTAATTTTTTTGCAAGATAACCGGGCGATGCACCCCGCTTGACTCACCGTAGCTGTAATCAGAAATGGCACCGCCATCTCCTTAAAGCAAACCTTAAAACTGTGACATGCACAGGACTGATGTTCTAGGCACATTTCCGATGCACATTTTATAAATCCTTGATGAGTAAACATAACAATAATAATTAATGCCTCGGCCGTGATTTCATTGTTTACATTCCAGGTAGTGGACTCGCGAGCTCGGACCGATGCGGACGGGGCATTGCAACAGAAGGCGAGGAGGCAGCTCGAAGTGTTCCAAAGCCAGATACCTGGAGGTCATCTCCAAGTCATTAAGACGCATACGGTGTCCAGCAGCAGGTGGACGAATAAAACGCCGACAATCAGCGATGGCACCGGCTTCGGCAGCAAGGACTTTGAAAATTTACAGGTTAGTTTACAGTTAAAATGTCCGGTTTGGTTTCTGTGAGAGAATTATTTATAAAAATAAATGTGTAGGCATATTGCGAACTATAAGTAATTTTATTTCACATCGTTTTTAGAAAAATACATAAAATATTATTTAATCGTTAGAGTAATTTTTGGGGCATTGCCTATTAATTATTATTAATTTATAATCGTAACGACGATGTGTAAGCACTCATGAATATTTTGATTCGCATTTATTTTTATTACGAGATTAGCATTTAATATACGTATGACGATGACGCTACGTGATGTATTTATTTTATATGATACAATTCATAGCATTTTGAAGCAATAAATTAATCATACAAAATTAATTACTGCTAAATGAAAATTATTTCCTGTCATATCAACCCATTTCCTACCAAACTTCTTCATTTTGTTATCAAGTAGATTGAACTACTGGAATGGTAGCCGAGTGGGTAAAGCGCTTATGGCTATTTACTCGGTACCGAATATTAAATATCAAGCAGGTTCTTGTCTATTTTTCCTGTTATACAATGGTACTCCAAGTCGCCGTAGTAAGTTAAAACCAAGTTGAACTTTTTTAAATTAAATTATTATTCAAAGAAACGCGCTGCTATTATAGTAGGAGAGCCAGTGACATTTTTCGGTGATGATTTAGTTAAGGCCTATTCATTGAGAGGATGTTGAGAGGGGCATAACTAAGTGCCATCCGCGAGGATTAACCCGGATTCCAGTCATAAGGGGGTGGCAGAACGCCCCCAACGTGTAAAAAAAACTGCATCTTTTTTATTATTTAGTTAAGGCTGAAATTTTCTCCAGTAGTCCTCTGATAGCCCACAATCATCGATATAATATTTGCAGAACGATTGGCCAGTCATAAGGGGGGTGGCAGATCACCCCCAACATGTCGTGTGAGCGATGAACTTTTTATTATTTAATTAAGCTTCATCTTTTAGTAAGTTGTTGTGACAACTATTTCAAGTGTAAATGCCAATTTGCAGAACAAAATGGCGGCATTAACATCCTGGCAGAACGATTTGAATATGTAAAAATTTTTTACCTTCAACCGCATATATCTTTGGAAATATGCAACATACGAGAAAGTTGTTGTTTTTTGTGGGAAATTTAATTCTCTACAAAAAAGATTTTTTGACATTTTCGTGTATCTTCTTTAGTTTCTGAGATATACTGAAAATTAAAAAAATTTGCAAAAATTTTTTACGTTCAGACGCAAATATCTTTGGAACTATGCTAGATGCGAGAATACGACTCGAAACACTTTTTGTAGGTAATTTAATTCTCTATAAAAATAGTCTCTTGACATTTTCGTGTATCTCCTTTAGTTTCTGAGATATACTGAAAATAAAGAATTTTCTTTCCATTGCCGACAAACCGTTGCAGACGTACTAATTAATATTTCCCTAAAACCATATTTTTTTATTCCTACAAGTTCAGAAACGTCGAAAAATGTCATTTTTAGCAATAGTGAAATTGAGCCCTATACCATTATACATTTTTCATCGCAGTCATGCGATGAAATGTTAAGGACAAGTCACCTTAGCCAAATTCTTTCTGATTATTTTTGAATCATCCGATATTTTATATATTTCTGTACCCATTGAAAGAAAGTTCAATGATTTTTTTTTCAGATGCTTCTATTGTTGCGTTCTCGAACTCGAAAAAAATTTTTTCGTTGCAATTGTATTATCTGATTTTCATAATGATACTGATTTCAGAAAAAATATAATCAGTGCCTATTGAGAACCCCGTTCCGTTTCCTATTTGTACCGTGATCTATAACATCTCCTTTTTTAATTACACGATAAATTGTTGACTTTGATATTTTAGTTAATTCGTTAATACGTTCTATTATTTCTTTCTCACATTTTTCACGATTTTCGCTTTTTAAACGTTCATATATATTTAAAATAATGCGTTGACTTTGTACGTGTAAATCTTTATTTTGAAACTCTAAATTTATTTCGTCTACCTCGACAATAACAGGCTCAACTATCTCGGGATTTTCGGGCGTTATTATATTATCTTCTGTTTCAAATGGTCTCCAGAAAGCCATGGTAAATTAGTAAATAATACAATATCTTAAATACCTTTTATGTAGTAATAAATATTTACCAATATGAACACTAAGTATAAACTGAACCATACTTGATATTATAATAGGTATTTCTGCACTGCACTGGACAAATGAAATAAATAACTAGGTAACATCCAACTCCACGTTGACTACTGACTGATATAAACTCAAACACCCACCGACCAACCGGACTGACGAATATCCTGATCCCAGCCAATCGTCGCCCAACGTCCTCAAAACATAGCCAATGCCGGCACATCTCACAAGTCTACGTAATTGCATAGAAACGATTTAATGAGTTTTTTTTAATACTAGTGGGCCTGTCCGTTTTATTATCTTTAAACACGTGCAGTCGTAGATGGTTCATTCAGGCTGATTACATTGCCAGTCTCGGACTCACCTGCACAATTTCAACTACCATTCGATTCTCGTTACCATTGCTAAATACATAGGACAAAATATCAAGTTAAGTGCGCACAGTCCTGTGCTTTAACAATGACCAATTTCAATTGATTTCGTATAAACTTTACGCGTACTGCGTAGTGCGTCTCGAAGAGTCTCGAACACAGGTCAACATTTTTGGGGATACATAATCCCCAACAGACAGTCCCTTTGACTATTGTATGCCGTTGATGACGTAAATACTGCCATGAACACAGTTCCCCCTGTCCACTTACAACTCACATATATCTTATATATAGTATTATACTATAGTATAGATATAGAGTATTGAGATGGTGTGCGTCATACGGATGTTTCATATTTGAAAAGTTTGGCTGGAGTAACGAAATCAAGGCGTGCATACAGGGTATTCAAATAGTTCTGCCAGGGTGTTAAAACCGCCATTTTGTTCTGTCAATTGGCATTTACACTTGAAACTTGAAATAACTGCGATAATAACTATCTTGAGCACCAGAATGACCTTCCTCACGAATGTTCTATTCATGAGGAAAATTCCTTATTTTCAGTATATCTCAGAAACTAAAGGAGATATGCGAAAATGTCAAGAGACTATTTTTGTAGAGAGTTAAGTTTCCTATAAAAAGCGTTTCGAGTCGTATTCTCGCATCTAGCATAGTACCAAAGATATTTGCGTCTGAACGTAAAAAATTTTTGCAAATATTTTTTATTTTCAGTATATCTCAGATACTAAAGGAGATACATGAAAATGTCAAAAGACCTTTTTTTGTAGAGAATTAAATTTCCCACAAAAAACAACAATACAACTTTCTCGTATGTTGCATAGTTCCAAAGATATATGCGGTTGAAAGTAAAAAATTTTTACAAATTCAAATCGTTTTGCCAGGGTGTTAATGCCGCCATTTTGTTCTGCAAATTAGCATTTACACTTGAAATAGTTGTCACAACAACATACTAAAAGATGAAGCTTTTATAAATAATAAAAAGTTCATCGTTCACACGACATGTTGGGGGTGACCTGCCACCCCCCTTATGACTGGCCAATCGTTCTGCAAATATTATATCGATGATTGTGTGCTATCAGAGGACTACTGGAGAAAATTTCAGCCTTAACTAAATAATAAGAAGATGCAGTTTTTTTTACACGTTGGGGGTGTTCTGCCACCCCCTTATGACTGGAATCCGGGTTAATCCTCGCGGAGGACACTTAGTTATGCCTATCTCAACATCCTCTCAAAAAATAGGCCTTAACTAAATCATCACCGAAAAATGTCACTGGCTCTTAGACTATTAAGGAAAGACGCGAAATCACTAAAATTAATAAATGGGTAGGTGGATGCAGCGGAACATCGCAGCTGGTGCCACCGCGAAAGCGGCAAATGGAATCAGCCAAGAAAACATTGTACACTATTTCTTTTATTTATTTATGTATTTTTGTAAAATGAAATATATAATATAAAAGACATACACCATATACCTATAAGTTAAATTAGAAATGTATCTAATAGGAAATAAAAATCATTAAATTGGAATTAGTACCGAATATCGATGGTTCGAATCCTTCCCGGAGCAAGTAATTTTATTTGTAATTGGTTTCGGATTAAGATGGGAGAGAACTGTCGATGCCCTAGATGCGGTTCGGACTCCACAATAAAGTGTAGGGCCTCTATTCTCTTTACTCAACACAAAATCCTAGGATTTTCTGGCGGTTAAAGAAACATTTAAGAGGAAACATTTAAAACTTAAATTAAATTAAATTAAATTAACTGTTGCATAACATCTTTTCAAATTTGTTTATTTTGTTTAGGGTGGTATGGAATTTATTTTATTCAAATATTTAAAATTACTTTAAAACTGAAAAATACTACTGATAGCATACGATTTTTAAAAAATTTTTGTTTCTGTACCTATTTCTTTTTTTTTTGCTGTTATTTATGCATTTGGACATAGTGTCCGGAAATTCCGTTGCCATATTTCAGACATAGAAATATGAAGGAAACTTTCCATAAACATGTGTCCGAAAATTATTCCTGCGGGAGCTAGAGCCCTTTGAAGAAGGTATCCAAGAACTGGTTTTTATTTAATATCTCGGGAATCCTTCAAGCTGCAGAGGCGCTCTTTAGCACACAACCCATTATTAATGAGGGTCACTATTTAATGGTATTAACTAATATGAACTTCAACAGGGGCTTGCCGAACCGGGATGGGTCCACTTACTTTACACCCCTATTTTTACTTTCTTATACCTTTCTTATACACACAGTATCCGCGAAAATTCAAAAAATACTAATAGGACACTTCCCAAATTTGGCAGATTGTCAACAACATTTTAGGTGAGACATTAAATTTGGTGAATGTGATACCACCAGAAGAGACATAATGAATGAATGAAGAAAAAAGGTACAATTTCGGAAAAAAAATTAAAATTTTTTATTGCATTTCTAGACGAATCTCGACGAATTATAATGAAAAAAACATAAATTTATGGAAAAAAATCTGTCAGCATGTCTGTAGTATCGCCATAGCAGCCACAGTTTTAGAGATAAAGCTTTCAAATTTGGTATACATTATACATGTTCTAAAGACCAAAGACAGTGATAAATTCGGTGATGAGCAAAATTGGCCAGCTGAAAGAAGGTCCACGGGTCCCAAACTATTTTGTATTTGCCATTACAAAAAAAATATATTCTTGATGAAAAATTGTAAAATCAAGCCAATAAAATATAGTTTCCAAGTACTCAAATAACATTAGCAAGTTGAAATTTTGTACACATTTAACCTCATAAAATGTGGTTAGAATAAATTTAATAATTTGACATTTAAAATGTCTAATTTAGTTACAAAAAATCAGATATTTTGTTTTTTTTTTGCCTTTTATCATCGGAATATAATGTCCCGCTCATTTATACACAAAAAAAGGTCCTCTTCTCCCAAGGTCATAGAACCAACCGTTTTCATGAAAAACCGCCCACTTCACTAATTTGTCAAATCCGATTTACTTGAACCTGGAATCAATTTTTTAAAGCGCTATTTTGTCAAATCCCGTTTACTTGATGAATCCTGGAATATATTTTTTAAGGCTTTACGCTTTTCTTTCAATATAACGCATTTATCAGTTCACCCTTAAGTAATCAATCATCCTGCATAAAACAACAATTAGGAAAGAAAAACAAAACAAAAAAAAAATCAAGCGCAAATTTTATTTATGTTAATTTATAAGATAATGTTAGATAATCATTACTGTTTGCGAGTTTACACACTTACTGTTCGAGCAAATCAAACAAATGAACCCCGTGAAGGAGTTACAAAATTCACCGATGGTGAAAGCGATGACAGGAAAATATTATGAACAAGTGTCAACTGGGAGCAATTGAAATTTTCGCCATACGTGAATTTATTGGTATCCAAGGCAAATCCTCAGGTGGTATGATTTGCATGAATTGTAACCAAATTGTCATGAGTAAAACTGGAACGTTAGGATTAAATTTTCTACCACAGGCATGGTAGCCGGGTGGTTACAGAGCTTATAGCTATTTACTCGGTACTGAATATCGATGGTTCGAATCCATCCCGGAGCAAGTAATTTTATTTGTAATTTGTTTCGGATTAAGATGGGAGAGAACTATCGATGCCCTAGATGTGGTTCGGAGTCCATAATAAACTGTAGGGCCTCGTCTCTCTTTACTCAACAAAAAATCCTAGGATTTTCTAGGAGTTACTTTGGTGACTTGAGAGGTGGTTAAGAAAACATTTTTTTAAAGGTAGAGGGTCAGCGTAGGGGATACGGCACGAGTACTGTGTAGTCGCAAAACAGTCCGCAGCGCGCAGGTGTGGGTTGTTTGATGTCCATCGATGGGTGTTGGTGATATACGTATTGTAAAATATCACGCTGGCCGGGAGCTTTGCCATATGTGAATCAAATCCGCAAATTTCTTAAACATTTTCCTGAATTACGTAACAGTAAGTATGTAACAGTAATAAAGTGATTTATGTGTAGTAGACACCAACGGAACTTGAGAATTGGTTATCAATCTTCTTCCATTTTGTTCCAAAATCGGTTCGGGAAGCTGGCCTATTGCATCTTCCTTACTGATGATCGACACGTCGTTTTCTATTTAATCAAAACTTTTCTTCTGTTTGTCCAAACTTATAGGCATTTAATCTGGTATTCATCATAGGATAACATTTTTAAAACAATTGCAATTATTTTCTCGGTTGTTGCCATTCTTTTCTGGATTCCCCTGATTATTGCCAAAATAAAATGTTCTGTATTCCTGACCTTTTTTTCAGCTTCCAAGCTCTTCGAAGTTTTCGGAATCACACTGTGGAGGTATCTCAACTGGCAAAGTCACTTAGAACACCCACATCTCCGTAAGCAATCAAACAGGTCGAACAGAATACAATCTGAATCGACGACGCGACGTCCTGTCAAGTTTACAGTTTTATCTAACAGTAACCGAGCTTTAAAATAGAATGGGCGAGAGAACTCGCTAAAAGGCAACGAATAGTCACCCATAATTTTTACAAATGAATCGAGTTTTGGTTTGATACCAGACACAAAACGAATGAATACATGAATGTAGATGGCCTTATAACAAAAACTATCTTGCAACTGTATAGAAAGAACACAGCTACAAAAGAGAAACAATCATGGTGTGGGGCGGCATTAGTCTTGGTCGGCAAACAGAGCTTGTTTTGCTGGAAAATTTTAACAGCTATCGACTATCGGGATATTATTTTTGGGCTCATTGTTCTTCTATATCCAGTCATGGTTGGTCCAAATTTATAACTAATGCATGACAATGATCGCTCCCATACTATCAAGATTGTTCCAAGTTTTCTACAGGCAATCAATATATTTTTTGGGGAATAATGTTTCATTCATCACTGAGTTGCTGAGCTAATGCCTGGAGGTTCTCTGGTGGTTCCTGATCTCATAATCTTTGTCCTAGAAGATCCAAAAGATGTTCGATATGATTCAGATCAGGACTGTAGGATGGCCATTCCACAACTTAAGATTTTGTTGTTGAAACATTTCTCAGACAATCCTGGCAGTATGCAGTCCTGCATTATCTTGCTGCAAAATGAAATTAGGACTGTCCTGATTGGCAAATGGGATGACAAGGGGTTCGAGTATCTTGTCTATGTATCGTCGAGTCGTTAGTGTCCCATTTTTAAAATTGTGTAAGTCGGTGTGCGTCTGCATTCATAGTTATCCCTCCCCAAACCATGCCAGACCTACTTCCAAAACCTCTTATTTCTCCCACAGTACAGTATAAATATTATCCACTTGTCATTTCCAGACTCGTGCACGAGCATCATTGTAACTGAGATTAAATCTGGACTGGATTCATCTGTGAAAAGAACGTGGCTGCATTGCTCTATGTCCCAGTTGTTATGTAATTTGCGAAAGTTTCTCTTAGCTCTTCAGTGTGATAGAGTTAACTGAGGAACAACACCTGCACTTCTTGAACGCATATGTGCCCCATGAAGCCTATTCCACACTTATTGCAGTCAAATAGGAAAATTAGAGGGAAATAACTGATAAAGTTTTAAAACTTGTCAAGATGTTCATTTAAGCGTACTATTAAATATACTAAAAATCCTGAGCTCAATCTGTTGCGCTCGAACCGTCATCTTTTAAAAATGGTGCTTCGATTAAGTCTTTTACTTATATTTCGCTAATCGTTAGCGATATATGAGTTATGTTTCATATAAAAATAAAGCTTATAAAATTCTCTGCAAAAAAAAGATATACATTTTTTCTGTATCTACTTTCGTTATTATAATTAGGGAGTTTGGATGTCATCCCAGACTAGGGTTACACACCGTACTCTTTTGGAGCTACAAATATTAAGTACTCTTACTTTTCAGATTTATGCCCAAATGTACTCTTTTTCCATTAATAACAACAAACAGGTCAACATAAAATAAACTTATTAAAAAAACTTTATCAGTTATTTCCACCAAATGTTTGCGAGTGACCATAAAATTGAGATTTCTTATTTGCGAACCAATCCAATTTCCAATTTTAAACATTTATTGATAATTTTTACAGTAATGTACAACTTGTATGGGACATTTTACAAAGTATTAACATATATATACAAATATACAGAAAAGAAAACTAAAAATAGAATTCATTTATAAAAGTAACTAAATAATAATACAAATAAATTAAACTAAGAATATCATTCTATATAAATATATACAACGAAAATACACAGCCGTCAGGCTTTACAAAAGTATAAAAGTATTTAACCATCCCATTTAAGGGATGCAAGCAGTTATCCGGGGTTTCCCTGCGTGAGACATCCCGGGCAGCTGGCCAATGTTGTGGCCCTGGTGGCTGGACAAATGCCCCTTTTGTTGTTTGGGGGTAGAAGGTGCTTTCCTATAAAAAAACAGCACGTTTTAGCTATGTGATGTAAACAACTTGTAATATTTAAAAGAAAACAAAAATACTATAAATGTCGTTCTAGTCTGTCTTGCAGGAAAAAGCTAAAGAAAAAATCTGCTTAAGAAAATTTAGAATTTAGAATGTGTGTGTGAAATGGGTAGGTAGGCAACGGGGTAGTTATCTAAGAATCAGAATTCAGATTGATTTTACCATTTATTTGCGAACCTGTTATCGTTCTCTGTTAGTTGTAGGGATAATCTGCCAAAATGGCGATCTTTCCGCAGGGTACTTATTCTTTCATACTGTCTGTATGGTCTTCTGCGAACAATAGCAACTTCCTCAAACTGATTCCATGATAGGTGAATTGCAGATTGGCTTGTTTGAAACACCGGCACCACGTGTTTCTGGGAACGGCAATAGGCTAACAGCTCTAGCAACTTTTCGGTGAGATGTTTTCCAAGGATCTTCCACGCAACGTATGAATTACCGTATAAAATAATTCTGTTCTTAGCCTAGCAGTGTGATTTCCAACATTTACTTTTTGCTGGAAAAAAAATAATGAGGCCAACACATAACTTTCTTACACCAGTGTGTATCATCCTGATCTAAAAAAAAAATCGGTAATTTAATTCTTACCTTACCTTATTTAAATGTTATCCGGATAACCGGTTATTCGAATATTCGATTATTCGAACACATTTTTTCGAATAACCGGTATCCGAATAACCGGTTAACGGAATAACCGTTTTTAGATTTTAAATAAAACAGCAAATAATCCAAAACCGATTAACCGGTTATCTAGAAATCCGGTTTCAGTTGCCAGTAATACTTTCAAACCAGCATGATAATAATAGTAAATAACTATATATTTTTATATTTTCTACTGATATTCTTATCTGAATGTGCTAGTAAAAGTTTTAGGCATATAATGAATCAGCCAATACATTTTATCATAGAAACTATTAAGACAACTACTCAGTCTAGGAGCAAGAACTGCGTTGAATTAAATAACAGTGTCTTCAATATTAGAAGCAAAAAAAATATTCAGATTGAAAAAATATTAACTCACCAAAAAAAGGAAAATTTTTAAACTCAAGAGAAGATTTCCTCCAGTTACAATATAAAAAACGAAAAACCCTAGTCCGATATATATCTACTTTCATTCTTCTGAACTCTTCAGGGGTGCTAGACCGCGTAAAAATTATTTATAGAAATATTTAAATTAGTTAATTCAAAATATGAACATTTGTCAAATTTATTTTGACATTTTGAATTGAAAGACAATATCTAGATTAATTAGAGTAACTTCGGAAGTCATAATGACATTCATAACATCTAACCTAACCTAAATAAGCTCATTCTTTTCGTAAATTTCAAAAAATCTCACATATTGTTGCTTCGTATTTATGCATTTCTAAAAAAAAGAAAAATTATTGGGTATTACAAAATCATGATTTCAAACCTAACATGATAATAATAATAAATACCGATATATTTGTATACTTTATACTGACATTCTTATCTTAATGTGCTAGTATAAAAGTTTTAGGCATATAATGAATCAAAAACAATACTTCCAATATATTTTATCATAGAAACTGTTAAAGCAACCACTCAATCTATGAGCAAGAACTGGGCTGAATTAAATAACAGTTTGAAAGAATGCTTTTGTAATAACCAATAATTTTTTTTCTAGAAATGCATAACTACGAAGCAATAATATGTCAGATTTTTTTAAAGATATACGTATATAGAATATAGATAAGTATATAGTGTATAGATAAGTATAAAAGTTTACGAGAATCGATCAATAAATAAGAAAATTACAGATATTTGAATGTATTACTATTTATTGTGACTAGCTTAGATGGATCGGTAGAGAAAATGATGGTTCAGTAAATTGGCCACATTCTCCTGACATAAAATCGTGTGATTATTTTTAATAGTACTTATTCTACTCCAGTAAATATAAAAGAAAAGTAGAGGATAAAAAAACCTCTGTTGTCAGTACAGATGAACATCAAAACATCCCAGATTTAATCGCAACAGCCGAAAGTAATCGTTTGTGATTTTAAAAAATACAATTTTCTTAAGAACATCGACCTTTGATAGCGAGTTAACGAAGCACTTTTAGATAGAGCTAAATTGGGTTCAATCGCACTATTTTGGTCTTGGAAATATATGGTAGTTTTTGTACAGACATTTAAGAGATACACTGTGTAGTATTATTAGAACACTTTGTGCCTGACACAATAAAATGACAAAACGTCAAAATTACTGGCTAAAAGTGCTCATTATTTTTTTAATCAGAAGCAAGGCAAAAAACCGCTGCCAATTACTTAGGGATCAGAACTTCCTCACCGTAGTTAAACTCGACGTGTGGTGGAGATTATAAAAAAAGTAATTTTTGACGTTTCAAAAAAGTCACATTTTTTGACGTTTCAAAAAGCAAATTTTTTGACGTTTCAAAAAAGTCACATTTTTTGACGTTTCAAAAAAGTCACATTTAACGTTCAAAGTCACATTGGTGAAATGTCACTAATATTTTTTTAGACCGATTTTGCTCATAAACGAACTCAATCGCTTCCTTGACCTCTAGAATGTGTGTACCAAATTTGAAAGCTTTACAAAAACTGTAGCTGCTATCGCGAACACAAACACATAGAGAGAACATTTTTTCTGTATGAAATTTTGTGTATCGTCATAATTCGTCGAGATTCGTCCAGAAATGGAAATAAAAATTTTCAAAATTTTTTCACAAATACATAACTTTCTCGGTTTGAGAGGTGAGGAATTAAAACAAGTGTTCAATTTAAAAAGCAACGAAAAGTGCCCTCAAATTCATTGGAATTTGATTTTTTTTGAAAAAAAAAAATCAAATTATGTAATCACTTTGTTTGAAAATAGAATTTAGCTGGTTTCAAATAGTTGATTTGTATTTTAAAAAAGCATAAATAGACTTCAGCGGACTGTAAATAAATTGGCTTTTTTATTAACTTTTACATTTAATTAATAAAGTAGAGTTGTATTAATTATTTACGATATAAGTGGGATAAAAACATTATTAACGCACGCACTATAAAGAATTGCCCCACGAGGCCGTAGGACGAGTTAGAGTAATCACATATTAGGTTAATAATGTAGTTATCCCACGTATATCATACAAAGTTTTATCTATCACCGCTAAAATTGTCGTAAAGTAGATTCACTTTAATAGAATAATAAATTAATCAAGGTGACAACAGGATCTAAAGTTTTTCAAAAGGATGGCAAGACGTAGTGGTTTATGATCGCGTCTTAGTTATCATATAGCAATAAATAACAAATTTAAATTCGAAATTTTTCGGAGGTGAAACTATTGTTGTGTGTGGCTTTAAAAAGGCTTCTCAGGTTGTTATTCCAAAGAACAAACGTCAGATTTGCCCTTTGATATTGAAGACGCAGAGAACGTGATATCTGGACTTGTCTGGGGTAAATCTGGAGCCAAATATGAACTGGCTTTTAAAAGTTATTAACAGTGGTGCAATTCGATGAATATAAACGACATCACTAACGAAAAAGCATTGCTTGTATGAAGAGCACAAGCACACAAGTGAAAACGGCCAGTGTTAATGAAGATGTCAATTTATATAACTGTTCAAATTGTGTTGTTAATATTTATAAAGAATAAATAATTATTTTTTCTTGAATTTAAGAGTGAATTTCATTACCGTACTAGTGCGGTAAGATTTTCATTACCACACTCATTGGGATAACAAGACTATTACATGTCTAAGATGAGTGCGATATAGTCTCACGGTGATAGATAATAGTATATCGGGTGACAACGAGATTAGTCCCGTTCCAATTGCTCGGTTGATTTTAGGAATACAATTTTGAAATTTTGGCATATCATTTGTAACACAAAAAGCCACATTTTGCATTTATTAAGTGAAAAATATCACTTCCAGTCCAACTGGAAGTAGCAGCAACTTTTGATTTTTAAATAGCAACCTATATATTTTTGCATATTTAGATTCCACATGAAATTCTCTTTACAACGATGTATCAGAAGTAGGTAATTGTTTGCAAAAAGGCGTCATTAATTCGAAAAAGTTAAGAAGCTAAATTTACACCTGCAACACTGTGTTTTCAAAAAATTTACCCAGTAGGCCTTGAATCTGATGTATTACCTTTATTTTTATTGTCGCATTTCAATAAAAGTTTATTTCGTGCAAAAATCACTATTTTGAATTGAAACAGAATTTTTCGAAAAAACATAAAAAGCAAATGGATTTTATTCAATTTTTTTAAACGGTAACCATATCTTTTTACTCACAGCAACAAAGCCTAAAACATTAACCTTTCATTTGATGTATAATACGTCTAGTTTGGGTACTAATTTACTTTGAAATTATTGGATTTCTGTAGGTGCTACATTTACCAATTGGTATTGTTAAAAAAAATACACATAGAGATTAAATAAAATTGACAGAATTTATTAATAATTATTTATAAGATAGGGGAAAACAGAATTATAGCAATTGTTCAAAATGCATTTCTAACTTTAGTACATTTTAGAGTCCTATTGATGGTTTCCTATACTACCCGTTCTAACATTTGTGCAGTTATTGTTGCAAAAGCTTGGCGAATTTTTATCATCTTTAAGATGATGAATATACTCGTTCTTTGACGTATCCCCACAGGAAAAAAATCCATAAGGGTTAGGCCAGGTGATCTATCAGACCATCTTGTGGGCCTATACATCGAAATTACTCTATTTGGAAATCTGTCTTCTACATAATTAGAGACATCTCGAAGATTATGTGGCGGAGCCCCATCTTGTTGATAATAAATGCCATCAAAAGTTGCTGCTAATTCCGGATGGACGGGAAGTGATATTTTTCACTTAATACGTGCAAAATGTGGCCTTTTGTGCACAAATGATATGCCAAAATTTCAAAATTATATTCCTAAAATCAACCGAGAAATTGGAACGGGACCAATGGTATATAACATACGAATGTGATGCTTCACACGTAAATCACATATGTTAGTGCCCTTTTCAGGGAGTTGTGTACAATATTTTTCCCATAACCTTGAACTAAACAAATTTTTCACTGGTGGAGTACCATTTATGCAATTGTCACTAGTACTGTAATTTATATCCATTTTTTTTATATTTTCTTGCTTTTAATACACTTTTATAGACTTGAAATCAATAATCAAAAACAATTAGGAATGACGGGAGGCAGACCTATTTAAAACAAAATAACGTGGCAGCCAATCAGGCGTAATTTGCCAGATGCCTCTGCATTTTGTTTGGTACAACCTACTTCGACATATGTTACGCTCGTCGTGGACACGCCGCGGCCGTTCCCACGAGAATAGGCATTTCCTACATATTTTTCTTATTCGATAGTATTTATAAACATGAGCTCACAGAATTTCTCCCGGATTTTTTTGAGCCTCGACTAAGTTTGGCGCCAACACAAGCAACCAGTGAAAGCAAAGACGGTACCGCAGTATTGCCAGTTTTACGTATTGTTTGAAAGCATGATTGGTGATTACTTATTCAATTATAAATACAAATATAAATTTATTCAAACTGTTTAAAATCAGCAGAAATCGAATAAGTTAGGTTATGTTAAAGATTTATTCTATGTTGCTGTTACGGAATTGACGACTCAAAACAAATATTAATTAATTATTATAATTATTCTTATTTATTTTTAACTTTCACCTGATTATGATGATTTTATTTGAATAGAATTGGAGAATGCATTTTATTAAAAAAATCGTAAAAAATTACCGTTTTAAAAAGAATTTAAATTATAAATAATGAATAGCAGTAGTAAATCAATAATAGAATCATTTTTTGTACAGTTGATTAAATGGAATATAAATCTTGATAAAAACGACCAAAAAAATGCACAATTATTGAAAATACCTATGTGTAATATATACATTAAGTTCAAAAATACGTAAATACTTTCCTTTTATTTTGTATCCAAATTGCAGGGGCGGTCGGTCCATGGAAGCAAGGGAAGCAGTGCTTCCCTTGGGATTATTAAAAAACAAACACATAATTAGAACCTGATTATTATTTATCACATATATTAATCATTAAAATTTACTTTTACCCAATTTCAATAGACACGGCCCTGCATTTCAACAGCTGAGATAATGTTGTACGCTAAAACCGTAACGATGACGAACTCCATTAATCGAGCCAACACGAACTCGCGCGACTTCGATATAACTGATAAGCAAGTTCTTGAAATGCATCCCATCCCCACTTCATAATCTTGATATCTGAGCCGTATAGCATAGTAATAATGCGTCTTGTTTTACAGATTTTAATATCGATTTTAATATTATACTTAATATTAATCTTCCTAGTATTATTCTCAGCTTTTGTGCTATATTTGTAAAAACTTTTTTGGTGTTTCTAAACCTGTGGTGTGGCGACAAGTGATTTTTAAAACGTTGAACATTAGTGCGCGTATAAGCAGTTTTAGAATTGCTTATTCAATATGGAAGCTGGTCCTAGCACTGTGGAAAATATTATTTGCGTTTGTATGGTGTGCAATTTGTTGAAAAAGGGATTTTCAAGATATTCGTTTCAAGATAAACTGGATATTATTAGAAACGGGAGATCAACACCTGATTTAAAATTTTTAAAAACGAAAGTTAAATCATGCTATAGGTACTTTAATATTGAAATGTACAGTGCTAATCAGTGGTTAACGGGTTGTGAAAATTTGTGTAAATTGTTTTGTTGGCCATGTGTACTTTCACAAATGAAAAAGGTGTTTGGAATAAAAATGGCTTTTCAGATTTAAGCAACATTTATAAAGTGACAAAGAGGCATGGTAAGTGTGAAACTCATTTGCGAGCGGTTCTAAAAAAAAAACATTTGGAAAATCACGAATTGAGCATTCATTAGATCAGCAGTTGAAAGAAAGTGACCGTAAGCATAATGAACTTGTAAAAAAAATCGAGAAGTGTTAAAAAGACTTATTGACATTGTTTGTTTTCTCGGCGAAAATGAACTTAGTTTTAGAGGTCACTGAATCTCGGAGCGTTGCTAATAGGGGCAATTTAATCAATTTAGTTGATTTATTAGCAAAATACAATACAATTTTAAGTAACCATCTGGAACACTCCACGGTATTTCGCGGTACATCAAATCATATTCAAAATGATTTGATTCAGTCGATAAGCAATATTGTTTTAAAAAAGATCAAGCAAGAAATAAAAAAGCTCCTTTTGTTGCAATTATGTTAGATGAAACAACCGATATTATGAATATTAGTCAGTTGTCAATCGTAGTACGATACATAAATCCAAATGGGAAAGTCCAAGAGCGCTTTTTGGGATTTTTAGACGTAACAACGCAGAGAACGGCTGCAGCTTTATATACTATAGTTTGTCAGATAGTCGATGATCTACAGTGTGGTGCTAAACTTATCGCCCAAAGTTATGATGGGGCCGCTGTAATGGCTGGTGAATTGGGGGGGCCTGCAGGCCAAAGTAAAAGAGACTTTTCAGAATGCATTATTTGTACATTGTTTTGCGCATCGATTAAATTTAGTTCTTGCTCAATCTGCAGCGTGTCTTAAAGGTTGCAAAGTATTTTTTTCAAGTATTAGTGAAATGGCTGCCTATTTTTCAAAATCATCAAAACGTACACGAGCTTTAGATTTGGAAGTACAGAAGAGACTACCCAGAGTTGCTCCAACACGATGGAATTACAATGGGAGGCTAGTAAAAACTGTATCTGAATATCGACAGCCTCTAATTGATTTATTTGAAAATATTTTACAAAGCAAAGATGATTGGGACACTGAGACTTTGAATGGATCCAGAGGTTACTTAGATTTATTGAAATGAGACTTTGATTTTAATTTTTTGTTAAATATTGTCTCCGAAATATTCCCATTTACTGACAATTTAATCAATATTTTGCAAACTAAATCAATGACGTTAGATTTTGTGTAAAGAAAATTGAAGAATTCAAAAATTTGATTTGTAACAAAAGAAATGAATTTGAAAAGTTCTGGTAAAAAACTAGTAATGACAGTTTAGAGCCGCAAAAGAAAAAGAATACGAACTGAATTTATAGTGGATCGTAGAACTTCATATCGAAGATTTTTTATCGAAATTTTGGACAATATCACTGGGCAACTAAATAATAGATTTAAAAATTATAGTGATATACAATTTTTACAATTGTGTAATTTTAATGAATTTAAAAATAAACAGTTTCTACAAAACGCACTTCAGTCATTGAGTGATAACTACGGAAATTTTTTTGATATAGTTGGGTTACGATTGGTACTTTCAGTTATTTATACTACAGAAGATATTAGTCAGAAACATAACGCCAACGAACTGATTATCTTTATAAAAGAAAATAGTTTGGATGAGGCCTACTCTAAAGTGTTGAAATTGTGTAAGTTAGTGTTGATGATACCTGCAACTAGTGCTTCGGTTGAACGCAGTTTTTCGACCTTACTTTTTTAAGAAATTCAACCAGTGAAGAGCGGCTTTCAAAATTGTCCCTGTTGACAATAGAAAGGGACTTTGTGAAGATGTCGCAAAATTCAAACTTTTACGACGAAGTTATTTCCGACTTCGCAAAAAAGGAGAGGCGGATTAAAGTACATTATAAATAGGTAGGTATGTGCATGTTAACTACTTAACTAGCCGGTTCGATTTATAGTTGGCTAGAGAGTGCACGATGGCAAGTGTGACTGAACAAACTCACTATTTCGCTGCGGGTTCGATCCCCGCCACCGGAACTGGCAATGTCGGTGGGTATGGTTGTGTGTCTGCGTTTTTTTCATGAGTGTAACCCTCGCCCGTGCAGCTTCGGCTTTGGAATCGGGGGTTGTCTAATTTTTTGTGGTGTTTTTATGTTTTATGTTTATTGATGAGTGGCGGTCCTACAAGTGTACTTTTTTTCTAGATATCATAACTTTGCGGCTTTCGACATTTACTTTAAAATGATTATACCGAAGCCACGCCCCCCTTTAAAAAAAAAAATTGTCTCGCTTCGCTCGGGGCCTCGCACTACCCACCACCCTATATCACAAACTGCTTCCCCTGAATCAAAACTCACCGCACGCCCCTGTCAAATTAAATAGTCTTGAAAATGTTTGACATAACACAAAAATTAATGTACAAATTTACGAAATCGTTCAAAATCACAATTATTCTCAAACAGTTTTCAGCTACCAAAACAATATACAATAAATTAAGTTGTAAGTACCCACAAATTTTGTATGTGTTTGCACCGAACCATGCAATACAAATTTATTTCATTTGAAAATTCTGAATTTACATTAGGGAACTCCATAAAAACACTTTTGTTTAGTTTGCGACGTGACTAATTATTTTTTATGTAATCGGTTGTGGTTAAATTAATTTATACCTACATTAAAACGAAATGTTTGTCAACTACCCACGTGCCACTTATATAATAAAAACTAAACTTTTCTTCACCTTACACTTCTTACAGTTTATACAATTTTTTCATAACATTTATTTTGTTAAATAATTATCTAGTTAAAAATATAACTTGATATAAAATTGACAATAAAAGAATTAGGTCAACGGTTGTTATACTTTTTTATTTTGTTTGGAAAATGTCTTTTCAGTAAAAAAAACCTAATGATCTGAAAAAAATAAAATTATTATCCATCAACCACATGAATAAACTGGGTTAAAAAAATTGAATTGTGTAAGCAGTGAATTAATCATGATATAACAAAATACATATTTTACTTTGTTTTGTTATGATTCATTTATTATAACTTAAAGTTATCGCAGTTTGTTTGAAAATATTCAAATGATTATAAAATGAATCTCGTTTCAAAAAAAAATCAAATTTAGTGTTTAACAAATTATTTCTTGGGGATAAAAATTGAATACACACTTTTATTCTTTTCAGCTCTCCCTTAACCCACTGGACCTGAGCTCACAAAAATCCAAAGCCACTGTAGGAAGAAGTGCCAGTAGGCGTCCACCATCGCGACAACGACCGAGAGAGACTTCAACATCCAGTGAACTAAACAACTCAATAAGGAACGCTCACATCACAGCTGCAACCAATCTCCATCGCGTATCACGACTTTGCCACCAAATACACGAGACTGCCGTAAGGCAGGCGTTTGGAAAACGCTCGCCAAAACCTTCGATAAACGAGAGGCAAAGCGGTGATGGCAGTGTCGAAATTTACGAAGTCGAAAGTGTTTCTTCGAGTGAAACGAAGTCCTTGAATGGACATTCTAACCTATCACGAACAAAAAGTACTAGCAGTGATGATATTCACATAACCCCTGAAAAAGATCCTTCTACAAAAAGTGTTGAGGACTTGGAAGACCTTGAGCAGCTTCAAAACTGGAGAAGGACATCTAAGATACGCCGATCTCTACAATTTCCAAAACAAAATAAAACTGCAAATAGTAAACCCGTAGACTTGCCAGAAAATAGTGTTAGTGTGAGAAAAATTCGCGAGGATCTCGAAAAAGGTAGAAGGCTGAATACTGCTTTAAGAAATAATAGCGTGGATCTCGAAGCCTTAGACCAAATTCTACAATCTATATCAAGCTCTAGTAGTATCCACTCAGACAAAGCATCCGACAATCTAGACGATATTGAAAGTGAGCAGTCTGTGTCAAGAAAACAAAAGCGGAACTCCTTTGTAACAGTCGAATCAATACAGGAGGTTAAAGGAAGACTGAGACGTACGAGCTCACCTACAAATGATATTTACAGAATTAATGGAAAAGTAGAAGACCCAGATGATGGTATAGTTACAGAAGAAATTACTAATAACTCTAAAGAAATGCCTCTGATTGAGAAATCCGCCAGCCAATCTCGCGTACGTTCTTACGTATATGGGATGGAAGCTTTACTTAATAAAAAGCCTGGCCTAGGCACTGGTAGTTTGGAATCCAAAGCAAGACTAGTTAATAGCAATACCAATAGTAGAAGTGAAGACTGGTACAACAGAAGAAAATCCTATGGATTTGAACAAATGCATAATCATGACGATTCCACAAATTCTATATCTCTTAAAGGAAAAAATTTAGTAGAGTCTTCGACTGATAGTGGTATTTGCAGATCAAGTGAAATAGTGGTGGTTCCTACAGCTACGAAAACAAATGTTGAATACAATGCGGATAATAATAATCATTATAGTTCTGATAATAACAGTGAAATAGAGGAAAGGTATAATGGATATGACAGCAATAAGCATAACAGTGGGATTAATTACGGAAAGGTACACACATTTTGTAAACTTACTTATTTATTTCCATATCTTTAAGAATATTCACATTGGTGTCAAGTTAAGGTCTTAAACTCTCGCTCTTTTGGAGGCCAGTAGACTCGTCCTCACATAGAATGATATTTACAATATTACAGTCTAAGCAATAGCGTGAAAATTCGACGATGAAAGGTTACCGTCTGCCAGTCGGTAATCAAAGAGACCATATGAGTACCATACTTTTTCTCTTTTGAAATTTTTGGTATGCGCGGCGGCCGGATACGAAGGGGGAAATTTTTTTTTTAACCGAATGGTTAACGATATTTGTCTGCAGGGTAGTTAGTATATATACTCTACATACCCCAATTACGCTGACAGACAAAACTTCCGATCGCCGTGCGGTAACCAGAAATTAAAAAAAAATGTTTAGTTACCAGACCAAATCTTGAGCAAAATGTTTGTTTTGGTGTGTACAGTACTGTACTGTAGTGGCAGACATTTCTATCGGTCGGTTTTTGAGCAATTTGCCATCAAAGTGACGAAAAATGGATCAAAATTTGAAATGTTTATAAAAAATAGTTAAGATTAAAAAATACATCTACTCAGCCAGCTTATGGTTCACAAGGTCCTAAGATACCCTAACTTTGGCTGGCAGACATTTTTTGTCAAATTTAACCCCCCAAACCACCCCTGAAAGAGTTAAAAATGCTCAATTTTGTGCATTTTCTACTGTAATAACATATCCAAAGGACGTTTTTTAATATTTTAAAGAAAAAAGTACAGACACGAAAAACTGAAAAAAAAAATTAACCATTTAAGGGGTTGTTTGGGGAAGTTAAATTTGGCAAAAAATATCTGCCAGCCAAGGTTAAGGTTTTTGAGGGCCTTGTGAATCATAAGTTGGCTGGACAGACGTTTTTTTTTAAATTTTAACTATTTTTTAACAACATTTCAAATTTTGATATATTTTCCGCCACTTTAATGACAAATTGCTCAAAAAACCGACCGATAGAAATGTTTGCCAATATAGTACAATACTGTACACACCAAAACAAATATTTTGCGCTAGGTTTGGTCCGTTAACTAAAAATTTTTTTTTTCAATTTCCGGTTACCGCGCGCCGACCGGAAATTTTGTGTACCAACGTAATTGGGGTATTTGTACATATACTAACTACAAATATCGTCAACCATTCGATTAAAAAAAAAATGGTCCCCGCTCTGTATCCGACCGCCATACCATAAATTTCAAAAGAAAAGTATGGTACTCATATGGTCTCTTTGATTACCGACTGGCAGACGGTAACCTTTCATCCTCGAATTTGCACGTTATTGCTTAGACTATTAGAGTTGTTCAGATATAACTGTCCACTGTCCATACTAGAAAAGTGGTCATATTATTTTATTGGACTGGGAAGAAAAATCAAATTTGACGAAATTCCTAAAATTTATATTCTCATATAAAGGGTGTCTCACGGGGTCATCGAACGATATAGGGAAAAGTATGGAACAGAAAATTTCGAAAATTTAGGAAATTACTAATGTCAGTGGGGCCAATCCAACAAAAAAAATTACAAGCATTTGATACTTCCAGAAGTCGATACCAATTTGATTATTATAAATGGAACAACCTGAATATTTTGAATCGAAAATATTAGCATACCATCTACCTAAACTCAGCCGTTTTGGAGATATTAGACGTTTTATAAAAAATTGTACAGGTGCAACGGTTTGCAAGAATCTTTCTAACTTTCTTCGTGTGGAAGATCCTCATTTGTTTTTTGGCACGTAGAAAGAACATACGGTATGCTACGCTCTGAATTCAATAATAGTATACCAAGTGTTCCATTTTTCACGTTACATTTTGTCAACTTCAAACCACGAAAACTTTTCTAGTTCACATGGACCACCCTGTATTTTCTTACATAAAATTATTCCTATTTTCTAATATAGGAAATAAATTTAAAATTAAACAAAAAAATAAAAATCTTAAAAAATTTATTATTTTTTTAATTACTTTGGCCTTTAAGTAGGAAAATTTTTGGTGTTAGGCCATTTCCTGTTTTAAAGTGTAGGAACACACTTTATTTTATCAGCGGTATGATAGAAGCTAGGATAACTCAGTGAAGAAACGGAATGTCCAGGCGGTCTGTGTGTGTGGTTGTCGGTTTCGTAGCAATGGATAATTTCACTTTACCTGCCGAAAATGATTTTCGGTATATCAACAGATTTATTACTTATATCTTTGCTTAAAATAAAAAGCAGAAGTTCAACTTCACTTACTCTATTTATTTAAGACTGCTTCACAGAAGAATAAATAAATAAATAAATAAATATATATATATATATATATATATATATATATATATATAATATATATATATATATATATATATATATATATATATATATATATATATATATATATGTATGATATAACACTACGTAAATATGAATCTATATTACAAGTTAGCAATAAAGGAAAACCAAGCAAGAGGTTATGATAATGGAAAAAGCTGTGATCAGTTATATCAAGCACAGCTAAGTTACTACTACGGTATTACTATCAAATGTTTACTACAAGCATCTACAAAAGCAAGCGGTGATTCGAAATAAGGCATAGTTACGGCAGCTACTACTACTAATATTTACAGCAAGCGGTTAATGACTCTAGTCACTAATGCTTAAGACGGTATTACGGCAGGCGGTCGGTGCAGCAGATATATTCAGTGGTAAGTGGTTACGGAGTGCAAGCAAAACACAGGTGGAGGTCAGTCCAGGGACAGGCGGTATATATGACTGTCTAATCGCAAGCGTGCTACATCTTTAGATTAGCTCTTAATGTCTCTAATTTCTTGACTACGTGTGGCGGACGGAACGGTTTGTATTCGAGCGCACGCGCACGGATGAAATCCCTTCCACAGATCGAGGCTTAAAGATTACACCGGTACTAGTTCAACTACGACTGACATGTGACCCTTTTCACAGATCGAGGTTTAAAGGTCCTATATTTACGTCAACAAATAAATAGAAATGATAACCGAATATTCCCGGTGCTCGCGTAACTATACAGCACATAAGATCAGTTTTACTAACTCGGGCTTTAATTGTGTCGAACTGTCCCTTAAACTTCTAAACCAGAGATATGCGTGAGTGACTGTAGATATTCGAGTTTAACTTTCGTTAATTAGTGGTAGATTAGACTAATGGGTTGTCAAATCGCTTATGTTCTGTACAACTTAGTTTTAATAAACACGGGCGTCGGAAGGACCGAATCATGCATTACCTTTCGAAGCACCTAGTGAGATTCTTTCCACAGATAGAGGCTAAAAAACCTCACTTGTGCCACTTACCGTGTACCTGATGAAATCCTTTCCACAGATCGAGGCTTAAAGATTTCACCGGTACTTTATTGCAACTACGACTGAGATGGGACTTTTTCCACAGATCGAGGATTAAAAGTCCTATCTTTACGTCAATACTCAATAACAATGACAACCGGATACTTTGATGCTCGTCGTTGAATGGATAACCCAACTTTATCAATGAATCGCGTAATTTTTCCTAATATCTCTGACTTATTTGAAAAACATGCACTTCGGATAAAAAGATACAGCAGTAAATTCGGACACAAATGATAAAATGATGGAAATACAAATAAAAATAGTAAAACGGTCAAAGTTATTCTTACCACTACCTGGTTACGGAGTACACTGGAAATCGTGCTAATTTGAGCGCTCACTAGAAGAGAAGTGATTCTTTCAAGCCGTGTGAGCAATTTTGTTCCCAATGGATGACAAGAAAGTCACGTGACTGACTACCTACACAAGGAACGGAATTGCTGTTGCTGCAGAGGGGCAAAATTCATTAAGCAAGCTTAGCTAAATATGTTTAAACAAATTCCCTGTGCTATTTAATATAAATAAATGTTTATCAAATATACTAAGGCTGAGAATCGCTTTCTCATAATGTTAACACTATATTTCCGAAAAGAAATAATTTGAAACGGCCAAGTACTATTATTTAAAATAGATTACCTAATAACTTATTCGATAGATTATTAAAACAAATAGGAACATATTTGTTTATAATAAATAAACAATATCAACTTGTTTTGAAATCAAACTAAAGTAAATTAAAGTACTTTCCTCTTGCTTGACTGAGTATAAACACAAAAATAGATTTATTATTGGGATAATAAACAAACTAAGATTACCCTGAAAAGAAAAAAGTTTGAAACAATTAATTATATTTGAGAAATAATTGTTATTCCACCTACTCGACTTGCAACTAAATTTAACTTTGGTTCAAAACGGTTTTAAAAGAAATGTTAACACAAGTTATCGTGTACAAGGTGTACACGAAAACAAAGTGAATGAAAAAAAAACATTTAGGTTTGGTTACAGTAGAAAACTATTTCTCGAAAAAATCACTTTGTTACAACACCTACAAGGACTTTTTAAATTTGTTTATTATTTATGAAGAATGTGATAAGGTAATGTCAAGAACATGTAACACATTTGCTACACGATATCCACAAAAACAAAAACCGTCACCAAACACTGTAAAACGTATATTGGATAATTTTAGAAACTCTCACTCCGTCAAAGCAAGAATTCAAAGGAGGAAGCCTATTGTTGATGACTAAAATGTAGAAATAGAAACTCTGGGATATTTTAGGTCATTTCCAATGATATTATCAAGACAAGCTGCTGTAAAATCGGGATTATGCAAAGATTCAATTCATAGAATCTTAGAAAAACATAAATTTCGTTCCATATGGTTCAATAATTAAAAGATACATTTTCCAAGGAGAGAAAATTTTTGTTAATTTATTTTAATACCTAATCTATGAAGGCGACGAATTACATTCACTATTAACAAATTCTCGTGGGTGTAATTTAAATGTGCTGGCCTTTATTTGACATAAATGAAAGACTGACATTGCTGATTGCTTTTGATCATGGCTAAGTTGATAGCCATTTTTGCGAAAAAATTCTTGAAAATATAAGAAAATTGCCAATATTTCAAAAAGTTTTAACTTTAACCCGTACAATCCCTATACTAGAAAAGAGAGAAGTTAATTTTACATAACGTAGAAATACAGTGTGTTCCATTTAAACCAAAAATTTTGCGGATTGAAGGTGACAAAATGTAATGTGAAAAATGGAACATTTGGTATACTATTATTGAATTTATTTTAATTGTAGAGCGCAGTTTATGAACTTATGTTCTTTGTACATACTAAGAAGTAAATAATGAGGATCACCTACACACAGAAAGTTATATTTTTTTATAAAACGTCAAGTATCTCCGAAATGGATGGATTTTGGTATAGCCATGTTTTCGACTTTTATACTGTTAGCGAAACATCAGAAATATACAGGGTGTTCCATTTAAAATAAGCAAGTTGATATCGACTTCCGGTATAACCGGAAGTACAAAATACTTGTAATTATTTTTGTTGGATTGGTCACTCTGACATTAGTAATTCCCTAAATTTTCAAAATTTTCTGTTACATACTTTTCTCTATATCGATTGATGTAGTTCCCGATGAGACACTCTGTATAGTTATGTATAGGTATAAATAAATATAAATTTTTTCCACATTAAATCTGTGCCCAAAGAGTTTTTACTCGATTAATATTAGTTTTCTGTAAATTTTAATTTCTACAGGGGTGAGAAAAATTCTTGAGGTTTATGACTTTATACTGTTTTATTAAATTAAAGTGGTGCCGACGTTTCGAAATAAAATTTATCATCAGGGCTACAATCAGCAATCTTACTTATATAATTATTAGTTATTAACTAAAATAAAATTAATAATTAATTATTTTTAAATAAGATTGATTGTAGTCCTGAATATCTCAAACATTATTATCGAAACATCGGCGACAGTTTGATTTAAAAAAAAAACAGTATAGTCCGAAAGGTCAAGAATATTTTTCCACCCCTATATATCTATTACACGGACGAGACCATAACTTATAAATTTAAAATTTTGTCCTAAGTGTAGCGTGGGCCTCCTAAGATTCTAAGCGCATGTCTAGTGCGCCTGTGAATGTTAATATTACAAAATAGATTTATTGGGGTTCAAAATAAAACAAAGAAGGTTTAGTGCCATATCCCAAAAAAAACAAATATGTAGCTGCGGACACGTGTTTCGGAGTTATTGTCCCTCATTATCGTCGCGTAGCTAAGAAATTGGATCTAGGATGGGATAGATCAGGAACAAGAACTAAAATAAGGCTGGAAAGTACAGTACACAGTACTTAATTAGTGTCTTCATATTCCTATGTGCCACAAATGGGGCCACAATGAGCACAGTCGACACACAGAGTTCTATGTGTACTACCCGTTTCCACCTGGCACATACAAACAAAACAAGATAGATTTATTGGGGTTCAAAATAGAACAAAGAAGATTTAGTGCCATATCCCCATTTGTGGCACATAGGAACATGAAGGCACTAATTGAGTACTGTGTACTATACTTTCTAGCCTTATTTTAGTTCTTGTTCCTGATCTATTCCATCCTATATCCAATTCCTTAGCTACGCTACGCTGATGAGGGGCAATAACTCCAAAACGCGTATCCGTAGCTGCATAATTGTTTTGTGTTTGGGGATATGGCACTAAACCTTCTTTGTTTTATTTTGAACCCCAATAAATCTATCTTGTTTTGTTTGTATGTGCCAGGTGCATTGCCGAGCAATACACATAGAGTTCTGTGTGTCGACTGTGCTCATCGAGGACCTATTTGTGGCACATGGGAACATGAAGGCACTAATTGAGTACTGTGTACTGTATTTTCCAGCCTTATTTTAGTTCTTGTTACTGATCTATCCCATCTTAGATCCAATTCCTTAACTACGCTACGCTGATGAGGGGCAATAACTCCGAAACACGTATCCGTAGCTGCATAATTGTTTTGTGTTTGGGGATTTGGCACTAAACCTTCTTTGATTTATTTTGAACCCCAATAAATCTATCTTGTTTTGTTTGTATGTGCCAGGTGGAAACGAGCAATACACATAGAGCTCTGTGTGTCGACTGTGCTCATCGAGGCCCCATTTGTGGTATATGGGAACATGAAGACACTAATTGAGTACTTTGTACTGTATTTTCCAACCTTATTTTAGTTCTTATTCCTGATTTATCCCATCCTAGATCCAATTCCTTAGCTACGCTACGCTGATGAGGGACAATAACTCCGAAACACGTGTCCGTAGCTGCATAATTGTTTTTTTTTTTGGGTATGGCGCTAAACCTTCTTTGATTAATATTACAATATGTATGATATGATAAATTGATCATTCTATATTTATCTTACATAATTATTCACATATATACATCCAGAGGCGTACCCAGGATGGTAGTCTGGGAGGGAGGTTGTACTCTAGAGTTTAGCATGTGAAAACATTAAAAAGTAAACCCAGTTATGTTGGGTTTATTTATTTAGCTCCTAAATAATAAAAAAAGAATGTTAAATACAAGTAAAAAAGTGGAAAAAATAAAAACGTTTTAATAAAAAAAAGAACAGCAACAAAACCAAATAAGAATATATTATATACAGGGTGTATATATGTAGGGTGTGTGACTTTTTATTAGCAGTCGTTAAGACCTCACTTTAAGAATTAAAGTTCCTATAAATATGCATCCTAAAACGGTTTGTTTTTGATATACGTTGAACTTGAAACTTTTTTTTTTTTTGACAAAATAACTGCTCACAAAAAACTTCCTGATATTGCGGGGAAAACTTGGTATTTGGGAGCAAATAATTCGATACTGAAAACCATCCCCTATTATTTCCAATGACGAAGATGGATCTATGACTCTTTTATAAAACAAGGGCATTCAATTTTATCCAGAAAAGGCTCTCCTGTCACAACTCAGATAGGATGCAGTATTTTTAAGAAAAACCCAAAAATTGATAAGAAGTCAAATCATGAATTTACATTGTGTGACACCTACAAATAATTGAATAGTCCAAAAATATAGTCAGAATTGTTTTTAATTATTTAAATGGACATAAATACAATACTAAATAACGAAACAATGAATTGGTAATAAATCAAAGTAAATGTTCGAAATGAGAACCATTTTATTCGATACATAACTGACACCGACGCTCGATGGAACGTCTCAATCGAATTAAATTATTGTCTCTGATCTCAGCGCATGCGTTCTGAATTCGACTAAGCTCGTCCCTATTGTCCACAGTAGTATTATAAAGTTTCTCTTTAACAAAACCCCACACAAAAAATTTAGGACTGTTAGATCAGGGGATCGTGGAGGCCAAACAACAGTACCACCGCGGCCAATCCATCTTCCGGGAGAGTTGGTGTTCAACCAATTCCTGTCATTTTGGCCAATATGAGCTGGACACCCATCAAGTTGAAACCATGACTATATTCTTAAATTCGAAGGAATTTCCTCTCACATATTGGCACTCCTGGTCTCCTGAAACTTAAATTCAGTCGTGTAGATAAAATGTATGGCCCGAAAAGATTGTTAAAAATTACGAACCAAAATATTCACACTAAATTCGTGCTGAAAAACTCGTGGCCTGATTGCGTGTGGGTTTTCATGTGTCCACGATATGATGATTGTATAAATTCACCACCCCCTTGACGAGTAAAATATGACTCATCGGTCCATAATATGCTTGATAAGAAATTTGTTGTTTTGGATTGAATTGAGAACCCATCGAGAAAAAACTATTTCATGTCCTTGGTCACCTGGACGTAATCCCTGGATAGGTTGTAAGTAATAGCGATGTCTATGATCTCATCTTAAAGAAAATGCTTCTGGAAACGCCAATAGTTGTAGAAGCTTTTCTGGTAGTCGTCGTGGGATCTCTCCTAAATTCACGCAAGATTCGCTGGTTCCTACTCTTTTACGAATATTGATATCATTACAGTTACGATCCCTATGTACCAACCTCAGTCTGTCATTAACGAAACGTTGATGAACATTAATAAAAACATATGGATGCGGGCATCATCTATTAGGAAATCGTCTCTGATATTCTCTAGTTATTTCCGCCAAATTCCTGTCGGCAAATCCGTGTATATGAAGTGGATATTCTGTGCTAAAATAACCCCTTTTTTTAAATCGGTTAATTAGATGTACACACACATTACAAACAGTTAATTAAACATAATTAGACACAATAGTAGGTCCCGTGCGCATGACGTCATATTTCCTAGACCGTAAGATAACAAAACGATATCTGTTCATATTTCAATACATCAATATTTATAGTGAATCCATTTTCAAAGTATGAACATATAAACCAATGGCACTTTTTCCATGTACCTAACTTATACAAGAGACAATTCCGTAAAATATAAACTCATCTATATCTTGAGCACACAAAATTAATAAATAAAACAATAGGAATTGTTTTAGATGAAAAATAACCAATATTAGTTTTTAAAACAGCAAATTACACTTAAACAATACCTTCAGTTAGCAGATCACACTGTTAGTTTTCTTCAGTCTTAAAAGCTGTGACGTCAAAGGACGCGACCTATAACTGTAGATATCAATATTAGAATGATATTTGTAATGCGATTTTGTTCACAACGATATCTAGATACTGTGGAAAACCGTCACCGTTTCTAAATACAAGGTGTCGCACAATGTAAAATCATGATTTGATTTATAATCAGTATTTTGAGTTCTGAGATGAGGGTCTTTTCTGGATAAAATTGAATGCTTTTTCATACTTTTTGAAAATGTTTGTAAAATTTCAATTCGGCGATAGGTACTTTTTTCATAAAAAAGATTCATAGATACCTCTCAATCTTCGCCACTGGAAATAATAGGCGATGGTTTTCAGTATCGAATTTTTTCCTTTCAAATACCAAATCTTTCGTCCCAATATCACGAATTTTTTATGAACAATTTTGTTGAAAAACATATAGATATTTTCAAATTCAATATCTCAGAAACGAAGTGAACGAAAAAATTAAAAATAAATTATAATTTAAGTAACAGTACAGTTCATTTCAGAGATATTAGAAGTATAAAAAACCTCATAAAACTTCCCGATAAAGATACCACTGTCGGCATTTTTGTCGGTGATTTCATTACGTTTTATATTCCTTATATCTTGAAAATTAATCATACTATAGATTAAAAAACTTTCAAATAAAAAATCACATAATCGGCAATGAACAAACAAGGCGTTTGCTTGGATTGCATGTTAAAAGTGGGCAAACATTTCTTTTAGGTTTATTGGTACCATTGCGAGATTGGCAAGTCATTTGACTTTCCCATATGCAGTGGTGGAACTAGCTTAAATTTCAAAGTGGGCAGCTGGGTGGACCACAATTATTTATTCTGTTAAAATATGGCATGGGTCCCTTGCTCCAATTGTTAGATATGGCACAACCTATAATTCACCAGCCACCGCTGGACTCCCTACCGCTTCCACGGTGCACCTGCCGTTTTGCAATTTTTTTTCATAGTCGGGTTAGGTTAGGTCTGGAAATCATACCAAAAATTTTAATCCCCCCTTTTTTCAGTTACAAAGGGGCGGCAAAAAACTTTCTTGGTCTATGGGCGTCAAATACATTGTAAATGTATTTTTCTTGACTAGCAGGTGGGCCCCGGCTTACCCTTAGTTCCGCCACTGCTCATATAGTCGCCGAATGATATAATTTTGCGGTTTTTGAAATGTTCAAGTTAATTTTTAACTATACCAGAAAAATATGTTAGTGAAAAATTAAACTGAAAAGTTTTCTACAAAAAAGGATTTCATGTAGAATTTTGTGTGAAATATAGTAGTCAATAAGTCATAGAAATAGGAAAAAATAAAAATAATTCACTTGAAATTAATGAATTTGATTTTTCAAACTATTACTAAAATTGTTTGTATACTAAAAATCACAAAAAGAACATTTTCACAGAGTTAGATTGATGGAAAACGTGATAGTTTCATATCAATATTTATTACCTTATATTGGACAAAATATGAAAATATATCAACAAAATGTTGCTATGACTGTTACGATCGAGAGGTCTGAACATTTCTTAGGTTGTGATTTTTCATTCAAAATTTTACAGCTGTGTTACAAGTGACCATTTTGCAAATTTTTAAATGGAATTTAATGACTGCAAAGTGTTGAAACTTTTTCGCGACGCTCCACACGTCTGCGTAAGGGCGAATATGTAAGCTCCACTTGATCATGATGTGAAAATACAACCTTGAGAATATTTTGTAAAATAAACTCTTAGGTGAATGAAATATAGTACCTATTTATTTAGTACGTATTAGAGTAGATTGTCATTTATTTACACAGCGCAATTATTCGAATAAAAATATTATACAATAATTTTAAATACCTATCCTATAAACTTATATCTTAAACACCTCATAATGCAGCTATGGCACGTTAAAAGGGGGTGAAAAAAAACAGCTTTTTAGAAATGTCTGAAGTACTGACAATTTCTTAAAATTTTGTATACCGGGTGCTTCAAAATTAAACGTACATATATTAACTGTTGATAGTAGGCATTTTTGACGGTTCCAAATTACCCATCATTAATGGGTCTATCGTCCTTCATTGCTGAGATACCTATAGGACGTTCTGTTGATTTTGGTCAAATCTTTCTTTGTTCATTCATAAATTTTACTGTATAATAGGTTCATACTTGTTACATATATTTTATTAGACATAATTTCATCAATACCACAATAAAACTTCAGGTCTGGATTTAAAAAATATGCTCTTTTTGATTTCTTAAAAACATAGCATAATTTTAATAAACTGTTTAGAGATTTGAAAAGATCATACAACATGACACACACACAACACCCATTCCCTTCGAAAGTTGCCAGATGCCGCAGCTGAGACTCGAACTCAGGACAGATAAACAATGCCCAGCCGTGTTCTGCCACACAACAACGCTTTAGCAAATTGTCCTACCATCTTGGTATTTTTTAAAAACGCCACTATACATCCATGTCCCAGCCAGGATTCGAACTCGGGATCTCTTGGTCTCAAGCGTAACGTATAAGCACTGAGCTGACAAGTGTAATTTTGCTTCTAAATATTTTAGAAAATTGTATAAATGTATATTTTTCTACGTTGTAAAATATTCTAAAAAGTATTCTTGAAAAATTTTAATAATGGAATTTTTTTTCCATCATCAATCTTAGTTAATCTAAGTAGTTTTATAGTTACGGAGACTACATCAAAGGAAATTATGCTTTTATGTATGCAGTGTAACCATAAAACAACTTAGATTAGCTGAGATTGGTGGTAGAAAGAACGCATCTATTGTCTCGCCCTATTTCAATTAAGGTAGTTGTAACATCGATTTTTATCTCATACAGTAAACACAAAAACCTAATATTATAATTGTTTGGTTGAAAAATATGTAAAAACGTTCGGATAAACATGTATGCCCTTAAATATTCCGTACCAAAGTTTCAGCCGTTAAAATGTATGTAATACAAGTAAAAACTGCATATGACCCTCTTAAATTTGACACTTGAGATTTTTCTGACAAAATTATTGCTGTAATAAAATATATTAAATCAGATATTTCTAAAAAGCTGTTTTTTTTTTCGTACCGTTAAAGAGCCGTAACTCTCTTAGGAAGTGTATAATGGTACTGGTAATAGTGGGGAGGTTGACGCCTGGCAAGGAGGACTCAGACAGGCCTTTTTTACCAATCCCCCAACTGTCCCCTCAGCCATGTAATTCGCTTGCTCTCTCGTCAAATCCTTCCGATCTTCTAATGAAGGTCAGGATGTCACTCAGTACAAGGGAACTCATCTCCTCCCTTAGAAGCGCCTCAGTACCGAAGATGCTATGGCTCAGACGCCCGAATGCCTCACACTGCCAAAGAAAGTGGTAAGACGTTGCTTCATCACTCTCACATCATGGACATGCAGAGTCTTCCTCGGCGCATATCAAAGATAGATGTCTCCTAAGTCTGAAGTGGCCTATCAGAACTTCGATTAAGAGAATCAGAATCTTTCGACTCAGGCTCAGTAACCAGGCTGATCTCGACTTGTTCGGTCCAGTCACAAAATCACGAGTTTGTGTACAGCCCCGTTGGTCCTCCAATGCTTCTTGAAGGCCTCGTGAGCCCAGTCACTGAGGGCCGTCGTGACCTGACTTCTTGTGCTACCCAAAATAGGCTCAGGCCCGAGGTGGGATTCCTCGGCTCCAAGTTCAGCCAATTGATCGGCCTTCTCGTTGCCTGGAACCCCTATATGTCCCGGGACCCACACCAGTCTTACTTGTTTATGCCTGGCCAACTCTTCTAGTGCATCCCCACACTTCTTAATGAGAGTTGATTTCGTCCTGGGGGGACACACCGCTTTTAGAGCAGCCCGGCTGTCGGAGCAGATATATATTATCTGTTCCGCACCGTTCCATACCTCATCCTTACCTGCGAGCGCTAGGATGGCGCTACACCATCCTAGCGCTAGCGCTAAACCTCTGCCTGGACGACTGTGGTGTACGATCCTAGAGCAAAGCTCTCCTGCACTCCTCCGCATTCCAGGTATATTCCCGCCTCAGAGGATGGCGGCTACATGGGAACCATCCATGTAGCACACTAGAAAGTCTGGAGGAAAGTCAATTCTCTCATCACTCCACTCCTCCCCACTGGGAAGAGTCAGAGTATATTTTCTTTTCAATCTCAGCTGAACATCACTATCTCCCAAAATCCTGCATTCTCAGATAGGCCGCCATTGCCTTCTAGTTTATCCAGAAGGGAAGTTTAAGGGTATAAGTTTATAGGACATTTTCAGCTAAAAATTACTCTTTCTTTATTCTGTAAAGTGCTGATACGGCCTGAAGTAATGAATTATATTTTCTCAAAAAATTACCTTCATCACTATTTTCTATAGCAAATATATATACAAACCATAACTACTAGCTTAAAACTGTAAAGGAATTTTTTTTACAAAAAAACTATCAGCCTCAATTAAGCATTGATCATTTTTCTCTTATTGGCGGCCATTTTGAATTATGATGGGAGGTGTCAGACTCGCAACAAGTGAAACGTTTAAGCACAATATCCTCTGAATAAAAAAAATCCTTGCCAGCTTTTAACGAATTATCCATACAAAATGCCCTATCACACTCAACTAAAAAGGCACATCTATCTAATAGTAGAATGTAGATACCACCACATACGAAATTAATTTATTTAAAAATAAAAGAAATAGTTTTTGATCTATGGAATAAGGAAAAGGGAACATGCACTTTTAGTACCTAGGAAAAAATGGCTTATCCATTTACTTGAACTATTATTTTATATTAGTTTACGTTATACCAGTAGATCTAAAATTATTACGTTGCTACATTCTTTATCTTCATCATGAGAGTGCAGCTGACAACAACGCTAGTTTGTAAATCAACGTATATACTTTTTTATTCTTTAGGCTACTTATACTACACTTTCTAAGTGTATAACATTTTGATCTTATTCTTTATCCTTCATTGTATCATCTAGTTATTTTGCATAGAGTCTTCATCTTCCTTTTTGGAGTTTCCACACCCAGGTCTCTGATAATATATCAAACAGTTCTTCTGTATTTCCTGCTTCATCATCCTGTCTACCTTTTTACTTATGTCCAAAAAAAACTTATCATAATTTAAAATATATAATATGGTGAGTATCGTCTATAATTTTGTCAACATGTTGCTTGAATATGGACTTTTCTACATCAATACCTAATCCATATTTAATCATATTCTCTATTACTGATAATAAGATTAATTTATCTCTATTTTAGGTGAAAAAAATGGCTAACACATATAACCAAGATGATAACAATTCATTATATAACAAATCCTCCACACGAAGAGCTCACAGATTCTTGGAGCAAATTTTCTAGTTATAAACCCAACGACTGGGCGAATACTAAAACAGAATTAAAATCTACTACAATAACCATACCCATAGTAAAAAATAATAATGTTGTTGATCTCTCCTGGAATGATGTACCCGAAAAGGACATAAAAAGGCATTCGATAGCCGTAGATGAATCTAAATACGTAACAAAAAAACACAAACGAAAATAAATTCCGAAGAACTAGCTTGGCGTTGAATGACCAGTTTATAAAAGAGGATGATGATGATATTAACACCAACAGAAAACCTAAGAAAGTAGAATTTTGTAAAACTGAGGTTCATTTTGCAGCAGAATCAGGTAAAGTTAATATAGTTGCGACTGATGAGAAGCCACCCCCTACGCAAAACTTTAGGAGGCGTCGGAGGTCCTCAGGACTTATATCTGAGGATTTTAACAAAAATGGCCTTCCTGTACTACATTTTGGAGACAGTTCCTATGAGAAAACAATGTTTGGTGTCGCAGATGAGTTGTCAGAGAACAGAAATAGTAACTTTACTTCCATATATGAAAATGTGCAGTCAAGAGTACCTTTGGCCTTTGGCATAGTAACAGTTAACACTAATAATAACGTTAACAATGAAATTATAGAAGAAGATAAAAGAGAACTAACCGAAAATGATAGTATTAAAGGAATACTAAAGAACAAACCTATAAAGCCTAAGCCTTATCATCTTGGAGAAACAGTGCCATTTTCGGATACAAACTCAGATGATGAAAACAAAAATTGGGGGGATTAGACTCAGGCATGTAGAAGGAACCCCCATTTGGAAGTCGACTGTTACTGTTCATAATTATTATGATAAACCTAAAATTAGCGATAATAACAGCGATAACGAAAATCAGCCAGAGTTCCAAAAAACTTCTAAAAAAATCTACGTCCAACTAGAAAATCTGATTATATGAGTGACAGTGAAAATAGGTACTCTGATAGCTTCTCGAGTATAAGAGTTATGCCAATAGTTAAAGACAATAGAAGATCGTCCTGGTCTGTGGCGGATAAAATTAAAACTGTGGAGGACAATCAAAGTGTAGAAAGCAAAGGATATTCTACGAAAGTCAATTTTGGGGAAGGTGAGGCTACTGTGGTGGAAAATGATGGTTTTTATGATAAAGATAGACATCCTACATGGCCTAGAGTGGAGAATTCTTCAAAAGGTATGATTCATTAAGACATATTTAGCATGTTCTATGTGTAGTGTAGGAATGTAACTATAATAGAAGAACCTAACACAGTAGAGCTGTTAATCTATTATTTCCTTACACTAACATTTATACATTACATTTATATTGAAACCATTATTTCTTATCCTTAACTGTGCCAGAGATAATAGGTTAGTCTCTTACTATGCCTACATTTCACAAGTAACAACATACAAGGTGGCCACTATATACTATTATTATAATAATGACATTGCCATGTATCACTTTTTTACAATTTCCATATTTCAGTGAATGAATTCAGCCGGCTCAACTGTTGAGGTAGTATTAAGCCTGACTGATTTTTAATTTGAAAATAACCAATGAGGCAATTGCTACCCAACAGTACAAAGTTTGCCATTAAGGACGCTTGATCGAACTTAAATAAAACAAGTTGTATTTGTGATATCTTTTTTGTTTTTGTTTATTTTGAAGTACATTACATACTATGGAAAATAATGTCAGTCAAGGGACCGCCGCGGCTTCCTTGCGTGGATCCGCAACCTGGAGGTCCAGTTTTCAAAGACTTTAACGCATAAATTGGGCTCAATTTCACCAACGATGCGACCAATGTTGACCTTTAAGGCGTTAAACGTTCGCGGTTTATCAGCATATCGGTTATCATCGCCCGATACCACTCGCCGTTGACAGTGACTGCAGCTCCTTGTTTATTTTGGACAAAATAAGGGCTGATGATTCCACCAGACCAAAATCTACACCACACAGTGACTATTTCGGGATGCATTAAACACTTTTGGATCTCTTGTGGATTGTGATCAAGAACCGCATTGACGCCTTAAAGGTCAACATTGGCGTCGTTGGTGAAAATAAAAAGATCACAAATACAACTTGTTACATTTAAGTTTAAAGATCGAACGCCCTTAATGGAAAACCCTTTACAACAGTTGCGTCGGCTTCATGCACTCGAACTTAAATTTGTATTTTGTTATATAGAATTTAAATTTAATCCACTGAATTATTCGTAAGTTAAATCTACTTTGTATTTATTATTGTAAGTTTACCTATCCGGCATAATTATGGTAGTGGTAACAGTAAGAAGACATAAAAGTAAAATAAAAAACAGAAATAACAGATTAGTACACAAAATACAGACAAATGAGCCGCTATAGGTGGGCCGTTGTAAAAAGGGCACCTGTCGCCTTAGAGTGTCAAAACCACAAAATAACTATTAATTTTATTCGTCTCCATCCTATGCTACAATTATCTAACAAAGTAGTTGTAAATAAGTCGCTTATGCATATACTTATCCACAACCGTTCTGCTGAAAACTAAAACGTCTAAGTTATTTTTGGCTTTGAGTTTGACTCTTTAAGAAGAAAGTTACAATCTTACAGCTGCCTGACTATCAGAGCTGTCACAATTACCCATTAAAAGTAATTGAAGTACAAATTACCGATTATCAATCAAAGTAGTAAATATTTCCATTACCAATTACTCCTTACTTTACACAGTACTTCAAGTATCAATTACTCGTCGAAAATAATACATTTTTTTTTCAAGTAAAGGAATTCAATTACTTTACCTTATACTTCAATTACTCTATTTAATTGAATTACTTTGAATGTAATTGAATTACTAAAAAATAATTGAAATATCGACTAAAAATAAAAGAAATTCAAATACCTACCAAAAAAAGAGGCACAATGTACATGTATTTTTAGATAATTATTAGGTCATTCAAACACGTATGTAGGTAATATTCTACCAAGCTATTTTACATATATAGGTACTAAATTTAAAATAAAATTTTCAAGTCTAAAAGAAATTATTGTGTTGACAAGAAATGGTCTACACACAGATATACATACAGACAGACATTTTTTATTCGATATTTGAGTTCAACGTGAAATGCATTTCTGTGCAAAAATTTTGTTTCTACAATCATTATTAAAAAATTTTGTAAGTGTAACTAATATTAATAGGTATTTGATTAAAGCAAATAGGTAAAATAATAGATATTGCCAATATCGGAGATATATGTGTAACATATATTAATATTTAAAAAATAGTACAGAACAAATTTATTATTTAATATTTACTTACTTTGCCTTTTTAAGAATTAAAAACACAAGGACACAAATAATTAAAAACATGGTTTTCTTGCAATCACAGCTACTGTATACTGTGTAGTGCACTGGATAACTGAAAGAAAACGAAAATACTGTCAAACGACAAGCTCAGACAAGTTATTAAAGCCGAGCGCGTTGCAATTTTTCTCAGAATATTTTCGATACAATTTCAATTATTTTAAAGTAATTAAAGTATCTGAAAGGAATTGAATTACCCAAAAGGAATTGAATTATTTGTTCAGTACTTCAATTACCAAAAACAATAAAACAGTTACCAACTACAATTACTTTTACAAAAGTAATTCAAATACCAATTATTTTAAGGCGTTCAAAAAAGTAATTGAATTAAAGTAATTTAATTACTTAAAAATAATTAAATTACTATTTCAATTCTTTTAATTGAAGTACCTGACAGCTCTGCTGACTATAGTATATTTTAAGTTCTATAAATACATTGAAGTATTCCAGAATATTGGTTAGTCGATGAATCAATTAGTATTGGCATCAGTGGCGGCTAGTGAAAGTCATGGGACTAAAGCGATGCGAAGTTTTGTAGAAAAATGAAATTGCGAAAAAAAGATGAAAAAATTGTGAGCCCCCAGGTTATTTTTTAAACGATTTGTAAAATTTTTGCGAAACATTTTTTTTCCAGAATCAGGTGGAAAATATAACGACAGATTTCAAATTTCATAAAAAAATATTGATTGTTTACAAAGTTGCACCGTTTTACATTCTTATACCTAATATAAGGAAGTATAGTAATCGTGATTTTTTGATTGATATATACGTTTTGAACCATTCTGAATCCATTCTGACTATTTTCTTAATGATGTCTGTCGATGCGTCTGTGTGTGTGCGTGCGTGCGTGTGTGTGTGTGTGGTGCGTGTGCGATGGCAGGCGTGCGTGCGTGCGTGCGTGCGTGTGTTTGTGTGTGTGTGTGTGTGTGTTTGTGTGTTTGTGTGTGTCCGCGATAACTCAAAAAATACTAATAGGAGACTTTCCAAATTTGGCAGTTAAGATTGACAACAATATTTTAGGTGACACACCAGAAGAGACATAATGAATGAAAGAAGAAAAAAAGTACAATTTCGGGAGAAAATAAAAAGTTTTATTGCATTTCTGGACGAATCTCGACGAATTATAATGAAAAAACATAACTTTATGAAAAAATAAATCCGTCCGCATGTCTGTAGTATCGCGTAGCAGCCACAGTTTTTGAGATAAAGCTTTCAAATTTGGTACGCTTGTTCTAAAGGCGAAAGACAATGAAAAATTCGATGGTGAGCAAAATTGGCCAGCGGGACCCAAACTTTTTTGTATTTGACTTTACAAAAAAAATATATTTTTGATGAAAGATTATAAATCATGTCCACTATATCAAGCGAATGAAATATATTTTCCAAGTACTTGAATAAAGCTGATGTAAACTGAAATATTTTACACATTTGGCTTCATAAAATGGGGTTAGGATAAATTTATAGTTTGACGTTTGAAATGTCTGATGTAGCTACAAAAATGTCAATGTCAACAACAAAAAATTATTATTGACAGTATCGAATAACGCTTATAATTAATTATTTAAAAATTGTAATGAAACATTTCAAGGTACGCCATTAACATTTAATTAAGGTAAGTGAAGAATTAAATAGAATGATTTTTTAAGATCAGGATAATATATACTGGTATAAGAAAGTTATGTGCTGGCCACATCAGATATTTGAAATTAGCACAGTGAAAAATGAATCTAAAATAAAATTTCAAAACGGTGTAACTTTATAGAAAACCAATATTTTTTGATGAAATTTGAAATGTCATATTTTCCACCTGATTCTTGAAAGAAATGTTTCGTAAATATTTTACAAATCGTTTAAAAAATAACCTTGGAGGCTCGTAATTTTTCCAACTTTTTTTTGCAAATTCCAATCACAGTTTTTTTCTATACAACTTCTTCATTTAGTCTTAATAGTTACGCCTTAAAGTATCGCTTGGGTCCCATGCTCCAATACTAAAATATGACATAGCCTAAATTTCATCAACCGCCACTGATTGCCATCAAAATAATAAACTTTAATTCACTATAATATACAGTATAATGCCATGACCATCAGCAGCTAAAAAAAACATTTAAAACTATATTTGCAGTACATCCGTAAAATAATAAAATATGGAAACTACCAAAATTATAAAAATAAAAACAATTAAAACATACTACTTATACGAATAAGGTAGATTTAAAATGTACATTACAATTTTCTGAAAAAGCAAATTCAATTTTTATTGCTTTGAGGGAACTTCAGTGAAACGTAACAAGATATTGCACACGTAGACGCAATGTTCTCGCGTAGAAAATCAAAGGTATCGAATTGTTTTTCGTAAAGAAATCTTACTTTACTATTATTTGTTATTTTTACTTCTTTAGTGAGACCAATAGCATTTATGTATCAAAATGATAAACTTATAGTAGAAAATATCAAAATAGTTTTAATTTGCTTAATCCCAGTGAATACCACATTAAATTTAAATTCATTATAATTTATGTTATAAAATGACACTTTTAAAATCACAAAACGGTAAAAAAACGTAAATTTCGTTATCGTTATAAACTGTAACTATAAATATTCCTACTTTTATTTATTAACAATCAATTTTGGTGATTGATTGTTGTCTGCTTTACATAACAAGGGTAGTGTTATGAACAAGAAAAATGGTTTCAGTATAGATAGTTCTTTTAATTTTAAGTTACACAAAAAATGATGACATAAATTTGAATAGAAACGATAAAAAATTGCTATATTGATAAAAGTAAACGTAAACAGCATAGTAATCCGGTAAATGTTCGGTGTTAACTTTTCCGGAATTTGATAGAATCAAATTTATCAGCAATTTTATTAATGCCAATTAATTTTATAATATATCTGAATCAGTGATAAATAATAAAATATAATAGAAATGAATCACAGGACCGTAACATAAAAAAAATATTCAATAAAATTCATCCACCATGGCAGTTAAATTTTATATAGACTTGGCCTAGTCCTGTAGGCTTGCGCATTCTATACACTCTTTGCATACCTTTAATAGTAGGTGATCGTTAAGGTAAGTATATCAGGAATAATATTACAGTCCGCTTTTTATTGTTTAAGATACAACAATTATTGTAACGTATTTCAAAGTAGAAACTAGAAATAATACTATTAATAAAAATGTACATATTTTAAAATTGTATAGTAGCACTATGATCATATGTATGTACTATGTATGCCACTTGTAGTACCTTTTTCTCTTTTTGTGCATGTATGTAATTATCTTCAGTAGATTGTTGAGTATGCATAGATTAACCCTAGCTTTGCGCCTATTTTTACTGAAAATGCATTCCAGACTCAAAACAGTTACTGAACAAAGGACTAGTAGTGAGAATAGGAAGGAGGACTCGGCAACAAACCACACGGTTTGTTCCAAGATGACTACGACACAAGATACTAACAATACAATGACCACAACAAAAATAACCATAGATCTCTCCCTCGCCATCAACGAAGCCAGACAACTGCTTTACTTATGCCAAATATCAACGATCTCAGAACCACAGCTTTAAGTCTACCTCGTTAATACTAAACACCATAAAAGACAAAAACCAAACCAAAAAAACTCACAGACATTAAGACTGGTTATTGTGACACAAAAAGACAACAAAATCCCCCAACAATTGGAAGCACTTAAAAAGTTATATGAAGATGTTCAAAGTGATAGTGATGCAGATAAGGAGGTACAACTATTAATGTCCAAAATAACCGAAAAAGATATTAATAAAATTGAAGATGATAACAGCAGCATTGTATCTGGTAGCTGGAGTAAAATGAGAGCCTACAAGAATATCAGTGAACATTTTAGCAGAACGAACATCAAAGAGGCCACATCGAGATATGATATCAAATCCAATACAAAATTAGAAAAAAGGTACCAGTCAGATATTGTATTTTTAATATTGTTTTTTCATTTTATTGTCTTTGAATTTCAGTTGTGCTACTATATATAACTGTGTTTTTGTTTAATACTTAAAATTTTCAGTTCTCATGCATGTTTTTACATACGCAAATCATTTAGAAATTATTTTATATCATTTATTCTTAAAGAATTAATATGTAGTGCTTCAGTTACAAAATATTTAGATGTGAGTAAGAAGTAGTCAACAACAACATTCATTTATTGATTATGAAGATGACAAAGTTTTAACTGAGTTTGTTTATACCTACATATACAAACTTTAATATTAGGTATTTATTCGAGAAATTTTAATAATAAATAAATGTAATTTCCATTTAATCACACAACATAATAGTGCTTAAATTTTTTTCTTCAATTTTTTTGAAAAAACATCCCACAATAATCAATAAATTTTTTGGTCAGTAAGTTGTTCCATTTGTATGTAGGGACCTGGACCGAAATGAAATAACGGTTCAGGTTTTAAGCATAACTAAAATAACGGTACTGGTTCAATTCTGGTTTTAAGTAAAACTGAAATAACGGTTCCAGTTCTGTTCCAATTCTTAAAAATCCTACATTGTTTTTTGAAGGCACAATGGATATTTTATAAAATTGGCTAAAAAAATTGTCTTGAATCACTTCGATAATCAATTTAATTCATCAATTTCAACGCTTTGATTATAACAAAAGTGGAATTTGTCAATTTGAATAAAATTGAGAGAAGCTTACTGCACATAAGCAAATATCGAGGAATATCTGTGCATAGTATTGTATTTTATTTATTTATTTTTTTTCGAATACGGTTGAGGGTACAAACATTTAGTAACAGACAATTAAGTTTGAAAATAGATAGGCTTTCTAATGAAGTATTTTTCTTTTAAATATTTATAAGCAATCAGATGTTCTGCCAAGAAAACTATAAGATTTGTGTCACCCATTTAAGTGGAGATGGGGTGAATGATATCATCAGAAAATGGTTTTTGGGTTGGTTAATTATGTATATCAAATTGTATCTCTCCAAGTCATTTTGAAAAAAAAGAATATAAAAGTAGCTTTTGGTGCACCCATTAGAGAGGGTGTAAATCGACAATGGGAACTAGCTTTAAAAACGTTTATACGAAACACCCACCTTAATTTTCGTCAAAGTACTACCTACCAAATAAAGGGTGTTTCAATAAGAGCGCAATATTTCAAGGTTCAATAAAACATGGTCTTCTATAGCAAAGTATTGAAATATTTATTATAATGTAGACATTTGGGAGTTATGTATGGAACAACACATCTGGTAAATGGCCGCCACGGCTTTGCTAACACATGCGTACTCTTTTGGCGAAATTTTCACTAACGGTGTTGCATACATGTGGCGGTATTTCGTTGAGATAGCGTCTAATTTCGGCCTTCAATGCCTTGGTGGTCGCGGTCTTGTTGGCATGAACCTGTGACTCTAGATAACCCCACAGCCAAAAGTCCAAAGGTGTTAAAACGCAATAGCGTGGCGGCCAATTCTGGTAACCAAACCGAGAGATGACAAGAGCAGGAAAAGACTCGTGCAAGACCATAAAAGTTTCACGGGCGGTATGGCAAGTGGCACATCCTGCTGAAACCACATATCGACAGCATTATCTTGAGGCATAAAAAATTGGGTTATCATAGCACGATAACGTTCGCCATTCACCGTTACTACATTACTTGCCTCGTCTTCGAAGAAAAACGGCCCAATGATTTCTCCAGACCACAATGCACACCAAACAGTGACACGTTTTGGATGCGTTGCTTTCTCATGAATTATTCGTGGATTTTCTGAGCCCCAAATGCGGCAGTTTTGCCTGTTAACGAAGCCATCGAGGTGAAAATGGGTCTCGTCACTGAAATTAATTTTGTCCACAAAATCGGCATTCACATCTTGTTGTTCAAGGATCCAATTGGTGCAATCTCTTCGCTGTGCATGGTCTGTTGGCAGAAGTTGTTGAGTCAATTGGACTTTGTAGGCATGGAGATGTAAATCTTTAGTGAGAATACGGTGCAGAGTGGCTGTTGTAACGTCCAATTCTTGTGCACGATGACGAACTGCCGTGATGTTTTGTTCTGAACGATCTCTACGAGCTCGTGTCGTGTGTTTCACATCAATAACCGAACCATTATTTTCGAATTTTTCGATTATTCCTTTCAAAGTAGATAAATGAGGAACATTATTTCGACCGAAAATTGGACGCACTTTACGAATCGTGGCAATCAAACTTTCACCATTTTGATAATAATGTTTAACAATCAGGACACGGTTGTTATATCGTGTAGTGCTCCATGTTTACTAACTCCCATCTGTCTCCTATCGACCTGGCATATCATAATCTTGTGACTTCATGACAGACGAATTGGTGCGCAATTCAAATCTTGCGCTCTTATTGAAACCCCCAATAATTGCACCTATTTCCGTAACACTCTGTATATTTCTTACTTGACGAAAATTTGCACTTGCACTAATAATAATATTTGTGTAGCTAAAGGACCTGGCATCCAGTGCAAAAAAAAACGTATGACGTTTGTTAGTTCTTTTTAAGGCGTGTCCTTAAAAATTTGTCATTTTTACTTTCTTATACCTAATATAAGGAAGTATAGAAATCGTGATTTTTTTTACCTCGAGATTTTGATTGATATATACGTTTTGAACCCTCCTGAATACATTCTGACTATTTCCCGAATGATGTCTGTCGGTGCGTGTGTGTGGATGTGTGTGTGTGTGGATGTGTGTGTATGTATGTGTGTATCCGCGATAATTAAAAAAATATTAATGGGAGACTTCCCAAATTTGGCAGTTCAAATTGTCAACATTTTAGGTGACATTAAATTTGGTGAATGTGGTACCACCAGAAGAGACATAATAAATGAAAGAAGAAAAAAGGTACAATTTTGGGAAAAAAATTAAAAAAATTTTTATTGCGTTTCAGGACAAATCTCGACGAATTGACGAATTATAACGAAAAAAACATAACTTTATGAAAAAGAATCTGTCCGCATGTCTGTAGTATCGCGATAGCAGCCACAGTTTTTGAGATAAAGCTTTGGTACATTTGTTCTATTATAATGAAAAAACATAACTTTATGAAAAAGAATCTGTCCGCATGTCTGTAGTATCGCGATAGCAGCCACAGTTTTTGAGATAAAGCTTTGGTACATTTGTTCTAAAGGCCATAGACAATAAAACATTCGGCGATGAGCAAAATTGGCCAGCTGAAAGGAGATTCACGGGACCCAAACATTTTTATATTTGCTTTTACAAAAAAATATATTCTTGATAAAAGTTTATCATGTCTCTATATCAAGCTAATAAAATATATTTTCCAAGTACTTAAATCAAGCTGATGTAAACTGAAATTTTTTACACATCTGACCTCATAAAATGGGGTTAGGATAAATTTAACAGTTTGACATTTGGAATGTCTAATTTAGTTACAAAAATGTCAATGTCAATAACAACAAATTATTAAAATATATGACATGAATTATTATTGACAGTATCGAATGACACTGATAATTAATTATTTAAAAATTTTAATGAAACATTTCAAGGTATGCAATTAAAATTTAATTGAGGTAAGTGAAGAATTAAATAGAATGATTTTTTTAGATCAGGATGATATATACTGGTATAAGAAAGTTATGTGCTGGCTACATCAGATATTTTATATACCCCGTAACACTAATATTGTAGTGTACACGTGATTAAACAACTAGTAAGTAACTGTGTGCCAGTGACTGCTAGTTACTTCTGTACTTATCAGTTATCAACTGGTAAGCACAGAGGAATGCTGATAAACACTGGCGCAATAGTCGCAATACAATGCGAGAGTGTGTAATTGGAGTAGGTAAAGTGGGGCCATTGTAAGATTGCAACTTTCGTCTTAAAAAGTAGAAACCAAAAAAAACATTTTATTCGTTTCAATTGTCAGCGGTACCCAAACAGTATGATACAATTTATAATACTCTTCGAAATTCCACACAGGTCAGCTATTCACTGTTGTTCTGCTTAAACAGGTTACAAGAGTCCACCATTTCCATTTTGACACGTGAAATAATTTTCCACCTTTAGTATAAACTGACGTTTATCTCGAGTTAAATGTTTTCCTTTCAATTGATTCAATCATGAATATTTTCGAGTAAACAAATTCACAATTAACATGCGTGCTACCACTTCGGCTGCTCTAAGTAAACTTGGAAGGAGAACGTAAAATGAAAAATGTACGTATGTCGCTAGCACATTTTTGAGATACGTGAGAATAAGTGGAGGTAGACAACAATGCAATACACTAGTAATTAGTGTGGGGGGTATAGTCTTTAACTGGCACTGCATCGAGGCAGGGCCTTCAATATTAACTGTACTGAACATTAGTTAATGTATAACAATGTCTGAGTTGTCGCGGACGTGACTACCGTGTGATTTTCCTCTATAACATTAAACGCGAGTTAACTGCAGAAGAATGTCAGATATATTTGGTGAGGAGATCATCCAGGTAGAAATACTTTGTTTCGGTGATACAAAACAATTTGAAAGAAGCATATTTTCGCTAGACGATGATCCACACACAAGGGGGCCGTCTGAGTTTGTTGTTCCGAAAAACATTGCCGCTGTGGAAAAACTAATTAAAGAAAATAAATAATAACGTATAGACAGATAGAGGAAGAGTTGAACATCAATGCACCAGCCATTCGTACAATTTTACATGATCACATGCATACGTAACGTAAAGTGTGTACGTTGTGGGAACCCTAGCAATTAAACCATATATGGGATGAAGCATGCACAGAATCCGACGAAAAGTGGGCGGACATTATTAATCAGTGGTTTGTATGCATACATAAATGTATTGAACATGATTGAAAGTATTTTGAAAAATTGAAATAAATAGCGCTGTATTCCAAAAATGTCCTAGCGACCTATGTATTTATAAGTTTTTCGGCAAGAACATATTATTTTCTTAGAATTTTTAAATCTTGTCCAGTTTGCGTAAAATATCTCTATGAAGGACACAACATTTTACCTGCTCAAAATCTTTTCTAATTAAAAATAGGTAACTTTATTAATGTCGTTACATGATTATAATTTGTAATATTAATTTTAGGAATAATAGGAAACACAAAATAAATACTCATAAAGGTATAATAAAAATTATAATACCAAAGTATTCCAACAGAGAGGGTTAAAGTTAATTTACAAAATAGTAGTAAATACTAAAAATAATACCTAAATAGGTACCAAAGTTGAAATCCTCTCAATTTGTTTAATTGAATATTAAATAAATTTTTGCCAACACACACTTCTTAATGATTTATTTATAAATTTGTATCATACTAAGAGAAGAAGAAATAAAAGTACAAATATATTTATTTACTGTTTGAGAATCACTGCGCATCAATCTTACACTAAAGTCATCCAAAGTAGTTGTAAATAAGTCGCTTATGCATATATCTATGCACACCTGGTCTGTTGAAAATTGAAAGGAATAAAATTATTTATGGCTCCTAATCCTAAAAACCGGAAATGGTCCGTCAAGATAATATGTTGAACAGTTTCCTATTCAACACTCGACTTTGAGCGAAATAGCGAATTATGCAATATATAGAGATATGCAAGCAGTCTTACCTTTCTGGCTTGCCCTGGTTGGATGCTGGCAATGTGGAATTTCCTCGCAGCTGTTCTAGCCAGAAACTTCAGTTGACTGCACCTCTGGATATGCACACACACCAAACAAATAGACACGAAAATATAACATAAATAATTGAGAATCGGTTAGCGACATAGCAATAAGTATGTCTTTTTCAACGACGAATATCAAAGTGAAATCCTTTCTTGTGCTCTCTCCAGAAAAGGATAGACTCGCTACCAATCTCTGTACATTTTTTACACGAAATTTTAATGTAAACGAAACAGGATATTATTATAGCCAATTATAATTCCACACAAAAAAAAATAATATTCTATAATTACTATAACTAAATTAAGGACGAAACGTAATGTGAAATAAAATAAGGGTTCGGTTATGGTCGGTGCCGGTCCAGAAAAAAATAAAGGTTCGAGTCCAATTTTCGGAAAATTACGCTCCGGTTCAGGTCCCTGTTTGTATGAATATGATTTTTTCGAAAATTTATTTTAAAAATGCCAAAATGTTGATACGATTTTCGTTGTTTGGTAGTTTCAAGAAAATCGAGAAATTGATTTTCCTGTAACTTTAAAACTGAGCGTACTTTACTCTTGAAGTTTTCACATTATTCAACTTTTGGGGCTCCCTGAAGATAAACTTTTATATTTTTTAATTGCAATCGTATTTTTTTTTTTTTTTTTTTTTATTTTCACAATACCGTAGACCATTGGTCAATTTATATTATGAAGAATAAAAAGAAAAATACTATACTAAACTTTAATAAATCAACTGACAATCAATTATTTTAATTTATTGGTCATTTCACTAAATATTGTAATGTAAATCTTCAGGAATATAAAGAGAAGAAAATTATTAATATTTTTCATTTGATTGGCCAAAACTGTAATGCTAAATTTAAGAAAAAATTGTTATTTTGTTTTCTAAATCTTTTGTGTGTTTTCAGGCACTACAGAAAGGCTCACTGAAAATGAAACGTCCACAAATACAGAAACTAGCAGAAATAAACCCTCAAAATATGTTAACTCAAACCGAAGTAAATTTTCCCCTGTAGTTCTAAGAAAAACAATTCCGGTGATAAATAGGCCAGACCTAAAGTCGGCTGTGACTACTGAAAATCTTTCTAGTCCATCTTTAGTTGGTAGAAATGCTAGTTCTTTTGATTATCCAGAAAAATTAGATCCGTCGTCAACAGCTCCTAATGGCAGACATTCACCTAGTAAAGAGTTTAAGAATAATCTTGATAGAAAATTGCAAAATAAGCATATAAATGATAGCATTGTTTTAAGGCAACCAAAGAAGTCAGAAATGACTTACTTTGGTGTTAATTTATCTCCTAAACCAGGCAAGAAAATTTTCCAGGCTGTGATAAGAAAAGAGAGTAAATTGTCGGATAAACCAGATCTCCTTCAGCACTACAAAAAAATCTCCTTCACCTACAAGAAAGATAAAAACTAGTAATAAAGTAAATAAACCTAGACAAAAGTCTCCAGAAATTACTAAGGAAGATAGTGGACCAATATATGAAAATCTCAAAGAGTCTAAAGGCAAGTATAGCAGAGAATTTGACAGTAGTATCTTGGATGAATTAACAAAGGCTGCTGACCAGATTCTTCAAGCTGTGAATGGTTATACAGATGAAGATAGCCATAATAAATTTAGCACAGATGATGAGGAAACGAAGAAAAACATGAGAAACGAACAACTAGATACAATATCTGAGACAAAATCTTGGAAGCAACAAACACAAACTACCAAATCAAAACCACCTTATACTAAAACAAAGCTGAAACATACATCATCTACTTCTTCTGTTGAGAGTTTAAGCCGCAGGAGAGTTGCATCTTCTTCTGCGGAAAGGAAACCGACACTAGTGAAAGGTACACCTGAACGTCAAATCAATAAAAGAGCAGAAAAAAGTGACTCAAGTGTAGTAAAAGCTAATACAAAAGCTAGGAGATTGCAAAGGGCAAGCAGTAGAGAAGCTCTTCTTCAATCACATGGTTCGTCGTCTGAAGATCTGGCTGCTAATATTGAGGTGCCAGTTAGGAAACCTAGGCTCATAAAGAAAACCAAAGCAATGCAATTGACTGTGACTAATGGTTTAGAGCTCAAGAAATCCTCAGGTAGCACAACAAGAAAAAAAGAGGATGTTAGCAACAAAAGTGAGGAAAGGTAATTTATTGTCTAAAAATGTTTATGTCAATACTGAATTATAATCTACATTTTTTATACAAACGAAATCAAAAATATGTTTGCCATCAAGGCCTTTTAATTAATCTGGTAGTAGTAGTTATTGAATAGTTTTAATAATAAAGACACACTTAGTATGAGCGAGCATAAGTTACTGCATACTAATTTTTATTACTTTAAATCAAGAGATATTCAGTAGGTATGTATTTTTTTTCACTTAAAATATATGCTCCAAAGCAAAAAAAATAAATAAATAACATAACTTTAAAAACAGATGACGATTAAACTATGTATAAAAATATTCTTCTATTCCGTGTTTATAATTATAAATAAATAAACACCACAGAAATTAGACAACCCCAGAAACCAAAGCCGAAACTGCATGGGCGAGGATTACACTTACGAAAAAACACGGACACAACCATTCCCAGCGATATTGCCAGTGCTGGTGGCCGGATTTGAATCCGCAGCAGCAGTACGTGTGGCTTCGTGGTCGAGTGGTGAGGACACTTGCCTCTACCCTGGAGTCCCGGGTTCGATACCCGGTCGAGTAGCTAGGATTTTTTCTAAATCAGCAATTAATCCTAGTATACTCGGACATTGGATGAGTGTTCATTGTTTCAAATGTGTAGCCCTCTTCCGCACAAGATACCTTGAAGTACCTTTAAGGATACAGGGAGTTTTATTACCTGTGGTGTTTAATTTTAATTTAATTTAATGGAGAGATCATCTAGTCACACCTGCCATCGCTTGCTCCAGCCAACTACTCCACCGAGCCTTCTTTGTTCATTGTTCATCACCAAAGACTACATCTCAGGAAGTCATTTTGCGTATATTAGAAGTGGATTCCACTCGTGTGCGAACACATCAATAAGAAAGAGACTTATTTGTACATCACTGTTGCCTTACCTCATCCTACCCCTTCTCTTTCTACATGCATATTATTTATTGTAGATATGATGATTCAAATGCTTGTGCAAACATACTGTAAAGTATGCACATACCACTGATGTTCTATTGACGTCCATACCCAATACTGGTGCGGAATTTAAAGCTCGTGAGGCACGGCTAATCCCAAAAATGGCTTCTGCTCATATTTAATTTGATAACAAAGTATTAGGTACTTATCTTCAATTTATATAATAGACCCTTTACGATCGTACAAACCTACATTTAATTTGCTTTGTTAGATAGTTTTAGGCAATCATATGGGTTTAATTAAGGAAAATTTATATTACACATTTTCAGCAATTAAGTAGTGATCTTCTACATTTAAATACTGACAATACAGTTTATATTTGTAACATGACGGCACCCACATTTAAAGTGTTTTTTTTGTTCTTTCACTGTTTCAATTAATTATGTGAGTACATAAATATGTTGTATTTTGCAGGGAATCAATAATATACAATAAAATAACATGAAAAGAAGGTTATAAATTTATTTCTAAAGAAATCGTGTACCATTGCATTTCACAATATTCATTCTTATTTTATTAGTTGTACGTTAAGTCCATAACTGGAATGGCTACCTGAGATGCGGTCTTTGGTTATCACCAATCCAATTAATACAACAATTTATAAAAATGAAGCTTCACACATCAACAAATTTATTGTGTTATAAAAGATAAGATTTATATTTATCTTAAGTTTATTTACGACCTGTATTATACAGTTTTATCAATTTTTATAGGATTAAGGTCTTTTTTTTAAGAAAACATTTAAAAAAAACCGACGTTTCGAAACGTTTATTGTATCTTCTTCAGAGTCCTACAAGAATTACGATATTATAAGTATGTATATATATACAGGGTGGAGCAATAGTGCGTCCGACTTCGATATGTCGAGTTCTATGATAGCTAGAAAGTTAATTTAAAAACATAAATAAACTAAACAAAAAAGTCTGTAACCGGAAATTATTTTTGAATATACAGGGTGAGCCAAGACGATTCTCTAGGGTCAACTAACATTTTTTTAATAAATTGCCATATATATCAGAACATTTTTTAGAACCTCTTTGTGGCCTCCTTCCACTCCTGTATTATTATTGACTCTGTCCCAACCACTTGGATGTAATGATTTTTTTTATTGAAATTATGCCATTTGCACATGTATATAGGAAGTGAAAATGGCTGAGTGTCATCACACAGATGTCTCATAACTGGTACTAACATATTTTTTTCTTAAAATCGATAGTTGTGATTGTAGTGATATTTTTAATATACACGTGTAAATGGTATAATGTATAATTTCAACAAAAAAAAATCATTACAATCATATTAATTGTCATGGGTGAATTCAAAATTGATTGCCCTTTTGACTGATATAAGGTTGTCCACACTTATCTCTAACAGTTTTCCAGAAAAATCAGATTATTTTCTAAAGTACGAAAAAGTAGCTATGTAACAGCGTCAAGAAGGCCTTGCAAACAATGTTTATTGCACTGTTTGACATACAAAGCAAATTAAATGTCACTCTAGTTTTGATTAATGTTGACGTTGTAGTTATTTTGCTAAGTAGAGAGTAAAAGTTTATTATAATATTTTCAAAATGTCGCTGACGCAGGAAGAAATGATTGATATGATTTTTGTCCTCGGTGAGTGCGAAAAAAATCCGTTATTGGCATCACGAATTTATGCAGAGCGCTATCCAGACAGACCACATCCACGGCGTAAAGCCTTTCAACTAATGCTGATAGGTTTTTAAATACTGGTAATATTCGACATACAAAACGAAATCGCCAAAAAACTGTAGTTACGGAGGAAAATGAATTTTTTGTGCTGGGGTGTATTCAGGGAAACCCGCAAATAAGTGTGCGACAAATTAGTCACACAACGGGTATTAGTACAATGTCGATACATAGGATTTTAAAAAAGCACAGGTATCATCCTTATCGCATCCAATTACACCAGGAGTTGCTAGAAGTAGACTTTCAGTGGAGGCTGGAGTTTTGTCAGTGGGCACTTGAGATGTTAAATCAAGATGATGGTTTTTTTAAACGGGTCATGTTCTCCGATGAGGCTACTTTAAATAAAAATGGTTTCGTTAATCGTCATAATTGCCATTATTATGACACAGTAAATCCTCACCAATTCCGGACAACTCAAAACCAACACAGACGGTCTTTGAATGTGTGGGGAGCAATTTTGGGAACCCATATCATTGGACCATTCTTTTTTGACCAGCATCTCACTGGAGCAGTTTATTTAAACTTTTTAACAAACACTCTAGAAGATTTGTTAGGCGACATTCCTTTAGCTACACTTCGAAGAATGTGGATGCAACATGATGGTGCTCCACCTCACAATGCCGTTGCGGTTCGTCAGTTTTTACACGAAACTTTTCCCAACAGATGGATTGGGCGCGGGGGACCAGTGAGTTGGCCTTTAAGGTGTCCAAATATGACAAGTTGCGACTTATTTTTATGGGGATTTATAAAAAGTAAAGTTTACGTTACACCACCAACTACCGCAGAATATATGCGGTAACGCATTACAGTAGCATCTTAAGAAATTACGTCACACATGCTGACCAATGTTGAACAGCTTTTAAAAACCAAATTCGTTTGTGTATTAATCAAAATGGAGTACACTTCGAGCAGTTGATGTAAATCAGCGATCTAAGTATTCTTCTCCTTGTTGTGTTCCAAGTTTCAGTTTGTTTCGTTTTGAGTTTTGTTTTAGTCGTTGTTAGTGGTTTATTTTTATTTGTCAAACCACTTTTTAAACATGCCAGTAAATATCGACACTGTCAGTCCCAAGCCTGATAAAATGTGAGGGAAAAGTTGTTTTGCAAGGCCTTCTTGACGCTGTTACATAGCTACTTTTTCGGACTTTAGAAAAGAACCTGATTTTTCTGGAAAACTGTTAGAGATAAGTATGGACAACCTTATATCAGTCGAAAGGGCATTCAATTTTGAATTCTCCCATGACAATTAATATGGGTCATTCCATTTGAAAAAAAAAAGTTTCTCAACTCGTAAGATTATTAAATGTAGATCTCAGTATTTCCGAGTCTGAATAACGTACACGTTTTGCTCATAGATGACAAGGTAGAGTAATTTATGCCAAAACGAACTGTGAAAACTGCACGTTTCTAACTCTTACGGTTTAGATGCTATCTAGCCTCATTTAGAGAGCTGATCTCGTGATTTTTTTCAAAAACAACTGAATATCTCGAAAACTGTAAGATTTAAACACCATGTACATTTAATAAACGCTACCTAATATTAACTAAGGAATTCAAAAATGCAATACTATACAGGGTGTTCCATTTAAAATAACAAAGTCATGTAGCGCCCACGCTAAATGGAACACCCTGTAAAGCGAAAAATAATTTCTTTACATGGCCCACATGATTCTAGACAACTTTTATTAAAACCATTTTTTTATAAATTTTACAGTTATATAGTTACAGAAGACCCCTCTTAGGTGGAACACCCTGTATAATTAATATAGAAAAAGCATTGTAAAACACATAGATTACATTTACTATATACATTTATCATAAAAATTATTTCATAGTGTATTTCATAGTTATTAAAAAATTACTTTAAAAAAATAAATGAAAGATAATAATTATTAAAATCAGTAGGTACTTAACATTAAAATTGAGTTTCCCGTGTTAAAATGTATACATAAATTAATTGCAGGTGTATCATAGATAGTAGATTTGATGTTTAAATACAAATATAAATTAACTAAAATTTAATTTTAATGTAAGTAGGTACTGATTTTAATAATTATTATATTTGTTATTTATTTTTTTAAAGTAATTTTTAATAATTATGAAATAATTTTTTAGTTAAATGTATGAATGTTAAATGTAATCTATGTGTTTTACAATACTTTTTCTTTATTAATTATACATATATACATACATATAATATCGCAATTCTTGTAGTGCCCTGAAGAAGATACAATAAACGTATCGAAAGCGTCGGTTTTTTTAAAAAGTTGTTTTCTTAAAAAAAAGGCCATAATCCCATAAAAATTTATATATATTTTGCTACATTATAAAGGTCTCATGTCATGTGATATTTGAATGCTGCTCTACTTTTTGGTAAGAATATTGAGAATTTACCAACCTATGGGTTATCTCATCTCTCCAGGTCTACGATTAACATTGATCAGTATTCATGTTGAATAATGCTGTCATCTGTCGGTATTGGTTAATTTTAAATTTCGTACATCGCCAGGAATTAGATGTAAATGATTTAAAATATTTCAGTAATGCTTAAGATTCAATTATTACAAAAGGACAACTTCTAAAGAAGTAGAATGAACACATGTACATTCAACATTTGTTTTATCATTTTGTAACAACATGTAAAATGATGGATAAGTAAATTCGATATTGCAACTAAAGTTTTTTGTTTTGATTGGTTCTAATAATACTTTAAGGAGTTACTTTTGAAATATTTGTATAGTAAAAAAAAAACTATTTGTAATCAAGCACATTATGTTATAAGTAGAGTACAGATCCGAATATTATATGACGATATTTTCACACAAATATTGCACTAAACTTCTGTGCCATCATGTCCTCAACTCCGGGAAATCGTTTATCCACCGTTTTACAGTATTTCGAGAGAGAAATGGACGCGATTTTTAAAACGTTTCACAACAATAATTTCAATGTAATATTTGGATCCAAGCTCTAGTTACAAGCTATTTGTTTTTTAAATTTAAATAAATCTAGGTCATGAGTCCAAGGACAAATAATGTTACGGACTTGTTACTTATATACAAATATTTTCGCAGGATATTAGGAAGCTTACCAGAAATTCGACACAAAACAGCTGTATCTGCAATAAGAAGTACTGTAGATAAATCTACAAGAGAAAGAACAAGACATCGAGGTGAGGATCTAAAAAAGAAAACTACACAAAAAGGGAAGGAAGTAGAGGTACGTAAAATTTAATCTGTTATACTGTCCTGGGGTGGGTTGGAACCTTTGATGTGAAGATAACACTGACAAGTTTTCCACGAAACACTAAAACACTATACAGGGTGTTTCAGGTATGCGGTCAGTAATTTCTAGGGGTAATTCTACATAAAAAAATATGAAAAAAAGTTCATATAAACATGGGTACGAAAATCCCTCCTAAGGGCCTGCGGGCCTCTGAAGGGGGCACCCAAAATTGACATTTGATTTAATATGTCAGGAACTCTTTGAGCTACAGTGACTAGTTTTTGCACGTAATGGGATATCAATAAAGGTCATTTATCTGATGTTATTCACTAAGGGTAAATTCAGTCAGGGGTGCACAATATTGGAAAGGGGGACTTACTTCTCCCCCCATTTTTTTAATGTGAATTTTTTGTGAATGTCTCATCGGAATATGATGCCTTGGCTATAAATACATAAAAAAGGTTTTCGTTGTAACGCCGTAGGACCACTCAATGACAGTTGAAAAATAAGGATAATGATTTCTCGCCTTCTCTGAAATAAGAAAAAACCGGACAGTCATTTTTTAAAATAACAAATCTGTATTGGTGAACAAAGAATACCAATAGGGTTTTTTTTTTTTTAAATAAAAAAATCTTTATTTTTTATTTTATTTAATTTTTAATTTAACAATCAAATAAATATTCATTATGGAAAAAAAAAAAAAAAAAAAAAAAAACCCCTGAAATAAATGTGTTCGAAATTTTTATTTTATTTTTAGGAATTTTACTTTTGGTGTTTTTTTGGGAAATATTTGGAGCCCATGGGTCATATTCACACCAGTTTCAGAATTTTGAACATAAATAGAAACGCATGCTAATTATGGATTAAAAGTGGTAGCCTGACTGATTAAGACTAATGATTAACTATTTGAATTGCTGACTGATTATGTTTACTGATTACCCAAATAATCAGAGATTAATAATCACTATTTATTTTTAATCTGATTAGCACAACTCTGACAATAGTTTAGGTATAAATAGGATACGTTGTTAACACAAGGTTAGTTGTAATGATATCCAGATGATGCCGACTTGGTTGAGGTGTTTTGGTGTTTCATGGAAAACTACGTCAGTGTCATCTTCACATCAAAGGTTCCAACCCACTTCAGGACTAATGTTATTTAGTCTAGCAATTTATTCATGGTGTAATTTCAGTATTACATGGAGTTGGTCAATATAATTTGGAATAATTGCTTCAATATGGAAAGAAATTCTTTAAAAGGCGTTGTTTTTTTATACATTAATCAATGACCTCAGAACTGTGAGGTAATTGATAGCAATCAAGTACATATATTTTCCGGAAAATAAGAAAATTTGTTGAACATTTCTGGAAAGAACAAATTTTTTCACAATTTTGCCATTCTGAAAATACCAAATAAGTAGAAATAAGTCTCAGGCATTTAGGACAGTTTAGGATTTAGTTAAGATTTGATTTTGCTAAACTTTCTTAATTAATATTTAGAAATTTCAGTATTTTGTGGGATGATAAAAATTAATAATTATTATCAATTGAAATTCACCTTAGTAAAAATGAAAGTAATTTTGTACAATTGACAAAACAGTTTCTATATTTCCTTATTTACTAAATAAATTGATTTCTTAGCATTGCATATTAAAAAAAAAACCTTTATACCTATACTTTTATTTGTAAAGATACCTATACCTTTATTTATAAAAATTGCTGTATCAGAGGGTCTTTCCAATATATTCCATTGCTGATACTGGTAAATGGAGTTACTGTTAAATCGTTAGTACTGTAGAAACGTCTGATTCTGATATCCTCCTTGTTGACGTTGCGTATACCTACTTTGCACTGAAGAAGACAATAACCTGAAACCAGTCTGTTAATGGTATACATGACGGCCTCAAGAAGGATTTAAATTTATTTGGTAAAAATCTTTTACTAGTGGACAATCACAATTTAAGCCTAATCACTTCTCTTTGTATGATATAAACCATCAAGAAAGTGTGTGTGCTACTTTATTTAATGTTCAATTAAATACAGTGAGAGGATTGTGACTTTTTGTACCTGTTATTTAGATATTACTTTTGGTATTAATTACTATTTGTCAATATTTGTAAATTCTTGCCTTCTCTATTGGAATTTTTTGGTATATTAATTTTTATTATACCTTTATTTGGAAATATGATGTTTATTGAAAGTTTTTTTCTTAAAATGTCCTCTCACTCCTGGTTCTTAATTAAAAGTGGCACACTCTGTATTTTTAAATTTCACAATTTACATTTTTATTCATTTCAGGTATAAATTCGTCAACAAGACCAGAAAGAGAAAAAAGCAAAACTGCCACCTTAAATAAGGAGACTGTAACGCATCGAATTTCAACAGCGTATGTACCTGTTTGTAGAAATAGAAGTCGAACTATGCATGCAAGACACCAAGACACAGACTGTCCATGCTTATGTTCATGAAATTTTCAAAAACTATGTTAGGTAGAAAACACAATTAGTATCTATAAAGACTAACAGTACTCATATATTTTTGACTATAATATATGAGTAATGAAACAGATAGTATAGATATGTAGCATAACTTGTAGTGTGTTTAATTTAAATTAACCTTACTTCAGTTAGTATATACTTTAACAATTTAATTTCTTAACTACGAAATTCCGATAATTTTAAAGTTGAAGAGTATGTACAGGGTGATTCAACATAAAATCCTCAAGTCGATTATTGGAAAATGGACATTCCACATCCACCGAGGTTAATGGTGCAAATTATAAGTAGTTCACATGGGCAGGCACTGACAAACTGCGCAGATAATTTTCACGGATTTTACACATTTACACAGGTTTTTGTGTAAAACATTTTTTAGATTATTGTTTATAGTTCGACTTTTGCTGTCTGATAGAGACAAAGCCTTTTGTAGAACATTAACAATTCTTATTACACCGGAAGTCAGTTGTTTTACACTTCTCCCGCCGCAGTGGAGGGACCCCCAAAAAAAAATTTTTGGGCGGGGGGGCCCGGGAACCGCCCCCCCCCCCAGGGGAAAGTTCCCTCCCCCCCCCCCAAACCCCCTCCCCCCCCCCCCACCAATTTTTTCCCCCCCCCTCCCCCCCCCCCCCCCCCTTTTTTTTTTTTTTTTTTCCCCCCCCCCCCCCTTTAAAAAATTTTCTCCCCCCCCCTCCCCCCCCCCCTTTTCTCCTTTCTTTCTCTTTTTTTTTTGTGGGGGGTTTTTGTTTTTTTTTTCCCCCCCCCCCCCCCCCCCCGCCCACCCCCACAAACTTTCTCCCCCCACCACACCCGCCTTTCTTTTTTGTTTGTTGCCCCCGGGGGGGGCCGGGCCCCCCCCCCGCCCCCGGCCCGGGGGTCGCGGGGGGGGGGGGGGCGCGGGGGGGGCGGGGGTTAATCCACTGTCACTCACAAAAATTTATTTCGTACATCCTCTATAATATTGTTCAAAACAATTGTATTCACACTTGGTAGATATGTTTTACACAATGTATGGCTACTAAAGGAAAACGACATGCACAGAACATGACACACAAATCATAAAAAAATTCCACTTTTATAACTGTAATATTTTGACGATGGATAGCCAAATTTAAATGTCTATCACAATCACACGGCATGTATGAAATATGTAACGTCGATTGCATGAAATACAGAGAATATGTGAACTATCTATTGGTATCATAGTTTTCAATAATTTTCTGTAGTTTGTGCACAAATGGTAGTAACTGCATCATTATTAAAAGGGTTTTATGCGAGAACCAAACCAAACATCAACACAACCGCCTACCTTCATGTTGCTAAAATAACTGAATTGGGGATACCACCGGACAAGCTGCCAAGCTGCCTATAATTTTACATGGGAGAGTATGGTATACCCGGAGAGTCCTTGCATCTTTATTAGCCTCGGTTTGGTTATACTGGTTGTATATATTACAGGTATACTAAACACCACATGAATTTTTATGTGGTGTTTTTATTAATATTTATATTTGTTTCACAAGTGCCACCTCTGAAAACATTTCCGGCCCCTGGTAATAATACATTAAATTCTAACATTTTCAATCAAATAACAGTTTTTAAATTATAGCAATATTAATAACATAAATGGCCCATAATTTTTTAAATTATATATTGGATGTCTTTAAAAAATATGTATCATCATATGATTATGATATATGACGGATGTTGCTGATGTGAACAAAAAATGTTTATTGGGAAGGGGAATAAAATACACATATCGTAACGACATCTAAGTGCCTTTCAAAGGCAATACTAATGTATTTCGGTTAATTGCTGCACAACTGGAATACATTTTATTTTATAAATAGCCAGTCTTCTATTGATTGTTGTAAGCATATTATTTAAGTAACCCTACAAGAAAAATCAGGTAGTGGTGAAGCCATATATTTACTCCACACATTGATGGAAACATCTAATAATGCTGGAGGCTTTTTATGGAAAAAATTTAAGTATCGTTGGCATTTAAGTGATAAGGCTTAATACGCTTAAAATGGCAATACAGTTTGGTTGTGGGTTATTTTTTATCTATTTTAAGGTATTATCTGACCAATATGGCAATTATGCCTATTTACCCCACCATTGATATGAAATCGACTCTCATCGCTCCATAGAATATTTAGCCGTAATGATTTTCTTCCTCATACATTATAGAAAAATTGAAAAGAAACTCTAGTATTCTTTGTGAATCTTCGGGGCGCAAAGGATGTACAGGATATATAAGTACTTTATAAGGATGAAATTTGTGATTGTAATTTTTGAAATGCAGTTGCATCGTAAACACTTCTTACTGAAATATGTGCATTGTTTTCAGCACACCCTAAAACTTTAGCTGTATTAATTATTTTGCAGCAAATTTTCCTTTAAATTTGAAAATGTTTTATGATCTGAATATCTTCGGTCTAGGCAACATAGTCATAAGTTTTGTAAACTTTTGTCACAAAATTTCACTAGTCCAACTGATTCTAAAAATACACTAGTTACCAGTTCATTTTTGAGTTAAATTTTCACAAAAATCGGTATGAAATAACTTCCAAAAACCATTAAAAAAAACGCAAAATTATTTAAAATTATGTCACGCGGCTAATGAGAGTGATATTTTGCTCAAAACAGATTGTTATTACAACCTATTGTAAATACCTTTCTGCATCTTTCTGGCTAGAAACTTTCATTACTGAAGGAGATAACGCTAATTTCCATATGATCCTTATTAGGCTACATTTTATGTTTTTCGTTACTCTTTGAAATTGAAAACTGAAGATTATTTATTTTTATATGTTTTCTATCGTCTGTTTAATGCATAAAAGTTAATTGAAATATATACTATATCTGCCTTTTTTATACTTTGTCATATGGCTCTGAGTACAAATGCAAAGGATGGTTAATTTTCCTGTAATTCCTACAATTTTAGGTAAATTTAAACCATTCTACATGCATCATGCCAGGCAAATACGGAATTATTTCGTTCCATTCAATCCACATGTAAAAATGGAACCAAAGTGTCTTTTCTAGAGATCATAATCTTAAATTCGTTCTCCTGTAAAAACAGTAAATTGTTACTTAGGACTATGTAATTCTCATGCGATGGAATATTCCTGTACCGAAATTAAAATATGCTATTTTTCCTATAAAAAACTTGCATGAAACCTATTTCTTTAGAATGCCTTAAGGAGTTCGGAAAAAATGAGAATTTTTAAAAATTTAGTGATGTAGAAATTCTGACTTAAAAGGGGGCACAGTTGCTCCTCTCGGACACCTCTAGTTGACCCATTTTAATAATTTTTTATAAAATTAATGCAACCCAACATACCAATATCTCATACCAGCTATAAAATAAATATGTCACACAGTTTAGGGAAAAAAAAAAACACCGAAGGCCCTGCAGAAAAAAGTTGATAACGCAAAATAACCTTATTTCATCAAAATCTATCGACTATTAAAAATCGGTATTGAAACTGAATCACCCTGTAGACAGACAAGTGGTATTATTTAGATGAACAGACAATGTAAATAGTTAATATACCTACTGATTAGGGCAAAAAAAAGTTGGGTACTATTGCACATTAGGATTAAATATCTTATATAAAATATTTTTCTTGTGAACCTCTACTGTCTATTTACTCTTAAATATACAGATAGCTGTTAACCCAACATACACACAATTGAATTTTTACTAATACATCTTGTAAATATAAATTACAAACTGAACAGGAGTGTTTCTACAATTTTAGAACTTTATTGTAATATGTTACATCTAGTTCCAAGGTAAAATTATATTTCATATGACCATGAGAAAAATTAAAGTCGTATGTTTCACATCACGATCATAGTAAATGTAATTTTACTTTGAAACTAACTGTAAGAGATTACATAAAGTTATAAAGTTATGGAAACTTTGTTGTTCAGTCTGTAATTTATATTTAAAGATTTATAAGTAAAAATTCAATTGCATGTATGTTGGGTTGCTAGCTACCTTCTTATAATCGCCTTTAATATACAGTTAGTTAATTTTCCTAAACTTACTAACAACATTATTTAAGATTAACTTTTCTACCATGACAGCTTAATTATTTTCATGGTCCTATTTTTTTTTTCTAACAAGTTTATCTCTAACACATATTTTGTATTAAGTTTAGCATTTGAGAGTTGTATTCTCCTTACTTACTACCCTCTTGTTGAGTAAAAATGTAGAAATCATAAAGTAGATACTATTGTGGTTTGATACCTAATGTAGAACTAAATTTTGTGTAGTTTAAATAACAATCATATAGATTAATCTTCATCAAGCAAAATAACTTCATTAGAGTCAGCTGAACCAGCAAGTTGATAGGAACATAACTAGTACTAAATTATAAGAATATATGAAATATTTGAAAAATATAATAATAAACTACTTTATTTATGGGCGAAGTTTAGTACAAAAGTACTACTCTTACACATAACCCAAATATGTTGAAAAGTTAAAGGTCTACACCAGATCCTTGGAGTACTTCTGTTTTCAACAAATTTCCTAATATAATTCACCAATCATATTTATGTCGAATGATTTAGTACTAGTCCAATAATGTTTTATCTTTATCAATTTTAATATATTTGTTTCAGGAATATTAAGAAATGTCACCGCACAGAAGGAGGAACAAGACACTGAGTCCAACTATTTTAATTTTTACGGAAATTGTACTGTTTTTATTTATAGTTTTAGTATACGAAATATAATTCCTGCCGTATTAGCTTGTAAGTTCCTAAAATGTTAGTATGTAATGGTTTGATTTGTTGTAGTCTATCTTATTTTTTTTGTTTGAAATCCGAAGAGATATACTGTAATGCGAGACAATAACATTATTGTAAAATAATGCTTTTTTAATGCTTTATTGTTTATGTTTAATTATTTTATGTAATTTATTAATTTTAACATTCTCAAATAATTGTGATTATAAACTGCTTTGGTTTTGTGATGTTTATATAATTATTATATAATAAACTTTTTTTCAATTATATTTGTGGATTAACTACCATTTGAAAAAAACTTGTACTTCATTAAAAAAATGAATGATAAAAGTTTCAGCTTTCAATATACACACCAGTAGGACTGTTTTAGTGACACAGTCAGAATGGTCACACTTTCAGACATACGCACAACCACAATGAAGGTTAATATCTGTTGAGAAAATTATAGATTATATTAATAGTTATTTTAGCAAGTTCTCGGATCGGTTTAAACTGAAATGAAATGGTATCATTTACAGATTATTTGTGGATTTTATTGTTGATTATGCAAATTTCAACATAATCGTTTGAAGTTAAACACAACATAAACCAAATTTTATACTTTTGAGCAGTTCATTAGTTTTCTATTTACCTATATGTTAAAATGATTCAGTCACTAGGTTTTCAGTCGACAACCTCATCTGATGCTGCAAATGTGTCAATTAAAGTCCTATATATTTCTTACAGCTTAAATAAATTGTGCGTTTACATTCCAGTTGTTTTTTTTTTTTTGGTGTTTACATTAAATACCAGGTAATACAACCCCCTCTATCTCTAAAGTATACACACAAGGTGTGAGGTAACTATATATTTCGTAACAACGGACACACACCTATTATCCAAGCGTGCTAGAATTAATTTCTACTGCCATAAAAATCTTAGCTCCTTGGTCAAAGACTACGATTTTACTACATTTAAAACGATTTAAACAGCAATTAATACATATAACCCTCGACTAATAATTCGATATGGAAACATTTACCAATCATTTTGTGAAGAAAGGGGTTACAAACTAGAAGAAAATATACCGGTCATGGACGAAACATTTACAATAATTGTTTTTATGTTCAAAACATTAGCACAGCTTAATTTTGATGCACTATAAGGTTACTTTATTTAGATTAAATTGAGACAATTGTTGAAAAAAAATGTTTTTATGTAAAGTTAGGTGAGCATAATAGTTATATTTAAAAAAGGTGAAATTGAAAAATCGAAAATGTGCGAACATACTTGGGAAAATGGACTAGAATAAACTGAGATTCGGCAAAAATTTTAATGAAAGAAGCAGACAGCAAAAAAAGAAAAATTAAGGAATTCGCAATAATATTATTGAATGAAGAAAAATGTTTATCCCATTGTTCTATAGATTTTAGTACAACGTGGTTACCGATGTTAAAAAGAAGAATTGCACAAAATTAATATTGTATAATTAAGTACCAATTCTATGTAAGTATCTATGGTCCTATGGATATTACATAAACAAATAATATGGGTCAAGTTTCATGCTCAACATATTCTTAAAAAAGAAAGTAAATAACTTTAAAAAAGGAAACAGATTTGTTTCCCGAAACGTTAGGGAATTATATTATTTTTGTGTCTCATATTAGTTGTCAAAAAGCACCCTGTGACTAATCTTTTGACGTAAAGTCACAAGCGCAGAGGTTTATTTTTCCAGTAACATACTGGGTAACTAACTATATTTTTTAGATAACGAAGAATTATTCATGTGGTAGTAAGTCCCAAAAACGAGAAAGAAAAATGCCACAAATAATGTTCAGACAATATTTATATTTTGTATTTAAACATTAAAAAATAATCTTTCGAATACCATTTGAGATTGACAATAAGTTAGAAAATAATTCTCCGGTTCTCAACTAGAAATAACACTCCAGCCAGGCCTGTTTATAAAGTGCTAAGCAACAGGTTTGAAAAACTGTCAACAAACATTGCATTTTAACTGAGCGCAGAGAAGTTCTACACAAAACAATAACCCAAATGTCACTCAAAACCTAAAACAGAAAAAAAAAAGGCTGACAAAAGCAATGTACAAATATGCAGCCCAAAACTATGGAGTGTAGAGAAGGAGGAACGTCTCTTATGGACGGTACGTTCAAAATGTGGTCTGAATTCTGTAAGGTATGAGATGTGGCGCTGATCGTATTATGGGATTGAGTCTGAAGTTAAACACTTACTATATCTCTGAAACTAGCTTCAGATTCTATAAACTAACGAAAACATAATATTATGTAGGTGTTGAAAAGAATTATACAGCGTAAAAAAATAATAAAAATAGTAAAAACAAAATCACGTAGAATACCTCCTGTAAATCAGCGCCACCTTTCTTCCATCGAAAATCCGATCACATTTTTTAACACGGAGACGTTTCTCCTTCTCTACACTCCATAAAAAAAAAAGTTTTCAGGCCCACCAGTTGGCGCCATTGGTCGAGTAAGGCCGTGTCAAAAGTTATTGTTAGGCGCGGGAAAGTTTATAGTGTTTTATTATAATTATTTCATACACCAGCAAATAATAAAATTTGTTAATTGTGCCTCAGTGTTGTGCCGTTCCGTTTTGTTCGGAAACAAAAGAGAGACAAAACTCGCCTAAAATAGTGGTTGATAGAGAGATAACTTTACTCCTTCGAAACATTCGTGGGTTTGTAAGAAACATTTTAATCCTGACGATTATGCGTTACCAAAGGAGTCTACTACAGAAAATCGTGAGTAATAATCATGTACATTCGTTGTTTTCATCATGCTCATTCTCGTTATAACCTAACTTTTATGACATAAGACACTTCTGATAAGTACAATAATTTCCCTACTGAGCAAGTAAATTACTACTTTCTCCTTCTGCCATCATTGTGTTGAATGTTTTTCAGCTAATTTTATAAAAAATACTAAAAACTCGCGTTAAGAAGCCATAGTAAACATTAACGTTCAGTGACATTGACCCTTTCCTTACATTAGCACCTCTCGTGGTGAATTCAAGCGCGTTAACCCTCATCACTCATCAGAGACAACCACGCTGCCCTCATAGATTTATATTAAGAAATTCTTGGGCTGGGCGTGGGCACAGGACAAAGATCTGGGTGGGCTCTAAGGTGCGTTCAAAATGATAACTCCGAGGTCCTGTATTTACGCTGATGTCACTACGGAGATGAGCACCTCTCGACAGTTAGCATAAACTACAGTATTGAGGTACACCGTTCCAATATTTTAACTTTTATCCATGAAGCCAATATAACTGCTTATCATTCGTCATGCATAAACCCAGTATAATAATTGAATTTTATTTTGACTTGGTTTGCTTCAAGGTAAACCTTCATACAGCACAAGTGGTACGTCCATGGACATCCTCAATAAATTTACTAGATGTCCAATGGACGTCCATTTTTTGTCCTTAATCTCTTAACGCATTATGGGCTTACCTTGGATGTCCAGTGGATAACCTTATTCCGTAGATCTAGTGGATATCTTGATATGGACATCCATAGTGGATGTCTAGAGTCTGTTGATGGACCTTCAGACTAGTTCTGGACGTAAATATGACGTCCGTCGTCCATCGAACATAATTGATTGGAAATTGTCTATCAATTCATAGAACCACCCTGATCCAATGGTTCAAACTTTCGATCCCTTAACGGTCGAATGTTTAAACATTTCGGTGTGTTTATTTTCGAAATTTGAGAGTTGGAATTTATTTCTAATATGAGCCCCTACGGTACAAGGGAGCAGACTTGTAAATCATAAATGGTGAATTTGCTATGCAATCTTTGCAAATAACACGCTAGCATCCCACCAATATTTATTAAGGCTGTGCGTTGTCATCAGATATCCAATTTAAATCTATAAATCCATCAAAAAACGAAAACAAACGATTCATCTTGAATACCAAAAGTAAAGTTACAGGCAATACAGATAGGTTTTTTTTTATTAAGAGGAAATGCGATTATTTAGTTTCATAAAATGACACCAAATAAAATATTCGTATTTCCTATTAACAAAGAAAAAAACACGTATCAGTATTGCCTGTAACAGTGATATAAAATTTTATGTTGGCAATCCTGGCGACGAGGGCAAGCTAACACTGTCTTAATTCACCATTATTAGTCGCATCTCCTCGCATTTTTCTTGATGGAACAGCCATCATTAACAAATACTTATATAAATAAATTACTATTAAACGCAATCCCCGGGAGAGAACTTGGATCCGAAAATAAATCCAAATTTTAGGTTAAATTTTGAAACAATATTAAACCAACAGATTCAATCAGCAAAAACAATATGTTGGAATTTTGAAACCAAGGTGCAACCACTGTCAAATAATCTGTCATTTATATGTGAACGAGGACCAGAACCGCGGCCTTGACTAAAATTCTATTATAACCATAGAATTACTTATTTCTGTGGTTATAAGCTACGGTTATCATGTCTTTGATTGAAGCATAGAATCAACTTGAAGTGAACTGACAATGAGGGTAATTAACTCTCTTGAATTCACCACGAGAGGTGCTAGTGTACGGAAAGGTCAATGTCACTGAACGTTAATGTTTACCATGGCTTTTTAACGCTAGTTTTTAGTAATTTTTATAAAAATGAGCTGAAAAACATTTAACACAATGATGGCAGAAGGGGAAATAGTAATTTACTTCCTCAGTAGGGAAAATATTGTACTTATTAGAAGTGTCTTATGTCATTAAAGTTAGGTTATATGTATAAATAATGAGTATGATGAAAACAACAAATGTACATGATTATTACTCACGATTTTCTGTAGTAGACTCCTTTGGTAACGCATAATCGTCAGGATTAAAATGTTTCTTACAAACACACGAATGTTTCGAAGGAGTTAAAGTTATCTCTATCAACCACTGTTTTTGGCGAATTTTGTCTCTCGGAAGCATATGTCCGCCTTTTTGTTTCCGAACAAAATGGAACTACACAACACTGAGGCACAATTAACAAGGTTTTTTATTTCCTGCTGTACGAAATAATTATAATAACACACTATAAACTTTTCCCGCGCCTAACAATAACTTTTGACCCGACCTTACTCGACGAGTGGCGCCAACTGGTGAGCCTGAAAACGTTAGCCCTCATTGAACAACTGAACTTTCATTTTTTTTCTGTGATATGTGTCCAATGAGAGTTTATTTCCAAAGAGGGGCAATGGTTTTAACTAGTAGTAGTTATAAACCTCTGCATTATCATTGGCCGAGTTCAAAATCAAAATTAATTTAATTTCAACCAATGATAATCGAGAGGTATTCGACAAAGATGTATGTTCCGTGATTGGTTATGAAAAGGTGGGTTCGCGTTTTACACACGATGTTGGAGTGGTGTAGAAGTTGATTTTGATCATGTGGTCATAGGATAAAGAGAGCAAATGATTATACTCGAACAGGAAATAATCCAACTGTCAAAACAGAGGGCCTTGGAATGAAGGGGATATAGGTGCGTTTTTAAATATTCTGATATTTGCATTAAAAGTTTAAAAATTCCTAAAAAGAGTTAGGATGTTTATTTAAAATTTATTTCCTTAATAGATGATAAATTTTAACATTATAACAGTATAAATAAAAACTTTAACAGAAATGTGCCAAAACTTAAAAAAGTACTTATACCATTTTTATCCCAACTTTTTTTTTTGCATAATTGACAATAAAGATCTTTAGCATACAAAAATATGCATTTATTTTAAATAAATATACAAACTTTTAAACATTATTCATAATCGGAATACAAAATATAGTCAACATTCTCATTTTCAATAGTAGGTATAATACCCCCGCTACGACGCCACAGGGATTTTTTCCCTAGGTTGGTACTAAAAAGTTACTAAAAAAGTTACTAGATTTGGGTTGGTACTCCTGTGTAATGGTGGTATTAGGGTGTGGCTGTGTGTCTATTGTGGAGGGCTGGGCCTAGTGGTGACGTAACACAAGCCTGATTGGTTGTGAGTGGTGCGCATGGTTGATTGGTTGTGAGCGGGGCGTGAGGCCTTATTGGTTGGAGGTGGGGCTATAGTAGTCTGAAACGTAAACAAGAGCGTGTATTGGTTGTGTGGGGGGCTGCGGCGGAAAACAAGATGGCGGGGGCGTGACCTCTGTAATTTAGATGATTTATTATAAACAAACGTCAGCGGCTATCTGATTTATGGTTGTTGATGGATTTTTTCAAGTTACCAGCTCGGAACGTGATCAAAATGTAAACAAACTGGCAGCAGGTGTCTTCAAGGTCAAAGTTTGCATCATCCTGCCGCTGTAGAAGACTAAACAAACTGTGGATTCTAAGAATGAACAATGACGCCTTATCTGCATGGGGATTCTGCGTCACAGTGATGTAAAATAAAGAAATTCAAGGTTTAAATATAGACGGTCTGAAGATCGAGGATGGAGATATTGATAACAGTGAAAAAATTGGCGGGAAATTTGAAATCTGAGGACTAGGAATTCGAATTATGTGGTTGACAACGGGGGAATCGGTTGGTAACAGTGAAAAAAAAAAATGGGTGGGAAATTTGAAATCTGGGGACAAGGAATTCGAATTATGTTGGTTGACAACTGGTATCGGTTGGTAACAGTGAAAAAATGGGCGGGGAAATTTGAAATTTGAGGCTGAGGACTAGGAATTTGAATTATGTGATGATGATAGCGAGGATGGGAATATTGGTAACAGTGTAAAATGGGAGGGAAATTTGAAATTTGAAGGATCTTGGATGTTCAGGTATAGAAGAGCTGAATCATTTTTAATCTAATTGGCATTTATTATGTAATTTCTAGAATAATATAGTATTATTTAGTGGAACGCATGATTTTTTATTTTATTTGAGAATATAGGATAATAAAACAAGGAGTTGGAACATATACTTTTTTTATTTTTCATCATACAAAAATAAGGGTATTGCATAATTGTATTACAGGATATTAATTTACTTCGTCAGTCAGAATTTGAGCGATAACATCTTCACAGGAAAACAATACAGCATGTTCGTATAATTGGTCGTGGAGATCACACTTTTCCATCAAAACACAAAATTTCTTAAGGAGATTATTGAGATAAAGGCAACAGTATTTAATTCCACATTCATATTTTTCCAAGTCTTGGAAACAGCATCAAATACTATTTTCTTGAAGCTGTCGTCGAGTAACGTCATGTACGTTACATCGTAATTGAAAACGTAAAGAGCCCACAGCCTGGTTCTATAGATGTAATGTAATCTTTTTTACTCATGGTATAAAAAAATACACTTTTTCTACTTCCAAGTAATTCTAGGAACAAAGTGTATGGTAGCAGTGCAGACTTACAACTGTACTCTCCGCAGTATACATGCATTAAATATGAGATGAGAGATTATGTTTTTGAAATTTTCTTTGCAAGTACAGGTTCAATTATCGATGCTAAATTCTTTTTTTATTCTTCGCTGAAATCGTTCGCGATCTACAGTGTTCTGTATCCAGCAGTCTCCTCGTCTCGACATCTGGTGAGCAAAGGACCAATGAAGAATGTATCGAACTCTAACCTCATCACTGAACTGAACCTCTTTCCCTGTCGTTGTTCTATTTCAAAGTTTTTTAATTCCGTACCAACAACATACATTCTTTTCCTTTTGTAATTTTAATTAGGCATTTTAACATTAAAATTGAAGAACAAAGTACTAGGTAGCAGAGCAGACCTATAACTGACGACTCAGTAGTACTGGTTGAATAACTATTATTAGGTTCGGTAACGGGGTTCTCTAACGTAATCCAGTCGAATTCATCAATGCTACCATTTTGAAATCGTATTTGTACCTGATATTTTGTTGTGTTGCTAGGTATAGATGTTGTAAATGTAGGTACACTGTTGTTAATTACAGTGTACGGCATCATCTTTATCCATCCACTGTTTCCATCGAAACGGACATTGATTTCTCTAGGATTGAATGGATTGTAAATGTACAGAGTTTTCTGGAGCACAGCACACAGAATAATCAATCGCGAACTTAACATTGTCCTGTCTCTCAATATACTGTTTAATTACAGGTACGTAACCCAATTTATTTAGTGATGCGTACAGTGGCCTCCAAACTTTTTTCCCACAGGCTACGCAGTTTAATGCGAAAACTACAGTTTATATAGCTTACAATATGTCCGCATGGTAGAAATTTCACTTCTTGATCATTTTATTCGGCAAATTTTACATTTCTGCTCTTCTTTCACGACTCTCGCACAATTTACAACAGCTGTTTATAGAACTGGCTATATGGCCGCATGGTAAAAATACTGAATTTTCAGAGCGTTGTGACATTCTGCGGGGTAATTCTTCGTTGCTGTGAACGTAAAATTTTTCCACAACGCCTTCTATCACTGAATACCACTTTGTTGTTGTTGATATTTAACGTTGAAAACTTGAAAACACACACTGTTTTTCTTCGTAAAAGTTTATAATACTTTTCAACTGCTCTAACTTTCGGCAATGTTCTTCTAGTAATAAATTAAAATCGTTCAAAGAAAGAAACATGTTACTGCTATATCATCTAGTAAATAACTGAATAATAATCAACCAGAGACCAGGATATATAGGTGAACATTGGAGGGGGAAAAAACAAACCAATAAGAGATATGTATGTTTTATTTAGGCAAATTCAAATACAACCAATTATAAAGCTTAAAACTATTTCTTAAACTGCATATGTACTTTTTTAGAACAAATGATATAAACACAGGGGTAAATCTTTACAGAAATTTTGGAGGTTGTTCCATGGTAACATTAAGGTGTTCCACATTGACCACAGATGGCGTTGAAGTTTCCTAAGTCATGTAGTCTTTTGTCAAGAAATTCCCGCTTCTAATGTCCTTTTACGTATACTATATTAACAGCACAAAGGTAATTGCGCAATATTTCATTCAGATCCTCGTCATTTACGTAACCGCTGCTATACTTGAAGCCATGATGATTACATTCTAAATATTTCACCTGTCTTTTTAGATCAGGACTTAACCCACTGTAGGGCACTGGAAATTTAATCATCGCGAAGCGCGGAAGTATAGCGCTGGTCCCGCAAACAGACTCTGAATGAAATATTTAAATACTATTTGATAGTATTAGCCTTGAAGAAAGGACATTAGAAGTGGGAATTTACGAAAAAGACTACATATCTATTAGTGTGGAACGCAATATTAGACAACCTCAAATTTCTGAGATGTATTTACTATCATTTTGGTAATTCTAAAAAAGATAAAAATTTAACTCCATATTCTCCCTATCTGTTGATTATTATTACTCAGTGCTACTAGATGACATAGCAATGGCACATGTCTCTTTTCTTTTGAACTGATTTTATTTATTTTTAGAAGAACATGCCAGAAAATTAGAGCAGTTGAAAAGTATAAACTTTTTACGAAGAAAAAAAAAACAGTGTGTTTTCCAAGTTTCAATCAATAAATAAAAACAAAAAAAGTGTAATCGATGATAGAAAGCGTTTGTGGAAAAATTTTAGTTCCAACAGCCGAAGCAGCACAGAGAACCCCACAGAATGTCGCAACGCTCTGAAAATCCGATATTACAGTTCTATAGGCAGCTGTTCAAATTATTGCGAGTAAGAAAGAGCAGAAAATGCAAATTTGCCGGAGCACGTCAGAGTGAAATTTTCGGCGGACATATGCAGAACCTATAAAATAGTTTTCTGTGCGTAACCTGTGGAAACATATTTTACATCTAAATAAGAATTGGGTTACAGTACCTGTAATTAATATTTGTATTGAAACAGAACAATGTTAAGTTCGCGAAAAATATAGAAAGTAAGCCCTCTGTACATTTTTAATCCATTCAGAAATCTAAAAAATCAATGTCCGTTTCGTGGCGGCAGTGTGGATCAAGATGTGCCGGTAATATCGTGATGGCACAACAGTGTACCACATTTACGACTCTATACCTAACAACACAACAAATATCAGGTACTACAAGCTTCGATTTCAAATAACGTACGATGATGACGGATCTACGTTGAAAGCCCCGTTACCGAACTTTAATAATAGTTGACCAGTACTACTGAGTCGTCAGTTATAGGTCTAACTCTACTTTACCTAGTACTTGTTCTTCCATTTTATTGTTAAATGCTGTAAAAAATTATACTGATGTAACGGAGATAAAACTTTAGTGAACAACGACTTCAGTTGAGCTTTGCTCACCACATTTAACAATTTGCTGGATCTGAGTGAACATTTCAACGAAGAAAAAATTTATCGTTAAGAACCTGTACTACTTGTTTCGAAACACATGTCTCTGTACTCATTATTTATCGTAATACTGCTGAGGAGTACAGTTAAGTCTGCACTGCTACCATACCCTTTGTTCCTAGATTATTTGGAAGTAGAAAAAGTGTTTTTTTGCTATGGTAAAAAAAGACCATTGCATCCTTAAACGTGGGTTCTTTACGTTTTCAACGATGTAACGTATGACGTTGACAACTCAGAAAAAAATGGTATTTATTGTTTTAGACTGGAAAAATATGAATGTGAATTACTGATTGCCTTGTCTATGTGAATCTCCCTGATGAATTGTGATCTCCACGACAAAAATACAACACATGCTTTATTATTGTTTTTTCTAATGAATTCATATCGCTCAGAATTCTTCTGACTGACGAAGTAAATTAATATCCTGTAATGATTATGCAACCTTTTATTTTTGTATGATGAAAATAAAAAAGTAATATGTTCCAACTCCTGTTTTATTGTCTACCTTCTCAAATAAAATAAAAAATCATGCGTTCCACTAAAATATACTATATTATTCTAAAAATTACAAAATAAATGCCAATTAAAAATGATTCAGCTCTC